>VXBW01005312.1:265417-359288 GCA_013400375.1 Thinocorus orbignyianus
TTGGTGGGAAATGATACTTTTTTCCTGACCAGCTTTGATTTTTCATAGTTCCTATGAAAGTAACCTGTGTCCTGGCAATTTTTCTCTTACACTACTTGGGAAATGTATGAACAAGAGTTGATGTACTGAAGCTGTTGGTATGCAAGCTGTGGAAGGTAGCTTTGCATGAAGATTACTTTTGCTTCACAGGCAAAAGATTCTTCTAAATCAGAAGGTCAAGAACCTTGAGGGGAAATTCTGGTCTCAGGGAAATAAGTAGGAGTTTTATTACTGTTTTCAACAAAACTTGGGTTTTACTATTTTCTTAACTAGGAAAGGTTATGTTCTGGGGCTAAGATCAGTGGTTCCCAGAGTGCAGTACATATAAAAGTAGCAACAGTCACAGGGCATGTGGTAATTAGTTTACAACTGGAATAATTTCTGTCTTGATGGTGTGTTTAGTTGAAAAATCATGTTGCAAGTGAATCGTAGTCTGAGAAACTTTGAGAGTTAGATATGATACACTGGAGCAAGCCATTTAGGAAACAGTTTAGATATGCCAGGTCAAGCATCCCACTCGCTAACAGACAGAAGGATTTATCAAACTGTCTTGAATCCCTAGCATTTTATAAACAGGGGGTTCCTTTTGACAGAGTATTGTAAGAGAGAAAGTGCTTTTCTGTATACAATACCCAGGAGAAGAAGCCTGCTTTTTCACATAAAAGTGGCCAGAGGAGCCCATAAAACAGGAGTGTTGTCCTGCTCTCAAGGAGCAGATTTACACCTCCCATCATTTACTTCTCATCATCTTGGGGTCAGCTATTTCAAACATCTTGTTGGAAAGGTGAGAGACAGAAATACAAGTTTTCCTTAGGGTCAGCAGCCTTTGTTATTACGATCTCCTTAGGGCTTCATGAGCGTGCGGGCAGCTGCCACGATTCTCTGACAGGACGCACGAGTAACACCTTGTCTGGGAGATCAGGCAGGAGAGAAAGCTGAAACAAAAACCTGCATTGCAAAATCTCAAGGCCCTTCTCTGCTCCTTAAGGAAAGGTTTAAAATGTTTCAATGAGAGAAAAAAAAAAAAAAGAAAAAAAAGAAACAAGCAACATTTTAAAAGTGTTTGAAGGGCATCTCATTGATTTATTAAGGGTGATGGTGTGTGGAAAGAAACAGCCTCTTTCTCTTCAAGCCTACAGCAAGCCTTTGTTTCGGTGAGAAAGTACTGAAACAAGAATACTGTATCCTTCTCTGAGTGATGGAGAAAGGCGTTGCTTTTACGCCTGGGTGGTTGGCATAAGCGTCTGTGGGGTATAGAAGTCTTCAGAGTGGGAAAGGAACGTCTCTGCTTCACAGTGCAACTCCATGCAGGGATAGGCAAATCATGCCCAGAGCAGGATGATAGCTCTGGGATGGGTAAATGTAACTGCGTAAGATTGTGACCGTAATAGAATTATTCAGCATTGCTTCTTAGGGCGTGATGCGGAGGTGGATAGAGTTTATCTGAGATCAAAATGGCATTGCTTCAGTGTTGCCTTATTCCCAACTGGTGAGCCAGCTAGCTCAGACACCTTTGCCTGTCCCTACATTGTGTGGGAACCAAGCAGCAGAAAATAACCTAGAACACCCAGACCCAAGGTGGTATGAACAACAATAGCTCCACTGACTTCCAGAGAATTACCTTCACCAGCATCAGCTAAGGACATCCTCTGGTGTTGTCTGTGTTTCTCTCCTGCTGTCAGGAATATGAACCCTGGAGGGGCTGGAGGATGTGTGCGGGCTTATTATCATGGCCAGCTTTAGGGTGGGGGTGGTCTCTGAGGCTGGCACAAAGAACTGCTGGCTGAGCAACTGCAGAGGGTTGGCAAGTTTCCTACCTGTTGTGAGACGCCAGCTCTATGGGTAACCCAGGTGTTGTGTAGGCTCAGATCTCTGCTAATGCACACAGGACTGATGTATCCTGACTTTGAGTGCCTGGAAGGAAGCAAATACTCCCTGGGCAGAGAACTTTGTAGAGCAATTACATGTCCTGCAGACTGTATTTGAAAACAGGTAGTAAGAGGAAGATGTTATTGCTTGGGGAGATGGAGTAAGTATGTGAGAGAGCTGCATTTTCTAGATATTCATTTTGGAGGCTTTGCATGGTTGCTCACACCTAGGACTCTGAAGCTCTCTAGCACTCATTTACGCATTTGAACACAATTTCCATACGTTTTCTCTGCAAGCTTGAATGCCTTGAATTCCTGCCAAACCATTTGGCCTTGCCCTGCTTTTAGTTCATATTATATTTATAATGTTTATATTAAACTGACTCTTTGTCCTGTTTTCAGGCTGCGTTTTCTTTCCCCCTTCATCCCCTCTCCTGCATATTTTGGGTAGGCAACATGAACTAGAGAGAGCTTGGCTAATCCCCAAGCTGCCTAAGACCATGAGTCTAAAGGCAAGTTTAATTAAAGCTTCTTGCTTCTCAGTGCTGTAGTACACAGGCCCTCTGACTCTGTCCCCCAAGGCTCTTGCTGCTGTATTTCTCAGAGTGAGCAGGCCCATTCTCAAGTGACGTAGCAGAAAGAAATCACTGGTCTCCATTCACCGCATTCTCTCTCCGGAGAGGTGGGTGTCTGAGCATCTGAGATGGGCCTCAGTAAATATATAGTTAATCATCCTCCTCATCATCACTTACTTTCCTATCTGCAGCAGTTCCTCTCTGCGAAATACTTATCCATTCCTGTTTTTTTTTTTTTTTTTTTTTGGTGCTGATCTCATCTTCTCATCTGGCTGCATCAGGGCAGATATAGAGAGAAAAGACCCCAGGATGGTTCTTTGAGGACTCTGCAGCAGATTCTTTGTCACATCTCACTGAAATGATCTGAGAGAGGCAGCAGGGAGAAGTGAGTCAGATGAAACTCTCAAAGGCAGAAAAAGAAAGAAAGGAAGAAAAGAGCAAAGCTGATTTTTCTGGCTTTTATACACTTAGAAATTAAGGTTTTCAAGTTACTAGTGAATAGGTCTCAGCAGGAAGAAGACCTGGTGCAGCCTAATGCTGAAACTCAGACAATCCTGTTGGAGTCTTTGTGATTTCACTTTTAGCTTATATTTTACCTCCTATGTACCCAAGATGTCTGTGGGTTTTGAGTGATCTGGGTTGTGTTTTGAAATGAGTATGTCCATGCACAAAGAGAGAGACATACCTTACAGGCACCTGAAAAGAGCTGGCCAGTACCTCCTCTCCAAGACTGCCTGAACTGCCCCTGGAGTTGTGTGCGTTTGTCCATTGGCAATGGAGGGAGCTTAGCTGAGGTACCTGAATTTTTAGTTGCCTGAAGGTAGGTCAGATAACTGCAGCCCTCCACCTCATCCCCTGTTAGATGCTGAAAACACAAGTCTTCCCTAATGCAGCTGTCAGTCTGTCTGGTGAAGATGGAGGTGTCTGTGTTGGTCTTCCTATGTCGAAGAGACAGTAGGAGCAAAGACGGGCCATTCCCCGAGTGGCTCTGTCTTCTGTGTAACAGCTCACACATCCGGATGCAGTGGTTTGTCTGATGGGATAGGAGGATGCACAGCTAGTGCTTGGGAGCACCAGACTGAGGGTGTAGCACCAGCCTGCTCCTGGTCTATGTGCCCCTCATGGGAGTTCCTTTAAATGTGGGTTCCACCTTATGCGGTCCCTTCTCCTCTGTGATTAGATGCAACTGCTTGGTGGTAGGAGGCTGCTGGAGGTTTTTGGCTCTTGTATTGTTGGAGTGAGGAGCTGATGTGCTTCAGAGTGAAGCAAGACCCAACAGGATGTGTCTCATGCTCAGTTCTGCAGCCCATCAGCCAAGGAAGTCAGGCTCCCTCCAGTCCTGACAACTAAGTGTCAGATCCTTTTCTTACAAATCAGAAGGATTAGTAAACAGTTGAGCTGAGATACTGGTTCTTTATGTAGGGAGAAGGAAAAGTACGTGTGTATGTGCCTGTGTTAGTCCTCCTCTTGCCTATTTGCTACATAAACATGAAACAAAGGAAGGCAAAAATACCAGGACGTCATTTATCAGTGGCCCAAAAGAGTGGAGAAAGGAGTTAAAAACTTGAAAGTCTGAATAATGCATATGGATTTATTTCAAGTACCTTCTAATATTTACAAAATTACATGACACTTTGTTTCCTTTGTGCATTTTTTTCCCCCACAAGATCCAGACAGGGAGGCAAGTTTAGATTAAATAAACAACAATGAATTCTTCTGAACCTGTGCAGAAGACAGATCACCCCCTGACTACCACAGAGGTTTCTGGTAAAAAAAATAAAATAATTCTGGGAGAGTTTTCAAGGAAATCAAAATCAGGCACATACTCTATAGAAACCTCAGACAATTTTTGATGTCATTAAAACAGAACACGCTTCTAACTTTATTTTAATAATTCATTGTTTCATAAATAAAAACCAAACAAGTGTTCAGCAGAGAGATCTCTTTAAGGGAAGAAATAATAATTTATTATTTCTTTTGTAAAAAAAGGTCTCTCCGCTGAACACACGTTTGTTTTTTATTTATGAAACAATGTATGAATTATTAAAATAAATCTGAAATTGTGTTCTGCTTAATGACATGAAAAATTATTTGAGGTCGCATATAGATGAGCTTAGCTGTGCTTCACTACCTGCAAGGTTTGGTGCCATATTTTTCTAAACAAATCAAGAATTTTAGAGCATTTAATAACCATTTAATTCTTAGATAAGTTTATTGTGATTTAAGCACAGTAATATATTCAATATGTCACCAGCTTGAAAGAAGCCCTCTTGCCGGAGGTAACAATACATAATAGAGATACAAGAAAAAAACAGTTCAAATTGATTTATGGAGTTGGCAGACTGCAAGCCATTTTGCACTGTCTGCCTCAGCTTTCTTCCTTTACATGAGCTGAGGTATAAGCACCTCCAAAAGCTGGCCTCCCTGCCAAGTGCTGAGGCCATGTTACTAGCCATGCTATGTGCCATTTCCAGAGATGCAGCCTGGCTGGCCATGCAGCGGTGCCTTCCTTGTGTGCTATATTTGGAAATGAGGTTTCTGCTCCGGGGCCTCATCCTTTGTAAAGCACTTAAGTGCATGCTTAAATGCTCATCTGCTCCCAGCCAGGAAGGCTGATTCGCTGCAATTCTTGGTGGCACAGAGGAAAGCAGCGTTCAACTGGGGTCATCCCGCGTTTCAGCCGCGGGAACCCCAGGACACAAAAGGGACTGGAGGAGGAGAAGGGGTTGTTTGCTACTCACGTCATCCTCTCTCTACCATCAGCTGGGTGCTCAGTGATGCAGAGCTGCTCCTGTGGGCCATATTGACCCCGAGGATGCTGCCAGCATGGCCCGGAGACACAGGAATTTAGCTCAGCATAGGGATTTACATTTAAAATAAAACTTCTCCCCACCTTTCTCACAGATGTTGCGAGCAGGCTGCAGGTGAATCACATCCCTCAAGTCAGTAGCATAAGACAGCACAAAACAGTGAGAGTGAAGGTGTTATGTAGTGCAAGGAGAGAAATGCTGCATTTTGAGAAAGAAGAGGACATGGAGACCTTCAGTAGTTGAACTGATTTTACACATTGGCACAAATATTGCCCTCTTGCTTGGACATTTCTAACATTCAGGCCTCAGATTTCCTTGTGCCGGGGGCAGAGCACCTTCCCCTTGTGTAAATCAGATCAGAAAAATATTTCTCTGTGTTTGTAAAGTCTATTTTTCACTAAGTACCTCATCTCCTAGTCTTTTTCCAAGTAGAGTATTTGAGGCTGCTGTGTCTCCACATCTGCCTCTATCCCCTAGCCTGTTCCCTAGACTAGGATGCATTTGAGAACAAAATGTCTCCCAGGCTGCTTCTGTCATTGGCTTTATTAGTTTTCAATTCAACTCTGTATGTCTGGCCTTGCTTTGGAATGGGTAGCTTTGAGTACAAAAGGTAAATTCTCTGTTATTTCTCCTTCTTCTTTGTGCCAAGATGTAGGTTATTCATATGCTAGACATCCCTTCATATCACTGAGCTTATGAACAGCTATTCTTTCCATACAATCTGTAAGCAATCGTGACATGGTAGCCATGGAAAGTATTAAAACCTCAAAAGATAATTTTGACTTTTATCATTGATGCCATAGATGGTGGTGTACAGAATTCCTGTGCTGAGGGAGGTATTATTAACATCGAAGAGTTGTGACCATTTACTGGTCCATTAATTGATATGTGAGACTTGTGTCTATTCATATTATACTCCATCTTTCGTAAGGAAAGCTGTCTACTGGCTAGAGCACCCCACTGAATAGGGAATGTTGGAGTACCACTGAACTTGTGAGCAGGTGCCAGGCACTTGACATCTCTGTCTTCGTTACCTCAGGTGAACATATCCTTACAATAAAAAACCTGGGACATTTTTGTGGCAGTTATACAAAAAGATAATGTTAACGCTTGGAAAAAAACCATACTGGCTTTTGCCAGTGGCAGCTTTGGACTCATCAGAGATTTCTGAGTGGAGGATTTTTTCCACCAGTGACGAGAATATTGAGAATTTGTCAGGAATCAGGAATGACACTGCCATTCAACACGAGTAAAAGAAAAGTATTTCTTGTATCTAAACTCATTTTTCCATGATCCTGAAAATGGCTTCATAGTTTCTGTGTGGAAAACAGAGCTGCCCTGGTTCAGCTTGAAGTAATATTCTCTTTAGAGTTGCCTCACATGAAAACTTGGAATAATATCTGTCTACGTTTCCCAGGCTGTGATTGTTACTGTCTGCAGATTTCTTTGAGGGTCTGAGGTGAAAGGCATCATGCAGCTGTGACACGCTGTTGTAAAACTGTGATTCTGACAGCAGAATGCTAATCTGAAATGTGACTCTGGAATTACTGCTGCTGCTGCTCTTTCCTTCCCTTCCTCAGTGAAATACACAGAAATCAGATGCTCTCTTTCTTTTTTTTTCCCCATCTTCCATGCTCTCAGTTCCACTGAGGTAGAAAATAACCTAAAATGCTTCTGAAATTGTATTTTTCAAGGGATTTCCTAGTGCATCAGGCTGGCATATATCAAATGTGTAGAAACAGAAATCTGTCCCTTGTCCGGAACAGCACAATGAGCACTTATTTTCTGCGAATTAATCCTGACTGAGGATAGATGTACCTATATTTTTTATCCCCCACCCTACTCCCCTGGGCCAAAACCGGCCTTTTGCACATGAAGTTATGCATTTGTGTCTGCTTTGCCACAAAGCTAATCTCCAGTAAACATAGTCTAGAGGCTACAGTATGCAAAACCTCTCTCCTAATGATGACATTTGGAAAACCTGTTTGTTTTTTTGTTTTTTTCTTTGATTGCAGGTAGCTGTATTCACCGTGGACTGCTGAATGTTAGCCAGCCCTATATTGTAAAGCTGAACTGGAGAGGAGCTTCCTACAAATATGGTTCCTGGGGTCGAGATTACTCTCCCTCTAACCCAGAGAACGAAGTCTATTTGGTTGCACCGTTGAACACTAACGGGAGATATTTGGAATACTACAGAATTTATAGTTCCTTTGATGATTTGCTGCTGTTTAGACCCACGTATGAAACTAGAATAACATATGGGGAAGGAAGTGGTGCTGCCCTTTATAATAACTTTTTGTACTATCATTATTATAGTTCAAGACAGATGGTGAAACATGATATAAAAAGAAATACTGCAGTTGTGAGGAAGGATCTTCCAGATGCTGCTATTGGTAGCCGTTTCTCTTACGCAGGTGTATCATGGCAAGACATAGATTTTGCTGTGGATGAAAGTGGGTTATGGGTAATATATTCAACAGAAAATAGCATGGGCAACATTGTGATTAGCAAACTCAATGAGACCACACTTGATGTACTGAATACTTGGCAGACAAGACAGTACAAGCCATCTGTTTCCAACGCTTTCATGTTATGTGGTGTTTTGTATGCCACAAGGCCAATGAACACTAGGAAAGAGGAAATCTTCTACATGTATGACACAAGTACTGGCCAAGAAGGTAAAGTAAGTGTCATTATGGATAAAAAGTTAGATACAATCCAGAGCATTGATTATAGCCCCTCAGATCAGAAACTGTATGTTTACAACGATGGTTACCTTCTAAGATATGATGTGACCTTTCAGTCTTAGAGTCTCAGAGCCATAAGCATGTGATAAAACTGGCAGCAACTGAACTGAGCGATCCAATTAGACAATGCTTTTGCCAGTTTAGGGTTTATCTGGTCTGGTATACTATATTTGGTATCTGTGTGTGTTATATATATTACTTGTATTCTTTAAAGGGATTAGTAGTACTGCTGGCAGCAGTGCTTAGCAGAACAATGTTCTTTAGATTTTGATTGGTGTTTATTGGTGCTTTATGCTTTACAATTGTCCTGCCTCTAGGGGCAGATTTACTGTACAGATTTAGTGCATTTTGTTCACAGAAATTGATGGGCACTGCCTATCTACTGACCAAGAAGACAATTATTCACTGATGTGCATTTGTCAGTATAACACCAACCAGGCACCCAGAAACTGAGGATGAATTTCCACTGGTCTTCATCAGAGTGGATTAAGGCCCCAGAGAAGGATTAAAATGGTATAGGAAACAGACTTGGTTAGAAGACAGCAACCCAGTTTTTTAGGTGGAAGCTGTAGTATCTTGCTCAAGGCTTCAGAGGAGAGGGTAGAAATGGACTTTGCTGTCTTTGAGGCCCTACCATGGGTAGGAGAGAGAGGGCACTAAGGCAGAGACAGGGCTCACTGCCCTTGCCATCACTGATGCAGTGGGACAGCCACCCCTAGGGCCCCACCTGTAGATGCCTCCCCTCACCTCAGCCCTCTCCCAAACTGCTGCAGCACCAGGCTGGCTTCCCAGAGCAACTATGGGGGAAATCTGGCAGCAGGGCTTTCACCAACTTACTTTCTGTCCCACTCCGCTGCCCTTAGCAACTCTTGGTGCCTAGACCTGGCCTTATGAATGATCATATTGCAATCAAAACAAAGCCATGTTTTGTGGCCACCATGGCTCTATTTTCCTGCAGTACAGTGCAAGAAACACTGTTTTCCTTTCCTTTATGCTCTTGTAAGCTGATACAAATCCTCCTGTTGACTTTATTGGCCATGGGTGGCTTTTAGGTATATATCATGCATCACCATAGAATGACAGCCATGTTATTTAATGTGCCTCTATTTGTGCCTCTACTTTTGCCATTGTGTAACTAGATTCCTGAGAGCCTTGTTAGTGTAGGGTCCAATTTTTTCCCAGGGTAATTCTGTCTTACAGCAAAATAAGAGGTCTTGTGGAAAACAGAAGTCTGGTCAGACCAGTTGGGTATGTGGGTATTGTTTTAAAAGGATATTGTGTTAACAGTTTTTGAGTGTGTCTTACCTTCATCATGTCAGCAGACTGAAATACTGAAATTCAGAACTCCACAATGATAAAGATAACAGTTCCTGTGGTTTATTTTCTTTTGTTACCTATGCAACCACATCTGTGTTCTCTGTGTTCAAAATGCATACACACACACATGATTGCTTTTGTTTTAATAAAAACAATGTTTCAAAGAATCTCGGCTGTGTTGTAGAGTCACGTAAAGCTGCTTGTGACAAATAGGTAACTTGGGATGCAACAGGAAGCCAGGGCACCAAATGTTTGAAACAGGGTCATTGAACTCAGCTGGGCTCCGTGTGTTTCAACGGCTCCGGGAACAACACAAAGGTGTGAATCAGTATGTCAACAGGTACACAAGAGGAGCTTTATTTCCCCACACAGAAATATGTTAGCTGGTTAGGGTAACGTTTCTCCACCAAGCTGAGATGTTACTCGAGACATTGGAGGCTGATGAACTGATGACACATGTTGAAGCCAGGTGCTGCCACTTATCAGGTATCAGCATCTGTTTCTTGGAAACCTGTGAAATGAATTCGAAAGCCGTGGAGGCATTGGTGCAGTAATCTGATCAGTCAGCACAGGCAGGGTTGCTGTGTGAATAATCCTTAACAGCCCAAGCAAGGATTTGGCTGAGAAAGGAAGAAGAAAGTACTGCAAAAAATATTTTTTTCCTTCCTCATCTCTGCGTGGGTCATGGAAGGTGAGTAGCTCTCTGCTTATTATCAAGAAATGTTGTCAGCATGGGCCTTGAGGCTCCTCAGCTCACCACTGTTTAGGGAGGGAGCTACTGATAGTGTGTATGTGACCAATTCTGGTGAATTGACTGTGATTCTCAAGTCCTCCCTTGGTCCTTATTGTCTAGCTTTCTCCCCTTTGGAAACAGCAGTTGGCCTGGACCAGAGGCACCCATGGTGCTGGTGGAGGTGGGGATGCTGTGACTACGCCATGGCTACTTGGTTGTGATGTAGCCCAGATCCTGTGTGATCTGGCACTGGGCTACAGCTGGACCTCACTGAGGTAGCCCAGGGGTGGGGAGAGAATGGCAGTTGCTGTCTCACCAGGGTACCACACAACATCACTGCAGAGAAGATAAAACACCATCAGGTTAGACCCCAGTAGCTCAGTATCAGAAGGAAAGCAGAAACATTCCTGCTCTTACAAAAACTTTAAAATACTTTGTGTGGAGGGGCTGAGTCAGGATGTTTTGGTCTGCTCAAAGTTAAACTTGTCCTTTGATTTTTGTTCTGAGTTAATATTTCTCAGGTAGCCAGTGCCAGTGCAGCTGGGGGGTCCCCTGGGGTCCATCAGAGCAGGGCTTGGCAGACAGGACCTGTCCCATGGCCTTGGCCAGGAGCAGGGCAGCCCTAGCCTGGACCATCGAGCACCTCCTTGGGGACAGGACAGGCTGAAGTTGGGCTGGAACATGGGACTACTGGTGGGCCTGGCTTGGTGGGCCTGTGGCTGGGCAGGGCAGAGCTGAGGGGAGCTGAAGATCAGCTGTGTTTGCAGCATTGCTGGGGTGGGTGCTGATGGTCCTTGGATGTTGACATGAGGTCCTTGGTCCTGGGCAGGGTGGTGGGGAGCCTCAGGAGGGTGGGTAGGGTGGGCAGTGAGGCACGTGAGTGCCTCTGGAGCCCTGGCAGTGCTTCTGCTAATGTTTGCAGAGCTGTAGAAAGACCGTTGTCCTTTTAAAAATAGAAAAATAAAAGGAAGGAAATGACTATATTTCAGCTCTTGGCCTATTGATTTGGCATCTCCCTATGGAGGTTTTGGGGTATATAAACAATATTGAACATAAATAGTACCTGCCACAGAGCCCGGAGGAGAGGACATCTGTCTGTGTGGTGACACAGGGAACTGCAGTACAGGGATTTCAATGCAATTTCGTTGATGAGTGGCTTTCACACCACCTAACTCGAGGCACTGAAGGCAGGAGACTCAGCTCTGATCCCTGCAACGACTGTAAGTGGGGAGAGAGGGACCTTCTGCAAAGATGCACTTCAAGATGAGGGTGTAATACATCTTTTCAGTTCTTCCCTTAGACTTGTCCTTTCAGGCCTTGGATGAAGGTGGTTCAGTAGAGCTGGCTGTTAAAATTAAAGTGTGTTCTTGAGCTGTCCACAGCATACAACTTTGGGCAGGGTTCATTCGTTGTCTGTATTGCACCCTCTCCTGTAACTGGTGCTAACTCTGCTTTGTTTGGGGGATGTTTCTTTCTCTACTTCCTCCTTGGATACGGAGGAGACCCCCTCATGCTTCCCAGCATGGGCTGTTACTGGTTCAGTGACTCCACATTATTTTTTTTTTTTTTGCATTTTGCAGTCCTTCTTGGTCCCACTCTCTCTTTAATATAGAATCATAGAATGGTTGGTGTTGGAAAGGAACCTTTAAAGATCATCGAGTTCCAAGCCCCCTGCCATGGGCAGGGACACCTCCCACTAGACCAGGTTGCTCAAAGCAACATCCAGCCTGGCCCTGAACACTTCTAGGGATGGGGCATCCACAATATCTCTGGCAACCTGTTCCAGTGTTTCACCACCCTCACAGTAAAGAATTTCTTTCTAGTATCTAATCTAAATCTCCCCTCTTTCAGTTTAAAACCGTTACTCTTTGTCCTATAGCTACACTCTCTGGTAAAGACTCTCTCCTCATCTCTCCTGTAGGCCCCCTTCAGGTACTGGAAGGCTGCTCTAAGGTCTCTCTGGAGCCTTCTTTTCTCCAGGCTGAACAGCCCCAGGTCCCTCAGCCTGTCTTCGTAATGTGTTAGATACAAATTCCTTATCCTTTAGCCCTAGACTTTCACCTCCTTCCCTCTCAGCAAACGTGTTACCTGAGCCTCCCTGCTTTGCTGTATAAACTATGCCAACCTCCTTCATCCTCCTGCTCCCTTGCCACATGCCTTTCCCTTTATTGTACATTGACATTTTTCTCTGGGATGCCCTCTCCAAACAGATTTATCAGCTTCCCTGGGCTCCTCCAAATTTCTCATGAATTTCTCTGTGAAGCTCCTGATAAATTGCCAGCTGACTGCAGCTAACTTGTTGCCTTCAGTAGGAGACTGGTATTTATTTGCATCTTGTATTCTATTAGCTGGCACATGAGAGCATAAAGCTGGCAATTATAAACTCTTTTATTTGTTCCCGTATGTCACTCCTTCACTTTCTGTTACATTCACTTGTTGTATCTTATCTTAAATGGAGATGATATGTTCCTCAAGGGAAGCACCTGTCTTTTCGGTTGGGGTAGTATAGCACCTAGCACAACAGGTTGCTGCCTTCCTCCTCTCTCCCAGGTACTTCTGAGCAACAAACAATAAAGAGGAGCAAGAGCTGGCCAGGGATTGTTGCATACATCTGTGTTTTTGTCTGAATTTTCATGCATGCTGCTACGTGTGCTGCATATAAATTGACTTTGAAAAGTAGGCAAACAATATGCTTCCAGACAACTGTGTAAACATCCTGCTGGAAACTGTTTCAGTAGCTATGTGCACATAATGTAGCTACAATGCATCCCTAAATTTGTACCATGTGGGGCAGGATCACTTTTCCTCCTGTAAATATTTGATTTCTTTCCTTTCTTTCTTTGCATTTTTGTGACAGCACAACAGTTGCTCCCTGAAAGCCAGAGACCGATGGCACAAGTGTGCGCCACACACAGAGTCTGCAGCCATGATGCTTCCCATACTCTCAAATAACCTGTGATTTTGCAGGACTAGGACTTCTCCTTCTAACAGGACAAAAAGCTCACTTTGTGGCTGAGCTGGGTTTGGAGAGATGAAAAGTAAGGAATTGCAAAATTAAGACTTCTAAAAGTGAGCACGTGTGAGGGTGAATGTGTGTGTCTAGCAGGAATCCTGTCTTCCCCTATGCTTGCTGGGTTGCTGCCAGTTTGTAAGCTGTTAGCCATGTACGGAGAAGCAAATGAAGTGAGGGAAGCTGCATGGGCAACTGTTCTTTTGAGTCTTCAGGGAATGGCTCCTGCCACTGGCCCACATTCTCCAGGCCAGCTGGGCTGTACTTGGCCTTGGGCCACGGGTGAGGTCAAATCTGGCTTTAAACCATTCCTGTTCCTCAGCAATGAGTCTGGAAAGTGGCGAGACAATCCCCAACTCAGCAGTTCCCAACTTCCTTATCTTCTGCTTGCTATGTGATACCTGGGGAGTAGTAGGACATATCCCACCTACACCTCTCTGCCTTTGGTACAGGTATGACGCTGGAGGGAGAAAGAGCTGGATAGAACTGCTATGCAGCTACTGCCTCCAATGGTGGCGGAAGGTGATGCTGGAAGAAGATACCTGCACAACTCCAGCCAAAAGCAGTGCACTCAAAACAGGGGCATAATCCTAAACAGAGATCCCAGGAGGTCTCCTTGTCCACCCTTTTGCTTGCAGGCAGGATCATGTATGTCTGAGCTGCCCTTGACAGCTGTTTGTATAATCTGTTCTTTAAAACCTCTAATGATGGAGATTTCACAGTCTCCCTAGGTGGCCTCTTTGGGCAATTAACTAACCTCAAAACTAGGAAATTTTTCATAAACATTCTCTGCTGCAAATTAAGCAGATTTAAGCAGATAAGCATGACTATGTTGCTGAGACCAAAGGCTCAGCTGTTCCAGCATCCTCTACAAAAGAGTGGCCAATAGCAGAGGCTTCAGAGAAGTGTATAGGAGCAGGACAAGGATGCAGTGATAATCCTGCCACTGGAATCCCTTAACCTCAATTTTGGGATGTTCTGTCTGCAACAGATTCAGAGTGCACTTAGCTCTCACATGTGTTTACATAGTGGAAAATAATTTTCATTTATCTATGACATCTTCTCTTTTCTAGATAAAGAAAGCCTAGTTTCCCACCCTTTCCTCCTAGGTCATGTTTTCTAAGCCTTGTAAAATTTCTGTTGGTCTCTCCTTTCCATTGACCTATAACTCTTTTTATCATCATTGAGGAGAATGGACAGGTTGCCTGTAAATCTTACCTCTAACACTTTGAACTGACACCATCTTTTCTATTGCTGATGGGTTTGGGCCCCATGAGTTTTGAAAGAAAAACACTCAGGAGTGAGGAAAAGAGGAAACAAGGGGGCTAACACCCAAGTCCAAGCAACTTCCCTGAACATGGAGAGTCCCATGTTCTGCCTCCTGTGCCTGATTTTCATGAATGGTGTGCATGATATATATATAAGTTAAGAGATAGGAGCCAGGGCTAGGATTTCTTCATCAGAGATGCCCAGATGAACAGGGGTGTTGCTGTCCTTCAGGCTCCTCGGATTTTGCATTCCTGCCTGTATACAGTAAAGTTTTCAGAAAAGGGATGGAGAATTTGCACCCAAAGCCCGTACCCCGGCCCCTGTAATATTCCCTGCTGGTGCTTTAATGAAAGTTGAGGGCTATATGGATTTGTACAGGCTTTGGCTTTGAGTCCTAGTATTACAATGGCAGCTAACTAGGAGATTTCAGTTTTTGGCATTTTGTTTTGGTTGGCTCAGTGTGTTGGTTGTTCTGAATCCTTCTCTCAGAAGCTCAGGTCTCTCACCGGCTTACATGGGGAGCTGAGGATATGTCTGTGCCTTGCGGTGCAGCTCCTTACAGTGGCACTTGAGTGCTGGCCCTAAGCCGAGATGATGTAAAGCCGCCTCTTGGACTGAGGACAGGAATCTCTTTGCCATCTTTCATTTGGCAGTATAGACAGCTTCTTTAAACTGAGAAACAGGATAGCTGTTTTAGCACAATGCTAACATGAGCATTTGGCTAGCAGGCCTTGCTAATGTGACTAAATTCCAGAGCGCAATCACCACACTGTGACACAGAAATGACCCAGCTTGATTAGAAACACCTGAAAAACCCCTCTGTCCAGTGTGGTGTGGGCACATAGACAGTGCTGGGCAGGGGGGGATGTCTTTTGGGGCTCTACCTTGTGAGCCACAGCTTTCTTTACCTACTGGATTCCTGGCTGATTTTATGTGCATCTGTGTGACTTAATTAATTTGCTTTTGATCTGTAATCAGGGTGGGTTGAAGAAGACTCTGGAAAGACTGAGGCAATGGAGGATTGCTGCCATTGCCCGTGTGGTGGAAGATGGGTGTTTGAAAGACTGGCATAAAACAACTCAGATTCTTGATGTTTATGCGGGAAACACATACATAAGCTGCACAAATCATTACCATCTGTATTATGAAGAGACCCCAGAGCACTAACCTGTTCTATTAGTTCCCTATGCTGGAAATACTGTTTATGTTAGCAAAGCTGAGGTACAAATCTTTCTTATGCATAATGCAGGACATTTTATACATTTGACAGGAAAGCAATTTGAAACATTTTGAATGGAAACACTCTCTGCTGAATCGTTTTATTGTGATGAAAAATACCCCCAAGAAACAGTGACGCTAAAGATGCTGGGTTTTTGGAACTCAGGAAAGTTTGGAGTGATCAAATGCACCTTGATTTAACATTTTCTGCATCTCCCTTTTCTGGTGTGTTTTAAAGAGGGAAGAGACTCATTTGGCTTTTTAAATGGGAATAATAATAGCTAGCTCTTCGTATAGCGTCTTTTATCTGTGGGCCACAGAGTCTTTCACTAACAGTAATTTAGCATGGAAACCTCAATGTGAAGAAGGGAAAGATATAATAATACTCCTCATATTCATGCTAAATCCTGTGCTTTTATAGATGGCTAAGGAGAAAAAGTCAGCTGGAAGTTGTGAAAGATCTCTCTATCTGTAAAACACTTCTTTTATGGCTTCACTCCCCTTGAGGAATGTGTTGCCTTGCAGAGTGGGGGACAATCAGGTTTCTGTAGGTCAAACAAAGGGCGTACATCTGCGCTTTCATCTCTGGAGTGGCTACTGGGGTTCTCTCTTCAAGCAACTTTACTCTCTCAGAAACTTTGAGGTGCGATCTGCGCAGCTTCACACTATGTCCCGCCACACAGGACAGGAACTGGGATGGGGATTGGTACCGCTTCTGGCATTGCCAGCTCCTGCAGGGATTTCTTAGTGCAAATCTTTGGGAACCGGATTATGTTTTGGAAGTGATTCTTTGATGTCTTCTTACTGAAGGCCTGGGGGCTTTAACTATGTGTCTGTTCTCTGTGAGAGATGGGGGAAGTATTTCCTCTTTTCCTCAGCTCAGACTAATTTCTGCTTTTCCCTTTGTATTGGCAGCCAGAGAAGTGGCCCACAGAGATTCAGAGGTGTTTCTGCAGGCACAGATTCAGACTCAAGGAGGATGGCAATTATGTTTCCTATTCTGATCTTCTGGAGTGATGTCCAGAATCTAGGGTGATAGATAAGAACTTTAAGAAACAAGAATGATCTTCTGTTGATTTTCAATTTTATCCAATGTTAACTCTTCATGTTTCCGTAGGGAGAAATATGAGCAAGGAACTTCTTTTTGTCACAAAGCAGCTTTCCAAAAAGCATTTTAATATCCTTAGATTCATAAATCAATGGCTTTTCAAGTGAAGCTACTCACCTCCTGGAAATGGAAATGTGGATTCATATGCAGATCACAAAAATGTACCTTTGCAGCCCTCAGAAAAATGACTGGCATTGTCTGCGCTCTAAGGGAAATAGGTCTGAGTCCAGGTGGTATGGGCAGACACTAGTCCATACTGGTGAGAATTCCCAGCCCTTTTACAGCTAGATCTTGAAGAAATCTAGTTAGAAAGGTTCAAAGCAGAACCAAGGAGTGAGGAAACACCATCTGCAGCCCAGCATATTTCCTCATCCTCCATTATTTAGTAGTATAGATCTTCTCTTAGTGCATAGCTTCAGCTTCCAGCATGGGTATTTTTATGACTCACAGGCAGGTCATGGATATACTTCTTCACAACTTGAAAAGCTCAGTTCCATATGAAATATATCTAGAAAACACGAGCTAGAAATTTTTCCACTGCTAGCCTACGGTGAGGTTTTGGACAGGAGTTTCTGAGTACTGTGTCTAAGACAGTCTGAAGATGCTATTACCTGGAGAAAAGTGAAAGCTGTGAATACAGAGGTGTTACCAAAACAGAAAGAAGCATTTTGAATGGTTCAGCTTTTAAAAGACCTCTGGGTGAACAAATAACAAGAACAGACAGCAAGATTACTGGACTCATAATCTTCAAGAAAAATAATGCTTGTCCAAAATTTTCTAGCACTTAAGAACTTTATTAAGTAAGATTTTAGCACATTTTCCTTAAAATAAATAGTGTGTATTTACAGCCTTTAGAGTAGGTTCAAAATGTACCTTTGACCAAGAATTATTCTGTATCCATAAATCACACAAGTGCATTTCATACAGTGAAAAATGATGTTACTTGAACAATGTTCTAAACAGGCTTTAGTAGTAGCACGTGAAGCATTCCCAGGAGTTAATCTTCCAGGTATCTTGGTGAGGAATTATTAGTAGTCTGCAAGAGGGTGAAAACTAACCTGCATTAGCCCACATTGTAAAAGAACTTTTGCCTTTGAGAACAAAACACAAGATAGGTGTTACCATAGGTACTAGTGGCTGTATTGACAATGACTTGGTTTTACTGCTGAAATAGGGGGCTTCAGAGAGCACCACTTACTTTTAGACATTGCAGACATGATCAGCAGAAAAGTGGTTAATGTGCTGAGAGCTGAAAAAGAGATGATGGTTAAATGGAGCAAAAATTGCTATTTTGTACCTGACTCTTCACTATCCTGCCTTCGTTTGCAGCTGTATTGTGTCATCAAGCCATGTGCAATCCATGGGGTTTCAGCTGCATGACTCCCATTAACTTTAATCAGAGTCAGGAGAATAAACTGCTGAGCAAAGCACTCCGAAAATGTACCCCTCCATTCTTAACAATTATATTACTCTGCTTTGTGCGGTGGGGAATCTTCAGGAGGCAGAGCTGAATGCTCCATCACTTCAATACCTGCTCTTTGTGCATAATGAAATCGGCGCTGTTTGCAGCCTGCTCCCTGCCACGGTCGACGACTGATTTCACTACACAAATGACCAAATGATTGACTTCGGCGTTTCTCTACACGATAGAGATAAAAATCTTTCAGGATGATATCAGTCGTGTCCTGTGCATGTGAGTGAGATTACACAGGATGGAAAGGCTGTTTAGGAAAATTCATTGTTGTCATCTTTTAATGAAAATTGTTGCCAGGATACTGTCAAGTCATAGGGGAAAACTGTGACTGTGGCAGTTCTGGTGTTAAAGAGATGAACAGGTATCAGCAGCCAGAACCAGTACTGCGTATTTAAGGCTAGACCAGAGGTCCAGGTGCAAGGTGACATATACCCACTGCCCTATTTCTGTGAACAAGCAAGCTTGCAAACCCCAGGATGGCCCATGCAAACAGCCCTACAGCAGTCGTGCCTGTGAGATGCTGAAAATCCTCATCCCTCATTAGTGTCAGTGACCGAGAGATACGGCTGCTCAGAAACCCACATAGGCAGCGAGCACGCAGAGCTGGCATCTAGCCCTCTTGCTGTATATGTGCTTCCTGGCTTTTATGCCCAGGCTCGATTGTTCTGAGTAAATAACCACTCTCGTTTACAAATCTGCATTCTGAATAATTTCTTCAGCGTTCAAACACGCCCCAACCTTTTACATGACCCTCAAAGTGCAGATAAAACCGCTGAGATTTCCTGTGGGAACTTTAAAAAAACAATAACCGCAAACTCCTGTGAAGGACAGATAAAAATGTGGTGAAAGTTTCATTAGCAACAAACTCTAGCCCTTTCAGTTGCACAGGCAGCCATATTTTTTGTTCGGTGGGACAGTTTTTGCACAGATGTCAAGTTTTGCTACTTGAGGAATGTGAAAATGAGAACAGGGTTTTCAATGTGTTTGGATCAGTAGGCATAATCAGGTCTCAAGACTACCATTCCTTATCCAGATAAACAGTAATTCTTTACAATGATTTCTGAAGTGTACCATGTTCCCATTTACTTAGACACACAGTGCTTATAGTGGGAACCATTGAAAAGCGTTGTCCTGCATTATCTGAGGGATTTTGAAGGAAATGAAGCAAATCTGCTTTACAATACATTGTTCCTGCAAGGAAGGATCTCACAGAATCTAATCTTTTTTTCATTCATTTTTTAGTGTAGCCTGCACAACAGAGGCAGCTCTTCAGCATCATTTGTATGATAATAGCATTATTTTGTCCCAAATATGGTACACATCTCAAGGACCTCCACAGTCACATCAGGGGGATTGTTCAGTTCAGACAAGGGGGAGGCAATTGTGGGGGAAACAAGTCCAAACACAGTGGAGTGAAGTGAATTTCAAATATTACCGTTAAATTGTAACATTACCTTTCTCGGCTGCCACCAAAAAGCCTTTTCAGCAAGAGGGGCGTTTGGCTTCCCATGGAATTTCTGCCAGACCAGAATAAATGAAGCTTTTCCAAGAGACTTAGTCTCCTGAGCGTCACCTGTCCGCCTAATCCTGGATTGTAATAGAGCTTTAGGCAGTCAATAAATGCTTAGCCTCAAAACAGAGGTCCTTTTCAGTGTGCATGGGTAATTAAAGATAAACTTCTGGGAATTTTGAGGTGAAGTAGGAAGTCACTGAGACCTTCATGTAGTTTATGTCTAGAGCTATCTGAGCTACTGTGACTGTGGCCACCACAGCCATTCCAGAGGGAATGCTTCCTGTCTGGTAGCCATGATACCCCAGAGTATCTTGCATGATCTTAAATACCCACGTGAGAGCAACCAAAAACTAATTTATTGATGATATTAACCATATATAGGGCTGTGAGGGCTCTAAAGTCTGCAGAATGGATTTCTGTTTGAGATTTAGGTAGCATTTGGCACTGGTGAGGCCTCACCTTGAGTACTGTGTTCAGTTCTAGGCTGCTCAGTACAAGAAAGACATTGAAGTGCTGGAGCATGTCCAGAGGAGAGCTACCAAGCTGGTGAGGGGTCTAGAGAACAATTCATATGAGGAGAGACTGAGGGAACCGGGCATGTTTAGTTTGGAGAAGAGGAGGCTGAGGGGAGACCTCATTGACCTCTACAACTACATGAAAGGAGGTTGTAGAGAAGTGGGTATTGGCCTCTTCTCCCAAGTGAGTAACGATAGGACCAGAGGAAATGAAGTTGCGTCTGAGGCAATTTAGACTGGATATTAGGAACAATTACTTTACTGAAAGAGTAGTCAGGCGCTGGAACAGCCTACCTGGGGAGGTGGTTGAGTCCCCATCCCTGGAGGTATTTGGGAAATGTGTAGACGTGGCACTTCAGGGCATGCTCTAGTGACATGCACTAATAGCTGAGATTGTAGGGGGTAACGAATAGCACATGAAGTACTTCTTGTGACTGGCTGTGTTTTGTTCATGGTCCTCTCAGTGTGATGAGTTTGCTGTGAATATTCAAAGCTCACACTTGCTATCATCCTGCAAAGCCACATGAATCAGAGGGAATGGAATTTATTTTACCATCTTTATCAGTCTGCAAGATGTATTTACTCTAAGCTAGTTGTGTAGGCCCTAGAGTGTCACTGTCCACCTGTGATTCATCTGCTCCTTAATCAAAAACATGAAATAATAAGAACATATAGGCTGGAAAACTCTCTGGAGTACTGTTGGGGGGGTTGGACTAGATGATCTCCAGAGGTCCCTTCCAACTCCATATGATTCTGTGATTCTGTGATCGTTGCATGTTAAATGGATTACATAAACATACAGGATTTAATTCTGTGGCCCATCCTGATATTTTTAGGGCCATTTGAAGCGCCTTAGCATATGCTGGCTTTCCTCTACCTGGTATAGCGAGGCCCATTTCCTGTATCACCTGTGTCATATATATCTCCTTTTGGGTGCCTCAGATGGTCCTCGGTGCTCACAGTGTGTGCAGCTGGATCACTGAACCATCAGTCATTGTGGTCAACGAAACTAGAAATTTCTTTATCTGATCAGATGGTTGTGCTTGGTATCTGTCTAGACTTTGTTTGCTGCATTCACTTCACCTCTTGGAGGAAGCTCACCTCACGTGTAGAAGCCTGTGCCCTGGACACCTACATGTAAGTACCTGAATTCCACTGTTGCATTTTTGAGGGATGAGACAAATGTGACCCAAGGGTTTTCTTTCTAGTGAGAAAATAAGAAGTAATAGAATTTACAATGCAAGGGCTGAGGCAAAAAAAAAAAAAAAAAAAGTGACAAAATGCCCTAGCTCTACTCACATCAAACTGGAGTGTCTCATTTTTTTGGGGGGAGTGAGATGCAGGGACCCAAAAATAATATGATTTGCTCCATACTGGCATAACTAAAATGTGTAGTCAACTAAAACCACATGTTCCATATACGGTTGAATCCCCTTATTTTTAAACGAGGTCAATTTTGATATGAAAAAGCCATTTCAAAATAAAAAATGCAAAAGATTCCTTTTGAAAATGTTGAAATGAAATGTTGTGCCATTTTGAAAGTTTCATTCCTGTTTTTTCAGATGAAATGTCAAATAAATGCAAATCAAATTTACATAGTTTCTATCATGTGAAAACAACATATTTTATCAAATCTATTATTCACCTATATTTTCAGGATAGCTCTATTTCTGATGTGGGAGCAGACAATTTATAAAACTAGCACAGTGTGAATTCAGTTATAAGAAAAAGATGACAATTCATTCTCTGACTCTCAGCATTGTAAAAGAAGGACTCAAAATTCAGTTCCCACCATATTTGAGTTAGAAAGGTTAGCTATTTAATGTTTTTTTACTGAACAGACTATGGTTGTAAACTAATTTTGACTTCTAAAGAAATAATTTTGGGCTATGTTTTTCCTTGAATGGAAACCAAAAAGAAACTGAACTTGGCATGCAATGTAAAGACAAGGTCTAGTCCTTCTACTTTATGTATTTAACTTAAGCTTAATTTTTAAGCTGCTTTTAAAATTATCCTTCTATAGTAATGACCTAAGTTTTACACAGGTGCCCTCTGTGCAGGTATTTGGGAATGATAAGTGTTACTGAGAAACTCTGAAATGTTACGTAGCCTGCGTTTGGTCACTTCAGTCATATTTGTCACTTTTCCATATTTGCTGTGTAGGAACTGAAACACTTAATTTAGGAGGACTGCCTCATCATAAGCCTGATATTTAAAGCTGAATTAAGGGGCCAAGATCAGGAAGTGGGATTCTGTTCTAACAGACCTACAAGGCTGTTTGGAGCCAGCTGGTGAGTGCTGGAAGTAGAAGGGCTATAGACACCTGCATTATGCATGTTCCTGTAAGGGTAGCTGAGTTTTCTGTGCTTCATGCTATCCCTTTTTCTCCTTGCTTTAAAACAGCCCAAAAGCCAGGGGAAGTGCAGCACTCCTTTATGGAATCTTATTTTAGGGGAGCATTAGTACCTTTGCAGGGTGCAGGTGACTTGTTTGCATCATGTGATGTTGCTCATGTTGCAGAGAAAAGAAACTGAAGTGAAAAGTATCTGTGGGTGTGTACATTGCTTTCGTAACTGTGCCCTAAAACTTCTGCAGGCAGGGACCTGCACAGCAATTAGGTTTTTATTTTTGCCAGTGCCATCTTAAATTATGGTACTGTAATGTTCATAAGTTCTGGGCCTTTCCTTCATAAGAAGCCCTGCAGCCAAACAGGTCAGACTTTCTGGGCAACAGCTCTGCAAGTCTGGAGACTCAGATGGAGAGAATCCACACAGCCCTTGCTCAGGAGCTGGTCTTACTGCTTGTGGTACAGAGAGTGTCTCTGCTGCACATGCTCACAGCAGCCCGTGGCCTCCAGCATCCTTAAGACACCACTGATTATCTGGAGTGAGTTTCCTATATGACTTTGGACAAGTCACGCTTTAGTTTCCTCATCTGTAGGCTGGGGATAATATTGCTGGAATGAATGGAGGCTAAAATCACTGATGTTTGTAATTTGTGTTGATATTCTCTGAGGGGAGGCAGGCACAATAGAAGTGCAAATAAATTGTTGTGACTGTTTAGTATTTCAGTAAATGGAAAAGCTCTTCAAAGCGGAGTTCAGAGCAAGTACAATAGAGTGGAAAATTACATGTGCAGAGCTAAGAAAGACGATGGAAATACACGAGGAAGCAATTTCATTGCAGTCATTCTAGTAATCAATGAGATGTGTACATTTATTTACCAGTGTGGATTATAATATTAACAATAAATCTCTCAAGAAGAACAATACTGAATTTGGGCAGGCAAGGATCAGAAAAGTGCAGGTCCAAGCTTGGTCACAGAAGTCCAAATTGGTTTCCACTTCCCTCCTCATGCATGTGTTTTATAGTCAGAAAGTGGAGCTACACATTTCTCTGGGGAGGAACAGCTGAGCAGGTTCATGGCTTTAAGATGGACCCATGCTTTCCTCATGGATACGCCTGCAGTAGGACCAGGCATTTGACAGCTCAGAACAACAGGGGAATTTGGAGTTTGGTGCTGGCTAAGCACAGGGTGGACACACTGTCCTGAGACCACCTCTGTTGTGGTCTCTGTCTCCTCTACATGGATTGTGGAGCTTCTCGTGACTGTCTCAGGTCTGTGCACCTCAGGGGGGTAACCATGGGCTTTGTAGACACTGGAGGGTTGAGCAGAGCCCTGCTGAGTGGGTATGGGGAGGCAGCTCTTTCTTGGGCTATGAAGGAAGTCATTGCCACTTGGTGGGAAGGGACCACTGCAGTGACAGTGCAGAAGGCATGTCCTGAGGGCTAAATGTAGGGACCAATTCCTTGTGGGCAAGTTATTCACATTTGTTGTCTTTGTTATTCCTCTCCTTAAACCAGGGACAGTATTTGTAGTTTCCTAAAGGGGATGAGCAGGGGGTTTGTAAGTGCATTTTGAATACGAAGGCCTCCATGTACATGCCACGAGCCATGACTGTGGAAATGGCCATCTGGCAGCTTATGGGAAATGAACTCTTTTTCAGCCTGGCTCTTAGAGAAGCAGTTATCCCCCTATCAGTATTGTCACCATAATACTCTGAACTGTTGTTCCCATCAGCAAAGATGTCAGGGCAGAATGTATGTATATAATTCCTATGGGCATGTTTCCTCAAACTCAGCACTGATGCATACCATGAGTTGAAGTCCTTGTCATGTTCCTACTTATGCTATGTCATTTCTGTCACTGAGCAAGTCTTCTAAATTCCTAGACTGTCATTCTCACACTTCTAACAAGCAGTTAATTCCCTTACAGAGAGAGATGGCATTGAACCAGATCCCAGACACAGGCTATCCCCCATTCTGGGAGGTGAATAGGAATGTAAGTGAACATGAACTTAGAGGTTGCAGCCGGGTTGAAGCTCTCCTTCCTCAGTTCAGAACTTTGATCTGCTAGGAGTATTGGTTAGGAACAATAATTGAAAGCTTGATCTCTCCTACATAAAATACAACCATCTGGGATAATATTTTGAAGTGGGGTAGGTTATTTAATTTCTAGTGCAGTGGAAGGATGATAGGACACAGCAGGTCATAATATGCACTAATTCTTAATATCTATGTATCACACAAATGATAGGAGAGAGAGAAGCCCTGGGAGGAGAAAATATGTGAAGAGGTAAAGAATGGAAAGGATAAAGTGAATCCTAAAACCCTAAAAGGCTCATACCTGAAAGCTACATGAAATGGGCGAGGAGGTTAGCTGTCCTAAAGAATGAGCATAGAAATATTTTGAGTTGCGACAATACAATATTACTCTATTTAAATAATCTGTTTAATTCCTTTTACTTTGTGGCTCCTTTTTCTTGGAACCTGGGATCCTTTTGACACTGATGGAGTGTTAGCCCTCCTTAAAAAGCTGACCCTGCCACAAAAGGGACTGCTAAGAAAAAATGAGAACAGCCCCTTAACAATGGATGCTTCAGTTATACTGCGCAAGTGTTGGAAAAGCATGTCTCAGGACTTCCAGAGGGCTGCTGCATAGAGCTGAAAAGCGATTAAGGCTGGCAAATCACTGTATAGTTTTGCACTGCCAGTCTTGAGACTGCCTCAGTAATGGTGTGACTTACTCAATTCAATATAGCCTTGAAAAGGGACCTCTTGAGCTCAGAAATGCCGTTGTGTGGACCACTCATTTGCCTCGAGGGGATTGTCACAACATTTCCATGGCAATTGCTCTTGTAAGCTGAGAAACGTTCAGGAGGCTGCCATAATATAGACACTGGATAGTATGTACTGACTTGTGTGTGTATATATGTGTGTGAGAGAGAAAGACTGTCTAATGGAAGATCTATCTGACCTACTAATGTAGCTGAACTAGTTGAGGTGTTTCAGTGCTCTAAAGATCTGGTTTTAGACCTATTTATGAGCTTCAAGTGGATACATTTGCAGAAATCAGGATTGTCTTGTGAATTATTTGTCAGCAGAAAAAGAGGGCTAAATGCATGAGATAATATATTCATAATGCATAATTTGACTATTTTAGAAGCAATTTCACTTTTGAAACCATCAGCATAAGCTTAATGCAGACAAAATGGAGCTTTTTGTATACCCCTCCAAAGCCATCTTTCTTCTGCCACTGGGCATCATAGAACCTTTCTTTTCTCACCTGAATCCTTTCTCCAAATCACAAAATCACGTTAAAATTTTCTCCCCCTCTCCCCCCCCCAATATCAATAATATTGTTTCTTTTCCCTCTGTCTTGCCCCCTGTTATTTTCCATCTAGGCCCTTAGCACTGCTCATTTCACAAAACACCACAGTGTTCAGCTGCTTCTGGAAAGTTTCTGAAAATTTACTGTAAAAGAGGTGGTAGGTTGGAATCCGGGGACAAATTGTCAGCAAATCCTTAGCTGTGCTTCCAGTTTGCAGCCGTGCAGATCAAATAACAGCATTACTGAAATGTTGTAGGACTTGGCTTCTGCCCACCAATTGGCCTTAACTGGAACCACAAACAGCTTGTGGCCATAGAGAGGGGAGGCAACATGAATGTTGCTATGTCCTGGGTATACCAACAAGGTCCTTGGGAAGGGCTCTTGCAGCAATGTGAACAGATCCTGGTCTAGTCTGTGGCTGTGGCTTAGCCAAAAAGGCACAGAAAAGAATGAAGTCCTGTCTGTTCTGTGATGCTCTGTGTGTACAATACATTTGTCACCTTAGAGGTGCTATTTACCATATAAAAAGGCTATTGTCACCCAGCTATGGTTTGTGGCATATCACTTGCCTTTTCTTTTGATCTGGTGACCTGTTGTATGTTTGGCAAGGAGCAAATTGCTGGAGTGGTTGGCTGTCTTTGAGAAACTTTCTTGCTATTATTTTCTTAGCTGTATGCTGAGTCTTCTTTCCATTTCATTGTGCACAACTTTTACTTACTATGGCCTACCCGGCCAATTTTAACATGCCTTAGCTGTGAAAACGGGTGAAAAATCCCAATTCTATTAGAGGGTTTTCCTTTCCAGTGGTGGATGGTGCTGAGAAGACGGAGGGGAGAAGTAAATAGGGCTGTGTCAGCTGGGAAAGGAATGAACTGTTTCACATGTCTGCAGGACAGAGGAAGAGAAGTGACAGGTTTAAGTTGCAACAAGAGAGGCAGTATGATCAAGGTTTGGAGAAGTTTTCAAGCTGGAAAGAGATTCAAGCATGAATTCAAGCAAGACTGATTGAGGATATTAAAGTGTCTTGAAGGTTTTTAAGGCTGGAGAAATATTTATGAAGAATAACACCAAGTTGTTATCATGCCAAGGTGCTGGGACTACTCCGAATAGCCTCTTATGAGGTCAGAGATCCTGTTCAGGTCCTGTTTGAGAGTCCATCTCCTGTCTGGTAACTCAGCAATAAGTTTTTCCTATTTTGAGTTACAGCCATGACTTCAAATTCTGGAATTAGACTTGATACTGATATCCACTCCTGAATTTGATTGTGACCAGATAGCCTCTTGTTATGCATGTTCATGAAGCATTTTGCTTTGTGGTTTGTTTTTTTTTCTCATTGGTTTACACCTCTGAAGGGTCTAAACAGTAGCAGGCTGACTAGTAAGGGTGCTTTCTACAGCAATCTACCTTGGTTTTCTGTATTTCTAACCTTGAATCTTTAATCTGACCCAATTAGCTTTACATATGGTTTCCCAAGGCGTTGGAGAATTGACCCAAGTAACCAGGTGTGACGCATAGACCTCAGATTGTTGACAGCACGTTGCCAGTTGAAAAGTATTTCACCTCTCCTTGATGACTGCAAAGAAAATTCTTCATAAAAGGAGTCCTAAAGTATTTGTAAAACTCTTTAGGAAAGCAGTATGTTCCTGTTGTTTAACCAGTCACTGGCAGATGACCTCTTGTCCTGGATCAGCGAGAAGGATAGAATTTCTGCTTTCTCTGCTGACATTTGCAGAAACTCATCAAATGGAGTTCATTTTTGCATCTTCTCTCTCTGCTGTGATTAGAAGAAAACCTTCCTATATCTAATCTCGCAGTCCAACTAGTCTGGGTTCACATGGTGTTTCAGGGTGTATTGACTCTTCACTCTGACATCTACACAACCTTCTGAGTCAACAGAGGATTTATTTTCTTTTAGTGGCTCAGATAGAGTCCTCTTATTTGAACCTGTAACACAGAGAGTATTCGCAGTTAAAATATCTTTTGGTCTTTCCGACTGAAAAATGTAGCCTGACAATCCTGATGTTTTTCAACAGTTTTCCTGAGATTTGTTACCTTGTTCATTTTATATTCTTTGTGGGGACTACAGTCACTGTGACCACTGAAAAAACGATTTCAGATTCTTTCTGTATTACTCTATTGCTTTGAAAACTATGTACATCTTTTGTATATGTTTGTGTCTGTATATGAATGCATATGCATAGTTATTTCCAACTGGAATCAAGACAGTATAAGAAATGAAATTCTTGTATGACAAGCCCTCAATTGCCAGTAATGAACACAAAATCAAATTAAAAACTTGTGTGCTAGAAGAGAACATTAGGAACAATTTGACACTTATTGAACAACAGATGGTGATTAAAAGCACAAAACCTTTATTGTCTTCCTAAAAGCCAAACCTCTTTATTCTGTCTAAGGAATGCCTAACAATTCAAATAAAAGACTGAAGGAATCAATGAAATCATAGGAAGATCAGCCTCAAAGAGATCCTTATGTGTGTTGTCATCAGAAATGCTGTTAAAATCTCCCCTTTAAAACATTTTTAGCTTCACAGTTTTCTGGAAATGAATCTCCTCCTCCAGGAGAAGGTCACAGAGAGTAAACACTTAACAAAAAGAGCATGTGTATTAAACAAATTTTATTATATGAGGGGGAAAGTGAATACTCTCTTTCCATTGTACTCTGTTCTTTCAATGTAGCCCAGCTTTCAGTGAGCTGTATAAGGGATCAGGGTACAGTCCTGTCCTTCAGAGTGTGAACCCCATGGCAGTGGGGAAGTGCCCTTGTCTACCACACTGAATTGAATCCTGGGTGAAAAGACAGACTTCAAAATCAATCGATAGTCTGTCTTGTCCTCTTTCTCTTGCACCATGCAATTAGACACTGCTCTCCGTGGGGTGCCTGTGAGCCACCTAGTAAAGGTATTCTCTCTAATCAGTAGCCTTGAGTCACAGATCCCTAGAAGTCTGTATCCTGCACGTAAAGGAATTTATGACAGATGAGTAAGAGAAGCGGTCCATTGTCAGCAGATTCATATTCACTTCCTCAAGGAAAGAAGGTAGATGCATGTCGTACTGGCTAGTGGTCCTGGGCAGGTGATCCCATTTTTACCTCCAAGCAGTGCATCTTTCCTCTCTGACTGCTCTCAGACATCATCTGCTCTGAATGAACATTCTGGTTGAGGCTGTTGGTGTATGCTGAGATATGCTGAATTTATAGGACAGCTGAATATATATATGATCAGTTATGAAAAATTTTGCCTTGTTCTTTCCCTTTGTGCTGAATATTTTATCACATCTTTGTGTGTAATCACAGTGACACCCTTGAGAGTGACATACTGATAATTAGCAATAATTGATAGACGTATTCAGCTTAATTGTTTCATTGTTCTGACTACCCATCCTTCTCTCCATGAGCAGTTGTTGTATCATCCTTTGATGGATGAGTTTTGTTCTATTCTCTGTATCTAGAGCCAATCTGCACACCTCAGACTTTTTTGCTGTCATGAGTTTGCTCAGACCATGCTGCTGCTGTGCAATGACAATTCTTTTTCTCCTTCAGCTTTTTCACCCTTCCTTTCCCTTCTGTCTTGGCCTTGCTTATGCCTTCTCTATATCCCACTGACTGCGCATAAGGGATTTTCAGTCATCCTTCACACATGTTTGCTCTGCCAAGACTTTCACAGACTGCATTTGCTGCGTCTAGCAACAATAGCCACCAGCATGGTCCTAGAGACTTGTTGATACAAGGTATTTTCCTTCAGAAATATCCTTTAAAGATCTTTGTAAGCCAATGGCTATAAAACTCAAAGTATAGTGGCAGATAGTAGGGTTTTAAAGACGATGGAGATTCCCATGTCTGGACATGGGGAGAGGTAAGCATAAGAAGTAGGTAGTTCATCCTGACTTGGGACAGGCATCATAGTAAGATGACTGAATTTCTCTCTAAGGCAATTATACCTTACTCTACCAAAGTTGGCTAAATGACTGCCTTATAGTAGACATTTGGCTAATGGAAAGTAGATTATGGTTATGAATCGGAACATGAGACATCTTATTTTTAACTTCTGTGTGCCAGCACCCCTGTGTTTCATCAAAATATTTACTTTTTTGGTTAACATTATGCAGGTTTTGATTTTTTGGCCAGAAAATTGATATTTTGTGTTTGTTGGTGTTTTCCTTTGTTTTTCTCTAAAGCATGGCAGGCATTTTAAGTCAAGATCTAATTGCATATCATAACATAACTTTGAGAATAAGAAGTGTTGATATAAATATACGGTGATTTAAAACCAGAAGAGAACTATAATGAAAACCCTGAATGAGACACAAGAAAGTTAAAGCATAGGTATTTTGACCTTGATCTAAATGGTGTGAAAGATGCCGGAAAACCATTCCTTATAGTTGAGGAAAATGTAATTTGTATCTACTTATTAGTGATATGGGAAGAAAGAGACAAGCAATGAAATTTAGAGGGGCAATATCAAGGACTACAATGAGAGAAATATGAGCTTGAAGAGATAACCAGAAATGTTCCTTTCAGGAACATCTGAAGAGTCTGGAGACTGAATGCAAGAGCTCTGGATCTGCTTCAGAAGGTGCAGGATGGCTAGTAAAATCCATCAAAGGAAGACAGAGAGAATATATGGAGAAAGACAGAGAAGACGGTGTTCTTGCAATGCTCCATGGAAACTTCAGGACTTTGGAGATGTTCAAAAGTCAAGTAGATAAAGCCCTGAGCAATCTGAGCTAAGCTGACCCTGCTTTTAGCAGGGTGTCAGAAAAGATGATTCCAGAGGTGCCTTCCATTGTCAGGTGTTCTATCATTTTGTGCCTCTTTTCCAAACTTCCCTCAGCCTCTCCTCATGTGACTTGTTTTCTAGGCCCCTCACCAGCTTGGTATCTCTCCTCTGGACATGTTCCAGCACTTCAATGTTCTTGTAGTGAGGGGCCCAGAACTGAACACAGTACTCAAGGTGAGGCCTCACCAGTGCCGAGCACAGAGGCACCATCACTTCCCTACTCCTGCTGGCCTGATGCTATTCCTGATACAAGACAGGATGCTGTTGGTCTTCTTGGCCATCTGGGAACACTGTTGACTCATGTTAAGCTGTCTGTCCACCAATACCCCCAGGGCCTTTTCTTCTAGGCAGCTATCCAGCTACTCTTCCCAAAGCCTGAAGCACTGCTTGGGATTGTTGTGATCAGAATGCAGGACCTGGCATTTGGCCCTCATCCCCTTGGCCTTGGCTCATTGATACAACCTGTCCAGGTCCTTCTGTAGAGCTTTCCTGCCCTCAAGCAGATCAGCGCTCCCATCTAGTTTGGTGTCAACTGTAAACTTACTGAGGGCGCACCCAATGCCCTTATCCAGATCATCAATAAAGATATTAAACAAGACTGGCCCTAGAACTGAGCCTGCAGCTGGGCTCAGTTGCATTGCTAGAAAGGAGTAAAAGAAAGTAAAGAGAAAAAAAAAAAAAGGAAAAAAAAATATTTTGCTAAAGCTTGCAATAGGTAATGACTATATCAGCATTAAGTACCTAATAAACTACTTCAAATTAGTATCTGCTCTGCTTTAAAAAGACCCTCATTATCAGTTAATTTATTAAGGGTATTTATTGAGGTTTAAGACATATGAAACAAAAATACCTCATTTGCAAGTAATTAATACAGAATTACTTAAGCAATACAGTTTCACAAATGAAATACTTATATTTGAATTCCTTTTAATCCACTTGAAAGAGATACTTAGATCTTTAATCATCAGATAAATTAGATATGTTTTGTTAATTACCTATCAATCAATATTGCAGTTCAGCATCTACTTTGCTCAAGAGAAGAGCACATAGTTGGGGCAGGAGTTGTTTTCATTAAACATTCTTCCTTATTTTTTTCCTTTGTGCAGCTGGCATTGAGGGTATTAACCAATTCAATTGTTCAATAATTCAAGAGAGAATTACTGTGTTTATTTATTTATTTTTTGCTGTGTTGTAAGTAGAGGTCCCAGGGGATTTGGTCGTGTATTCCTATGCGATCAAAACACATGCTTGAGTTAACTAAGTTAACTAGTTTGCCTTTTCTTTTTCTTTCTCCTTTTTTATTTCCCTAAGATTTCAAGAGTAAGTGCATTTTTTTTTAAAAAACATTATCACAAAGACACCATTGCACTGAATCTGTGATTTTGAGCCTGAATTGACTGTGCTGTGCTGGCAGTTGTGTGGATCTACTGATTTTGCTTCAGAGATCCACTAGGTGCTCGGGTCATATAAAGTAGAAGAACTCAGCACCTGCAAAGGTCAGACTTTATAATTCATTAGTCTTGCATATTTTGGATGAGGACTGGGAAGAAAAGATTCTGCAAGAAGATTACAACATCAGGAGAAATTGCTTGGGCTGCAGTTTAAGCTCCAGCACTCAGCAGAGATCCTGTTAAGTTTTCCTGTTCAGAAGTAAAAATGGATCTTCAGATAAAAAGTGGGCCAGACTGTTTCTTTAAAAATTTCTCCAAATGATTCACACCTAACTTGAAAATATCTACCAGTCTAAAGCCAGGGATGAGAATTGTTTTAACGTCTGATTTGAAAAACACTGAAAAGCCAGCGTTAATAATGAAATGCTGACACAACTTTATCTATAGCCCTTGTAGCAGAGTGGTTATAATATGAAAAAGTAAGGTTCAATAAAATGCAAGGCAGAAATAGCAAATTATATTAGATGTGACATATTAGCCATAAGGCCTTTTCTAAACTACAGTGAAAAAATTAGGACAAGGGTATGGTAGTATATTTCTCCCCACAGCGTGAGAAAGGCCTAGCCCCCAGAGCATTCCCTCTGAACTTGTATTCTATTTCTAGCATGTGTTTTATTAACTTTTATTTTTGTTTTGCAGGCTAGACACACAGCACCAACCTTAACGTCAAATTAGATAATGAAAAGCAATAGTCATCTTAAGAAAAATCATTCAAATAACTGTCATGTTGCATTATAGTTTTTGCTGCTAGCAAAAGCCTTAATTAAGTCTGCAGAAAGGTTTCTTTTTTTCATTTTCTGATTTCAGATGCTCTGAACTTTATAAGCAATTTTTTCTGTTAGAGCTGCATCTTTATGTTCTTATAGAAATCATCCTATGTGTAGAATGGAGCAACATAAAAAAAAATGTAGGAGGGGAGAGTTTCACATAGAGTTGTGCCATTTACTGAGTTGTAGAAAAAAAGTGAAAGTTAGAACTTCGAGCGCTGCCAGTTTTCATCTGGGATGATGAACACAAGCCTAACGACTGCTGCTAATGTATAATGATTAACAAATCAGAACAGCAGCAAATGACACATTAGTATGATAACCTGGAAATATGCTATGGAACAGATCCTGTCCTCTTCATGCTGCAGTGAGATTACCCAAACTGTGAGTAATCTCTGGGTGGTGCAGAACTAAGTCTGCCTGAAGATAAATTTTCCTAAAGTAAAATTCATTGGTGGATCATTGCTGCTTTGCGCAATCTCTGACTGAGGCCCTAATTCTCAACAGGGAATCTAATTATGCCAAGGGCTGAAATTATGAGTACAGGGACAAGAAGGTGCAAGTAAAATAAAGCCATCCTTGTGTGTCGAATCAAGCAGAGCACAGCCAGATTTGGAGGAATGGGCCTAATGAATGCATGCATAATAAATTATAATTAATACCACTGAAGGAGCTATTGTTGTGATAGGCATTACCTATTATAAGTGCATTATTGGAATTAGTAAGCTGGATGTGTTTCTACTGTTTATGAACCTCCAACTAGTCTCCTTAACCTTAAGAGCTGACTCTTCCCCATTTGCTGTGCTTTGATTTGCATCATGAAGTGATCTCGGCATTCATGAACAGGAGTCTTTTGTCTTGAAAGTATACTGGAAGCAATGGCTGGGGAGATCACTTACTGCACCTAAGCTACAAATAGGCATCCAGTCCATAGGACCAGACTAGAACTATTATGAAGTGAAACACTCAGAAACATTTTTAATGAGATGCCAGAATCTCTGCACTAACTTCTGAGGTCTATAGAACCACTTCTAGTGGTCCAAACTGCTTGCTAAAGCAGTTAGAAAGATCCTCAAGCACAAACTTTAGTGGTCTTCTGTCTGACATTTGTATAATGCAGATGTAAAATGTTTCCAGATCAGAATATTTCACTGTCAAATCTTCCTTTTTACACAATGTCCTTTAGAAATGAAAGTGACTACATGAGGTAGCAAGGTACAGTGACCCAAGCTCCTGTTTTTCAGTGAGTCTTGAGGCCGAATTTTCTCTTACTTTTTTAACTCCTAAATTCAGTTGAGTCTATTGCTCATCACATCAGTGGAACCAACAAAAGTACTGATATCTGTTGGGGCTTGACTGAGAAGCCAGGTATTGCATAAACCTTTGGGCTATTTTGAGAGTATGATATTCTGAGATGACCTTTAATATTGGCCTAAATTTTCCTTCTGCAAAACTGAAAATGTGAAACTATATTGCCCATGCACTTTGCCTTCTTTGCCTCAGTGGTGAGCCCTCTACAACATAAGAACATGAAATTATTGGTCCAATCTTTTGGGATCATGTACACCAGGGAAACAGTGTCCTCCTGGGAATACATCAAGTTGGACAGGATGCCTGACTACCTCAAGAGGAAAAACAACTTGAAAGGAAACTGATAGGGGGCTAGTGATAGTAGTCTCACAAATAGCTGGCTATTGAGTCCAATTTCTTTGTTTCAGAACACAGAAACTTTCCACAGAAAATGAAAAGGTGGTCAAGTGCAGAAGGAAAGAAGAAAAGTAGAATAAGCAAACCAAACGGTTTTAAGAACTCATGATATCTTTTGAAGTCGGTTGTTATCAAAATTTGCATATGTTTTGACCAGATCTACAAAGTCACAGTAGAGTTGGCAGGAGGAAGAAAAGTTCAGGACATGCCAAACTATAACAGAAACAAGTGTCCCCTAAGCATACTCAAGCTTGCTGCATCCAATAAATGATTTGTTCATGAAGACCCGCAGCTAATGTTGTCTAGTTCTTCTTCAGATTTATGACCTGTTTGCACAGCAAGAATAAGCCACATTTAAACCCTTTTGAGACTCTCAGGCATGTTTGTGAATTCCTCCCTTCCTCCCCTTATTCCTTCCTTCCTTCCCCTGCTAAATCAAAACCAAAATGACCCCCTTCACATGGATACGTTATAGCTTTCTCTGCCAACATAAATAGCAGTAAAGATTTGGTCACTTACCACTACATACATGTAATAAGTGACTAGGCCACCTCCATATTTTACAGTGCTGTTTAAAAGCATTTGTTTCTGGAATGTAGGCACTGATTTCTAATCTGGAAATGAGAGAGTAAGGAAAAGGACATAGGGAAGATTTCTACAGTGATTTGAAGGAAAAACTTTGTTAACCATGTTTTTGGGGTTGGGGTTTTTGGTTTTGATTTCCGTTTTTTTTTTTTTTTTTTTTTTTTTTTTTTTTTTTTTTTTTGGTTGTTGTTTTTGTTTTTATTTTCAGTTCAGTTTTTTTATAGGTCCTGAAAAATCCATCAGATTAAAATACATCAGAAAATCCCCAGGAACCGGGCTGAAAGTGAACAAGAATTTAATCTTTCTTCATCACTGTCAACTGAAATTCTCTCCTCCTGATAAATATAAGTAGGTGCTGTTTCTGCTTCTTTATTGATGCTGGTGATCTCAATCCAATAGTGCAGAAGAAAGTGGAAGATTAAGATGTATAGCAAAGCAGGATTGCAAGATTATTGCAATAAAATGGAAAAACTGTCAGTCACATATTGCCTTAAGATGGAATTTTACAATGCTTTTGTGGTTAGAAAAGGTTAAAACTCTTCCAAGAATCTTTCTTACTAATAGACTTCCCCCAGAGAAGACCTTGTAGACATTTAAGTCCTTAGTGACCTGACTATAAATCTGATAATATCAAAAGCTCAAAAATAAACTGACTTGCTTAAGGATCTTCAACTGTTGAAATTAGACATGCTTTGAGTTGCATAAAAGTGGAAGTTAGGATCTAGCTAAAAATCAGAGTCCATGGCATTTTCTGTGGTAAAACCAGCATTTCAATAATATTCCCCCAACTAGATGGCAAGAGTTACTGAAGAACAGGATCCATGTGTGAACCAAGGAAGCTAGCTAGAGGTGAGATGAAGAGTAACTTAAGCCAGTATCCCAAGGAGAAGCCACTTAAATGTTTCCTAGGTTACTTGAACTAATCATAGTTGCTCCCGGAGTTTCGGCAATGCCCCAAAAGCATCTGAAACCTGCTCCTTGGAAATTTCAGTTTAAAAATAGTAAATATAAAAGCCGCATACAAAGAGCCTGGGGTCATGCTAGCATTCAGGCTGCCACTTGAAGAGAGTGGGGTGTGATCACTGCAGCAGAGGATTTTGTGCAGGGGAAAACCTGTGTTATCTGGTGAAGGTGTGAAGTTGCACGGGGTCTGGAAATGCGCTGCGTGCACAGGCAAACCTTATCAGCACAGCACAATTTAAGCAGAGCCCTTTCCCAGCACAGGATGCTGACACGGAAACTTTACAATAACATCAGGCATGCCCACATTTTTTAGCACACCCTCTGCTTGCATAATTTGTATTATGAAAAGGACTGGGCAGAGTATCACTCTTATTCTAGCATCCTTTGACACTGAGCTGAAAATATTTAAGCCTGCAGGGAGATTGGTGAATGACCCTTTTGAACATGTTTTCATCTAAATCATTAGGCACATGGGTAGCGAGGGGAAAAAAAGTCCTGACAACGTTGCATGGCATGTATCTTAACATTTCTTAACTGCAGAGAAAGAAGTGACCAAAGAAAAAGTTGGTCTATGGGCCCAGTATGTCAAAGAGCTTCCAAAATGCTTGCGCTCCCTATTTACACCCCTCTATTTGCATGTGAAAGGCCTGTATTTGCAGATGTCAGGATTTCACCAAGGGTCAGACTGAGCTGAAACCCTGAGTTTCAAACATTTCAGGAGGCCTGAGAAGGCTTGTTTTCATGGCTCTGGTTTATGTCATTGTTGGAGATAAGAAAGTGAGATGATTCAGTGCAGAAACAAATCCCTCCAGGGTTGGTGTGTACTTTGATTTTGGCCAGTTTTGTCAGATGGCATTGTCTGGTTGTCTCACTTGGCCGGTAAAGCCTCATACTTACACATTTCGCTCTCGTGAGATGGAGCTTGCTCTACTCTTGATCAAGACTCTTAAATTTGCTAGAGAGCTGTCTTACAAATATGCTCTGGAGCAGTTTTCAGCATGATCAGCCATGTCCAGGGATGGGATGGCAGCAGAAAAATGATGCCAAGAAAGCTAGGGAAAGCATGGCAAGGACATTCTTGGTGTCACAGTAGCTACTGTGCTTCTGAACTTGGCTTTTACTGGCTCACCTGACAAATTGCTCCTGTAGTTATAGTCCTTCCTCAGCAACTGGGGATGCCTGGACCGGTGGACCACCATGTCCTCACCAGCAGGTAGCCATGATCCTGCTGCCTACGTGGCTATGTCTATTATGAACCTTCCACCACATCAGCTCCTTTGTAATTGGCTCTACCAGGGGTGGAGCGTCAAGAGATACTGCAAAACTGCATTCCCTTATCCAGTAAGAATTTGTCCTCATTCCTGGGACAGTAGAATTTGATTTTGTCTATGCTGCTGTGAATCCTTGATCTTCCCCTGAGGACTGTTCTTACAGAGCTCAGAATGAGACTATTATTACATTACCATTCAGAGCGGGCTTGCCAACACAATTATTTCCTATTGGAAGTGTCTGCATCCTTGCAATTTCAGAGTATTGAATTTGCATTACACAAAACTATAGGTCAAGATCTTAACTGATGTAAGCCTCATAACTTTGCTGAAAATAATGGCACTCTAAGCATGTGTAGGAGGCATGGACCTGGCTATATGTTTGTACTATCTGTGTATAAATAGATCCAGCACAGAAATGTTACAGAATACATGATATTTGTAAGAAGAATCCTGTCTTATATTCATTTTGATGCTCCTATGATAGAGATTACCGGTGGAGAACACGTCTGATTTCTCAGATAAAGAATGGAAATTGGTCAGTTTTGCCTTTTAGTAGAATTAAACCTTGAATTATGTACTGTAAGTCTTCAAACAAAACACTGTAATTACCTATCTACTCACTTTTCTATTGAGAGACTTTGTGTCAGGGCAGGGAGTACATATGCAGAATGGGAAGGAAAATAATGATCAGATTTAAACGAAACTAAAAGGCATTTTCTCAGCTGGATGTTAGAAAAAAGTGATTCAATGAATGCAGAATTTTGTGAGAGGTCCTTGATGATGTCTGGAATAACACAACATACAACATAACATAATAATGAAAACAGAAAATGAAAAAAAAACCAACCCCAGCTTTAAATGTACTTGATTCAATGCATGCACATTTTTCATTTTGGAATTGTTTCTGCTCTACGCAAAGTGTATTTTAAAGACGTCTTAGATGTTTAACTGCATTGAGATCATGCATTATACTCTTTGTCCTTTACAAAAGAGAGCATACCTGCCAGAAGCACATAATTTGATAAAGAAAATATCATTATAACTAGATTTTGGTGACACTATAATCAGGAAACACAGGCGAGGGGTCAGTCAGCCAGATTGTTTCTACCGGGTATTTGAGAACTGTGGACTGCTGTTATTTTCAGCTACACCATAATTTTATTTTATTGTGGAGAATAAATCAAAGTCTTAAACTGAGGCTATATTTTTTTTTTCCTATCTAAAAGCTGCAGATGTTGGCACTAGAATTGCTTATTGCCCAAACTAGCTGTAAGTATATTTAGTCTGAGAGAAAACGATGAGGTTGATAGCTCAGAGGTCGAAAAAATACTCTCATGACAATTATGCACCGTTTAGCATCAGAGCAGGTTCTTCTGTGCACTCCTGTCCTCACTCCTTCATTCCCCTTTATATTATTTTCTTGTTATTGTGTCCTTTAGGGAACAGGCTTTACAGGCTGTTCAGTCTCTGAATGGGTTCAATCCTTCGCTTCCGCGGAGACTGCTGAGAAGGGTGTCACTTGTGAAGGCAGTTTTGTGAGGAGACAACTCACTAATAAGACCCATACTCAGACAACCAGCCTGCTCCGTGCAGGCCTCTGAGCAGCTATCAGAAGCTAATTGTAATGCTTATTAAAGACAGCTTAGCAGGGATGTGAAAATGGCAGGCAGAGCTTTGCTATTATCTACACCAGCTCTCAGCCCTCTTACTCAGCAGCTCTGCTCTCTGGATCTATTCAGGGACAGAGTTGCTGTTTTTCTAAAAGCGAAAAAAAAAAAAAGGAAAAAAGTAAAAAAAAAAGGAAAAAAATCACAGACCAATATAACTTGGCAGTTCTCAAAAACCATCCCAGCCTGGGAAGGCTGACGGAAGCTCTTTAGATTGCATTTGCATCATGTGCCAGTTTTTTGATGGAAAGCTGTTTGCAGGACCACAAAGGAGATTGCGCCTTCTTCACAGTCAGCAGGTGAGCATGACATAGGTGTTTCTGAGGAAAACTGAAATGCACAGATGTGCCTAAGATCCTTTATTAGTGGTGATAATGAAGAAAACCGAGACCCAGAAAAGTACAGCTTGACGTAAATATCCCAGTTTAAGCTTTTCAGTGTCATCTCTTATCATTTACAACAGCTCCTTCCCACCTCTTCCCACCTCCTTCAGTTTTTCCCGTGAAAACTAAGCAACTATGATACGGAAATCAGGGACAACGAATGTCAAACTCAACATGCCATATCCTTAAACTCCCTGTCATAGTAAAAATACAGTTTGAGGCTTTGCATCCTGTTATTCCTCATGCAAACTGCCACTGCAGACAAGTACTTTGCCTGTGGTAAATGTTCTTGTTCAGAGCAGATGTTTCCCTCAATTAGCATTTTTTCAACTATTTAGCAAGTACGTTCTATTAAAATATTTTAATTTATGCTGAAATTATGTTATTAAATTTACAAATTCTTTTTATAAGACACATCCTGTAGTTTCAAGCTAATAATTTTCTGTCAGTAACAGTTATCATGGGCCAGAGAGTATTCCTCTAAAAAGAAATCATTGCATTATTTTCTCCAAAAGTGAAGCATTTGCTTCTTTCATGTATTCCTCATAGTAAGATGATTGCATTTTTTATATCCCCCTCATAAAGACACTTAATGTTTAAGACACTTGACAGTTTTTGGAAAACCTTTTAGCTTTGAAAGTTCTGCACATATGTAATAACTCTTTTGTTCTTTTTCTGTTAACTTTTCTCCTTCCAAAACCACAGAGAGACAACGCAGTCTTCTCCTTATCTTTACATCTGTTCAGACCATTTTGACACACCCTGCTGGTGCAGTTCTACCCTAACGTTACTTTGCCTCTGAATATTGACTTGAATGGACAGCATAGCTTAAGAAGTCCATATATAGGTCAGCATTATTCCTGAAAAAATATTCATCTATCAATTAAAATTAGCTATAGCAAAGCCTAATACAGTTTTCTCCTGGGAGGCTGAATCGCTCATGCAGTTGATAATGAAACGTAGTGGTTTTTTTTTTTTTGCATCTAGGTTTTCGGCAGGCATCCAACTCAGGTTACGAGTGACCGACAGTTGCTACCATCTACTGGCTGTTTGCAATCCTCTATGAAACAACGGGGCACCTCGATTCCATCACATCGAGGAAAGGTGGTATCTGACTTGTTGGCTACCTGACCCCAAGCTTGTTGGGGTTGGCAGCTAACAAGAGGGATAGCACTTTCAAGTCTTTTTAACAGATCGTTTGCTCCAATATGTTTTAATATTATTTTTTTTCCCCCCAGCTATCTAACATAATGCTAGTTGTTTACTTCAGAAGGCTGCTGTGTTTAGGAGTATGCCAGCTAGTTGCTGCTGAGCTGTGATTTTATGCAAAGCAGTCCCTGTCTACCTTGGATTTTAATATTCTGTGTCCCATTAGTTAACCTCTGCTTATCTGAGTATTTATAATGGCCTTGCTCTCAAACCCACAAGGCTTAAAGACCTATTGCATAAAAAAGCAAAATTGCATCTTTTACCAAGGTTAGACCTGAAAAACACTAATTTAGCTGTAAGATCCTAAGATGCCTACGGAGTGAGGCAGATAATCTCATTACATAAATGATAAATATATTCAGTTTATAATGAACATAGAGTAAAAAGGTTTACTGTGATGACACTGTGTTTCAGGATTTTCAGAAGATTCAAAGCAATTTAATTGCCTTTTTTAGTTCCTTTGTAGTAATAGCTGAAGCTTAGCTACTATTAAAACAATGGTCTGGTCTTACTATATGCATGTTTATTCTTCATGCTTATGATTTTGGGGATAAACACTGCTGATTAATAATAATACCACAAATGGCTTATTGCACTAACTCCGGCTTTTCCTCCTTTCTTGCTTTCCTCGCTCTCCTAGCTCCCTTAATAGCAGAGGAACCGAGGAGAATGACACAATTTGGCTTTTCCTTTCACATGTCCTAGGCATAGGCTTCCCAGTCCCCAAAGTGGAACGGCTTTGACTAGTTGCCCAGTCCTTGTCAGCTACTGTTGAAAGAGAGGTTTCTAAAGTAGACTAGCAAGTGACAGTACGCTGGCAGTGTATTTGCAGAACGTAATAGATTATAGATCTACCCATCACCAAAAGGGAAGGCACATAGGGAGCAATGACAGAATGACAGTAGAGTTTGCAGAAGCCAAAATTCCACATAGCAGTGAAATATTTAACGTTCCCAAAAGCAGTGAACTCCAGCAAGATGGAGAGCAACCTCAGACTTCTTGTAAATTTAGGTCACAAACAAGACCAACAAAAAACTTATAAATAACCAGAGTACTACTGTTGATTTGATGTTATGAATGATGATATTCCTTGTGTCAACCTCGCCACAGGCAATTATGTTAATAATGAAGGAACTCTAGTCCAGCTGTAGTGCTGTCCTACCCAAAATGTTGATAATAATCACCACCATAACTGAAGAAGTAATCTCTTCTTGACAAAAAGTATCAGGCTTGTATCCCTGGCTTGTCCTCTGCAAGAGGTCAGACTAACTATCTGACATATTTTCATTTGACCTGTTTCTCCATGAAATCTATGGAAACTAAGCAGACCTAATATCCTCTCTGATTAGTCTGTTCCATCATTCCAAGCTTAAATGAACACATGCTGGTCACAGTGGGAACGGTTATAGATTTGAGGTATTTGTTACCCATGTAGTGTCTTCTAATTTATGCAGTTTAATAGTAAAATAAGAAGAGGAAGGCAAACTATGTCTTTGTGATACCTGAGTCACAAATAGAAAGGGGTTTTTTTTTAAACAGTAAAAGATGAAATATTATACTGAACCAGCCATTTTTCCTGAGTGTTGGGATGATTCGCTTTTTTCGTTAGTCTTAACTAACTGTGTAGTCAGCTGAGGTAAGCGGTGTGGTCACCACATACATAAGTGGTCAGCACTGTGCAATCACTAGAATGATTTTCGTTGCTAGTTTTGCATACAGCTATTTAAGTGTCTGAGACTTCAGTGCCTGTATCCGTACCACTCTGACAGAGCTGGCCCTGGAAGCGTATCATCCAATTTTCCCCTTTACAAGGACATCTTACAGCCTAGCTGTCCAAGTGCACCGAGCAGTGCAATAACTCAGAATTTCTCCTGCTGTTCTGGACCATGGCTCACAGACTTACTGTTAAATAGTGGGAAGATTTGCTCCTGTGTCTGCTCTGACTGCATCTATCTGATCAGGAAGATGGGATTCAGCTCCAGGTAAAGATGCCTAAACTCAGGTGTCTAAATGGAGGTGTCTGCAATAATCTTCTTAAAGCCCTGTGATAGGTTTTCAGCATTATCTGAGTCACTTTCTTGGCACCACAGAATGTACTGACTGGCAACTGAATTCAGATGCCCACATATGGGCTCAGTGATGTTTCAGATTCTCTGAAATATCGTTCCTGTTTTTCACTTGCCACTGTGGAAAGTTAATTGCTCTGTTGTAGGCCCTCCATAAGCCGCATTGGTCATCTCCACAAGGTAGAGTATCTTAAATGTAACTCCATGTGTGTGTAACTGAACTGAGTCAAGATCTCCACTGACTATAACGGCAGCTTAGATGTGCAGGTCACATATCAACATCTGATATTAGAGTTTGCTGACATTAGAGATACAGTGCTACACTGCTAGGTACTGCTGTGGTGGCTTCCAAGCAGGCCAGGTTAGATGTGCATCCTGCTCATGTCCCGAGCAGAGCCAGAGTGGATGGAACCCTGTGAAATTCTGCCAATGCAGACTATGTAGGTGCTCACATGTGTGTGTGTACAGGTGTTTTATTTGGGTGACCTGCTTCACTTCAAAGGGAATATTCTGCTGCTTAGACCCTGGGAGGTCAGGTGTGTTTCATTCCTTCCAGAGACTAAGCTGAGACCACCAGGTCGGGCAGTGAACCATCAGGGATGCCAGCACTGCTAATGGAAGTGCTGCTTTGTTTCCTGTTTCCTTGATGAGTTTCATTTTTCCTGAGCCTGGCTGACTGGGGTGAGCAAATTAGTTAAAATAGAAATGGTTATGGAAGTATCAGGAGAGCTGATAATGACAGTGCCTGAATCATCTGTTGGAGGCATTTTCTTCCTATTTACTATATGGTCATCAGTTAAAAGCCATACTTGACCTGTCACTCTGTGTCCTTTTCCAGAAAAAAATTGGTAGCTCATTGTGTCTTTTGAAATCTGTTTGGACAGAGGACTGAAACACTTTTTTTCTTTGACGAGGGGCTTGTCACACTTACTCATGTCTTTGTTGTTCCAGCAAGATTTCTGCACCATGTTCTACTTCAAAGGGATTTATAAATATCTATTAGAAAGGAAAATCAGTAGCTTGTCTCTTTTTTGGGGTGGTCACTAAATATCATTCCAACACTGCTATCCCTGCATTTTGCTGTCCTTTCCAGTTTGCCACCAGGTGAAACTCAAAGAGTTAGTTATGACCTTGCAAGCCCCATGGATACAACAGCTTGAACGAGAAGACTTTTCCTTGTGAACAGTCCTGATGGAAGAGGAAGTTGTAACTGAGGACGTATTTAGTTGTGAGGAGACGAATGAGAGATTTTGGGCTTGTTTTTCTGAAGAAAACGTTGGTTTGGTGCTGTGTGTGTGTCTAAGACAGGGATATTTTCCCATAGAAATATGTTTTGTGATAATGAAGGCATCCTGCTTACTTCCAAATGCTAAGTCAGCTCAATAATGGGAATTTCCTATGCATACATGTGTTCAGCTACAAAATACATTTTGGGGATATGGTCTGTTCTCTTTGCTTTCACTATTAGGATTTCATCCATAGTTGGTGATAGGAAAATTTTTTGCACCTAGTGTATAAATAACAAACAGGGCTATATCAAACTTGAACGACTGCCAGTAAAAGCAGTGCATCACTGGACAAAGCAATTTTTCAATTCTGCGCTTCAAGGCGAGGTAACCAGGTGATAGATGACTTGGTAGAAGGTAGGTTTCACCTGGAAAAATGTAGGGGGAAATTTTCCAACAAAATTGAAGTCAGAAGGATTGACAGACAAAAAGAGAGCTTCTGAAGGGACAGAGGAAGTGGGGAAACATGCTTCATAGAAGAGATGTCAAGGAAGAAGAAGTTTGACCGTGGTGATTTTGAGAAACTGCCTCTGAGAGAGAAAAATGCAAGTCTAAGCAGATATGGAGCTGAACAGCCAAAGATCACGACTGTTGAGGCAGAAAAATGTGTACAGATAAGTTTTCTTTTGTCTATAATTATCTGACACACCTTTTTCCTTCAGAAAATCATGTCGATGGGAAATTTTCAACAAGTTCTGCCCGGTTAATTTAAGAGAGAGGAACATTGGCACCTTCTGTGCTTGTTACTATACCCAGTCTTCTACCACTTAAGGTAATGATGCCAGATATGTCTGCTCAGAAACATGGAAATTGCTTTCCTCCATACGTCTTGACAATGAATGATGCATTTGGAATTATTTTTACCGGAACATCTCTTGCAGAAATTACTCTCCCTGTGACACAGATATCATCTGCCCAGTCCAGGGTGCTATGCAAAATATGCTTGTATATTGTATTCATTCTTTAAGGTGCTGCTCTCAGAGTTGCTACTCTCCATAAACTATTTTGTATGCTCCTCCATTGCAGCAGTATTATGTTCCGATAGTATGGTGCTGAGTGTCAAGTTAAAACATACGAATAAGAAAATTAATTATCCTCGGTTATTATAAAATTCTGCCTTTAGTTCTCCATCAGGGAAAAAAAGGTTCACAGAGTTCTTTACAGAGTAAAAAATGTCCATATATTTCATGAGAAAACATTTCCCACTTTGAAAACATTAAAAAAAATAAACACTTGCATTAAACCTGGCTTAAGGTTTGTAACGTATGACAGTCTTTGAAAGAGGAATGTATCTGGAGGTTTTCATGACTTCATAAAAATACCTAAGTTACACATGCTGAAAGTGCTGCACATTAGATACTCTTGTCTTGGAATGTAATTGCCTTAAAGGTATAAAGGAGGCTGAGTTTAATAATTCCCCCAGCGTGTCTATTCTCCATTTCTGTTCCACAGAGGAAGCTAGAAGGATATGGTATCATCAAAGAAGCATGTGTTGGGAGAGGGGAGAGCTAATCCTTAAATAGTTGTGCACTGCATCTCAACTAAGGAATGAAAACCTTTGGAAAGGATTTCCTGAAGTCTTACATACACTATATCCCTTAACCTATTAAATGCTATAATTGTTGCACTAAGATAAGAGGTGCTTCCAAAGTAATCCATGCTGGGTGGCCGTAGGTAAAAAACTATTTATTAATATCCCAAGAGTTGTGCCATGCAGCGATAGTGATGGAAATTTGGCAAACCAACTTTGCTTCTGTCAGATGAGTGAAACAGCCACTTCACTCAAGACTGGATGACAGATAGATGTAGAGATCATTGTAAGAGGGAAATCTGTCTTATGATTAGGATGGTGACTGAGAGGGATGACAAGAAAAAGAGAAGAGGGTGGAGAGTACTTTCTCATCCAGACAGTTTTACAGACATAAATAAGTCTTAAACCTCTTTCACTTACAATCCATTTTGTCAACACAGATTGGCTGCAACATGCTGTTAATTCAGATTATTAACATTTGACACTGGTTTTGAATTTGTGCAAATGATTTGAGGTGGTGGACTGGTATCAAAGGATTGCTGCAGTCTGTGTTACATGGACTAGTATGATTTTCCATACTGTATAAACAGAAGTGTGAAATAGAACTGAAATAACTTGCTTAAGTGGATGAGTAAAAAAGATAGGTGATAACTGGTAATTATTTTTGTGACTAGTTAAATTTGTTGGAAAATATGGTCTTAGTTGTCCTAAAACTAGTCATAAATTTGGGTTAATAGTGAAAATTTGGCAGAACAGCACGGAAGGCAGAATAACGTGGGAGGTTTAATCAAGGAAACAACTTTTACTCAGCAATATAGGGGGGTGCAATATTTACAGAATCACAGAATCTGATCAGTTTCTTCAAGATTTGGCTCACCATCACAGCTGTACTGAAACAATTTCCATTATCCTGATGCATGCAGGAAAAGTCCATCCTGTTAAGCTACCCAGGGTCAGGTAGTTCGCATTTGCTGTGGATAATGTCTCATGTTTATATCATCACCCACACATTCAAGTGCTGCATCTGTTAGAGCAGAGGATGATTCCTCTTGCAGCTTGGAGGAAAACCATTCAGCAGAGTCTGACTCTTGTTCATTGGGAGAATTTTAGACAATTTACCTGGCATAAATCCATCAGAAAGTGGCTTGCTGATTAGGCAGCCCTGGCCAGCAGGGTTTTGGAGGCATGTGCTGCTGAGTCTCCTTCCTAGATACATTACATTTTATGGAACAGACATAAAGATGGCACTCTACTACCAATGTATGAAGCAATATGGCAAGTGGGAGAGAGGTTGTCTGCCTATTGTCCAGATCACTCTGTTGAGTAGAATATTGTAGCATTGGAATTTAATATTAGGCACTGAAAGTATAGTTTTCATTTAATTTTTTCTTCCTCTAGAGATGAAGAGCTAAAAGACATTCCAAATGGCCTAAAATGAGACTTACTTTCCTTTATTTTCTTTCTTGGCTGACCTGAGAAATCAATTACTCATGCTGCCTGATTGTGGGAGCTGCCCCAGCTCTGGGCAGTGCAGGGACATAGACAAGAAGTCCCACTGAAGAAAAGTCACTGGCATCCTAGTACATATCAACTGCTGTGAATATCCCACCGCACTTGAGGTTAGTGGAATCACTGCAATTCCTTCGTGAAGCATTTCTTCACGCGCTTCCAGTGCACTTGCTGCTTGGATGCATGCTGAGTTTCACTAAGAGGAAATAGATCAGAGGATCTAAATATTACAGATAATAACACACCAGTGCCCAAAGGCTTTATAAATGTCTTGATAGCAGGGCACAGACAGGGCTACTCAGCAGGGGAAGGGAGCGGAGGGTGGTGGCAAGGCAGGCAGAGGTAATGTCTGTCCCTTTAAGGGGACTGTACCATGGTGCCCCAGCAAGGTCAGTGGAGCAGAGGCAGGGACTGAGGGTTGTCCAAGAGCCCAGTGACCACCAGACATGAACACTGTGACAAGGCAGGTCTGAGTTTAAGTCAGATTGCTGAGGGCCAGTCAGGGCCACTGGTATACTCACTCTCAGTGAACTGAACTGGAGCCCTTGCAGTTGTAAAAACCTTATTCTTGTGTTGGAAGGAAAAAAAAAGTACCTCCACAGTTAAAAGATGTACTATCTCTGCCAGTTTTCTACATAATAATGTAGTGGTTAGAGCACTCGTTTTGGAGAAAGGGATGTTCGTAGAGCTCTCCTCGGCATGGAGGAGTCCTAGTCACAACTTCATTTGTTCTGGAGAGTGTAACCCAAGATCCTAATTATGATTAATTGCCTCTGATGATGTTTGTGAGTTCACAATCAGTGAGAAAATGCCACTTAAACACAGTCTGAATGTAAATGAAGAAAGAAGTAGTCCTGGGACCAGGTTACAGCCCAGAGCTACCTCCAAACACAGGCAAGCTGCCTACCAGCTGGGCTAATAACTCATGTCTCATTTTCTTTTTTGTTCCTCTCCTCCACCTTCCATAAAGGTTTAATTTCTGTCTGAAGTCTGCAGGGTGAAGAGATCCTGCTCCCTGGGGCACCTACTCAGCATCTTGACAAGTCCATATTGTGGAGCTAGGACATTTTAAGGATGGTAGGAGATGTAGCTTTGACGTTAATGAATAAATCTATGCTGAGTTATTTGCCTGTATGAGTTTATCTGGTGTATTGATTCCAAGCTGTTTGAAAGCAGTGCCCAGTCAGGTACTTAGGATTGCACCAGAGCACAGCAGAGCAAACAATAAGCTCCTCTCCCTGCTCTACATCCCAGTGATGATGTGGGTCTCACTAGAGAGATGAGAGTGGTGTGAATAGTCTCTGAGAAGAAAGAGAGACAAATCCTCATAGGCAGTTGCCTCTTTTGCATCTGCCCATGTAGCAAGTGAAGACCTTTGTCTTTCCCCTCTCTCCTCACAGGCTTGCTTGTTCTTCAGTGCTGGTAAATGCTTTGTGGTGATGGCAGCAGGGTTGAAGGAGGTGTTTAGGACCTCTAGGGTTGTGCAGGGAACAGCTGTGGCTGCTAGTGACAAAAGGAGGCTATGGAAAGCGTGATGGTCCCCACCAGATGGATGTCTGGACTCAGGTGCTCAGTAAATGTAAGTGGCCAATTTTGGTTGTTTTTCTGATGACAGTTTTCATGTAGATGAAATTAGATGTCCTTAAGTCACTATTTGTGTCCATCCCATAATGAAATGTTTTATTTTCTTCCAATAATTGAGAATGGAACCCAGAGAGAATGAGCATGAGTGACAGTCTTGATGTTCTCAGTGTGGTTGCGGATGGGGAGAAAGAACGATAAATTAGACCTACCAGTTGCCAGTCTCCTTCTCCCATCACCTGCCTTTTTTTTTTTTGTGTGTGCTGGCTCTTCTGTGCTTCAAACATTCAGGGACCTGATGACAACTGAGGCATTTTAGAGTAAAAACTCTTACTCACAGGCCACACTCACCTGCTCCAAGCTCAGTATTTCCTGTGGACAGCATGAAAACTCTGGCATATTCCAGCTTTGCACTGGAGGGTTAACGTAGGTTCCTTTATTTAGTCCATGGGGCAAGCGGTAAGCATAGCACTGCCTACTCTTGGTGAAGCAGCATACAGCAGATGCCTCAGCACACATTCAAAGAGTCAGACATGACTCACCTTCCTACACAAATAATTACTTCATTATACATTGTGTTATGTATTCTCCTAATGATCTTCTCTCATACCTTTATTGTAATTGGTTCATTACTTTAGCCCTGTGTTCAGTGTGCAATGGAATGCCAGTCATTAACCATCAGCACCATGTGTTCAGTTCAAACTATATATTTTTGAGTGCTATATTTGGTTGTTTTCTGGTCCCTATGTACTATTTATACAATACCACATATGTTTTGCAGAGCCCTCTGATGAAATGCAGACATACTGCTTGTTAGGTTATTGTCTAGCTGCTAATCAGTAGCAATTCCCAGATGCCCTTTGGTGGCTGAGTTACAATAATTGGGCTTCGTGGTTTTCAGGTCTATATAGTCTATGGCTTCACCCTTCACTGATGATGGCCCTTGACCTGCTGAGGGAATCTGGTCCCACAAAAGAAAAATAGGGTGAGGTTGCAAAAGAATTCTTAATAATTATAGTCCTCAGTAAAGGTTTTATGAATTGACTAGCTCTTCACAAGCACACAGTAAGCATTCTAATGAATCAAAACTAAATATTTACAGGAGACAAGTAATTAGATGTGAGTGAATAAAAGAGCTTATTAAACCATCTGGACAGTTCAAAGGATTAGTAATTTGCAGATAAAACACTTAAGGGTTAAGGGCATGAGTTAAAATCTGACCCATGTTAACGATGATTAGATATTAGTACCATCTGATTGCTACCTGAGAGACTGAGGTGAAATGAGTCAGGGATTGCCTTTGTGTTTATGGATAATTTCGGAAAAGAGATTTTCAGACTCTCGTAATCTTTTCAGTAGGTCCCTTTTAAAAAGATGAAATTTTAGATTATTTTTGTCTCTATCAGTGTTCATTTAAATTTAAATTGGGATGTGTTAGATGTGGAAAATCTTGTGTTTCTATGACAAACTATATGTGTGTTCTAGTAATTAAAAGAGAAATTGAGATTCCAAAATGGATGAATTTGAAGGAAAAGGGAAAAAATCCCATTAAAAAAAAATCTGAAATCCACAAGGATGTTTTATGTAGAGCATAGACAGACGTAGAAGTTTAAAAAAAAGAAAAGACCACTAACTGAAACCTGCTTACAAGAAATCTTTGGTAGCAGAAGAAAATGACTTGAAATACTTGAACCCTTAACAATTAAGAAACCAAGGCCTCAAACATGTAAGAAAGTTTGAAGGAGGCAGGTGTTACACCATCAAGTTTTACCTGAATTAGAAAGCAATTAAATTAAAGTGGGTAGAGGGTGACTCTCACTTTACAAGAACTGATGTTTACTGCTGCCACAGCTGAGAGCAAATTTCAAAGTCAATGACAGCAGCATTCAACTACAGCCAGTCTAACAATCTGTGAATGCATCTCCCAGCTAAAAAGCTGCTTATGTGATCTGGTATTGGGCTTAGCAGGAAGTTACCTTAATCAAGAGGCTCAAAATGTTTTGGAGTGGTGGTATTCTCTTCTCTTTTTGAAACTTCTACTGATTCAGCAGGGTTGTGATCAAGCAAAGGAGAAAGGTGGTGTTGGGATGCTGGAGCCTACTTTTGATTCCTTGACTTGTGAAAAGAGCAGTGGGTTTCAATCTCCAGTTTCTGTTCACACTGTGAGGCTGTTTAACACATTAAACTCTTGTTTGCTAAATAGATCATGAAGAAAGAGATAAATACTGAGCTGCTTGGAGCAGAACCTTTGTACCATATGCAGCAGCATAACACCATGTACACTGAATACTAAGAAACTCAGTATTGGAATTCAATGATCTTTAAGGTCCCTTCCAACTTTAAACATTCTATGAAACTCAGGGTGAATGAAGAATTGGCCTACTTCAGGTTCCTTAAAGAGTAGGATGGGCTTAGATCCTTTGTTAGGACTGACCTTGGATCCAGTTTTGGCTTACAGCCTTATCTGCTAGGCACCAGTAAAGGGCATAGAAATAACCAGATGTCCAAGAAGAGTTAGAAAAGCCAGATGGTTTGGTGAAGAACTGCTTGAGTGAGGCAGTAGGAGATGATGGATGAAAACTGGCTTTCACTCCATCATACAGTGGTAAGCCACCTCCTGTGATTCAGTGCTTTATCCACAGTAGCCTTTCCTTGGAAAAGAAAGCAGCAGTCTGATATGTGACAGTTAACCATCTGAAGGTCTGGGGCCAATTTCTGCCTTATTGGGAAGGTCTTCAAGCTAAGTTTTCCACCTCTCTGATGAATGCCTTAACCATGAGTCAGTCTGCAGGTGCCAGCAGGTTAGTGTCTCCTCTTGAGGCTCTTCAGTTTGATACAGGCTATTTAAGCACACATTGGAGCAGAGATGGCTTTATAATAGGTCTCCCAGGTGAGTGTTCCACATACCAAATGGCAACACTTCTTCCCCTCTCTCTGGTCTAATGAATATTTAAGATATGACAGTGATGACAGCCATAGAAAAGCCCAGGAGAAAATTAATTCTGCCTTCATAGCAGGGTTTGAATAGTGTGCCGTAAATAAAGCATTGGGGCCACACACGGAATGTGGAGGATAAAAGAAAATGTTGAATAGCTTACTCATTAAGTGAGCGCCATCCAACATGAGCACAGAACGAGGGAAAAACTGCATGGAAAAAATAGTATGTCATCAAGTAATTAAAGACCATGGCACAATGCATATGTATAAGGGACTGAATTAATGTTTTCAGGAAATCTTAATTTTGGCATTTACTAGTGCTGGAGTGCTTGACTTTGCAATCTGAGCAATATTCTTCTAGTGTATCTTTTTGTGTAGATAAGCCTAACATAAAAAGGAAGTGAGGGTGCCTCACAAAGCTTTAAAAAGCCTATTCCTTTTTCCACTACCACAATTGCCTCTGAATGAGAAATTATGGTAGCTGGCTGAGAATCATAATCAAACAGTGAAAACTTAGCATTGTTGGTAATTATTACCATTGCGTTTCCTCTGTAGGAATTATTTTCCTCATTTTAATTCTGAGCATTCTCTCCTTCATAACTTTGCAGACTTACATGTAATGAATGCTACCAACAGGAGGTTTTTACAAAAACCTCTACTGCTAAAGCTGAAGTTAAAGAGGGAGGGGGCGAGGGCATTTAAAGGGTGAGGTTTTGAAGAGACAGTTAGAATAGATGGATAAATAACAAAAAGTAATGAAGATGGCAAATTTCTCCTGCTGCTCTGCTGATGAATTTGCCCATGAGCAGATTGGAATATTTAAAAAACATATTCGTTATTCAAAATCATTTGTCAAGGGTCAAATTCTTTCCTGGTTACTCATATTGAAGCAAAAAAACCTGTCTGTGGAACAAGCTGCTGCTGTGTGTGAATAGATGTGAGGAAATCTGTTCCCAATTAATTTATGGAAATAATTCTCCGTTTCATAAGTAACTCTTTGTGTCTGTTTGTTATTCAGAATGTGAATGGTTTTGACTGATCTTGTAAGTAATGTGGCATGTTGCAATGTATCACAATGCATTGAACTGGGTTTGTAGTACAAATATTTGGCCATATGCTGCGATAATTAAATTTCTGTGATTGTTTTCTGATATTCATAGATAGTTTGCCCTTCTCAACCGTTCTCCCCTTTCCCCTGGAAACATTTTCCTGAAAATAGTCAGAGAAAGTAAACACAATAAAGCTGAAGACAATTCATTTAACAATCTACAAGAACATACGTGATTTTTATTTTGGGGGGTGGGGACAGTATTTACCTAGTACTAGGGATTAATGACTGATGAAAGGATTACATTTAGTAAAACACATGAGAAGAGTCAGACGGGAAAACACACACATGATGTTGCTAAATTCTCCAATGGTTTTATAGCGAAAAGATAATGGACATATAAAAACTGTGTCTTGTAGATAGCTAAAGCAAATATTACGCTATATAAAACACTTTTTATATTGATTTGTTGGAAGCCATTTATATTCTGGTAGTTTGCCAAAGACTCATTGTGGTACAATATTTCTCTTAGTCTGTAGTATGCATTTGTTTCCACTTTAGCAAAAGTACTTTTGGGTCAACTGAGACACTCAACCGAATATCATTAAGATTTTTTCCTGTCCTGCAGATCTACTGAGGGTTCAGGGTCTTTTCGAATAGAGGAACAACAGTGGCTAAAACTGGTTGTTTGTCTTATCTCACTTAAACTGAAATGACTAAGTCTGGAGGAGCAGAGGTGCGTTCACAGCCTGTCCAAAGCACAGAGCCTACAAGGAATCTGTAGATATATTTAGTTTATTATCTGCATTGAGTACGATTTTTCTCCTAGGGATTTTTTTTGTTGTTGGTTTTTTTTTCCCCTCCTTTTTTTTTTTTTTTCTCTAGGCTGACTTTGTAAAGAGAACTGCCACTCAACTGCAACTAGGAGGAGGTTGCATAGAGGAGATCCAGTTTGTATAGTTATAAGCCATTTTGGCTTTAGCAGTTGTGTTGGTTACATGAGGATGTTTTCTTTGTTGAAGAGTAGAATGGGGTTTTAGTCATTTTGGAATTTCAGGCCAAATTATGCTATGTGATTGAGTTTACCACTAGCTGGAAAAAAGGCAATGAAGTCATCTGCTGCCAGACCTGTCAGGGCAGGTTCAGAGGTGTGGACTTTGGATGCTTTCAACCTGTACACCAGGATAGTGACAGCAATGAGCCTGCTGACTGCATCTACAGGTGGTTCTTGCAGGCTCTTCATGCCAGGGTGCCCCACACTTAGGAATCAGTACATATTTCTAAAACACAATGTATCCACATTTAGCCTGTGAAATGTCATATCCTAAGCATCTTTCAGGGATTTATTTGCCATAATTGTGTCTTTGTAATGGAAAGCTATTTCTATATATATATTAGCTGACATGTTAAGCTTGGCAGAGCTGAAATGGAAGACTGGGCATCCGAAAGTGCCTTTTTTGTTCAGTTTTGGATGCAGCTGGTTTAATTTAGAGAATCCTCTGAATCAAGCTGGTGGCTGTTTTATTTCATCTGGGCATAAAGATGGTGTTTTATGATCCAATAGGGACATTTATAGCTGCGTCCACCTTACTATAGACGGAGAGGTCAAGTCGTGGCCCAAGATTTGCAGTGCACAAAGTGACTCATGCTCATATGGGGTGAGGGCTAGCCCCTCTCTAGGAGATTTCTTTTAGGAAAAGCCAGAACTGAGCCACACTGTATTGAAAAGCTGAGGTCTTCTGGTCACTCTTGCTTCCTGATCCTCTAGTGCCAGTGGTATGGCTATGTCTGTTTTAAGACCTAAAAGATAAAAGACAATAGACAACTTTCACTAACACTTGTGGATTCTGCTCACAAAAGCTGATTCCGACAGCAAGCTGTATTACTTCTCATCTCCTTTGCAACCCTGCCTTACATAAACAGGGTTCAAGAAAAGGGCCTGTTTCTTTTGTGTTCATGAAGAGAATAGATTAGCACTTCAGTATTAAGTCATGAATATGCTGAGTAAATTAATGAATAGCAGTGTGAAATGAAGAATATTCTTCGTTATTGCAATGACTGGTTCCTGTAGAAACTGAAACCTTATTTTATTCAGAGGGTAGGTGGAGTACAAGCAAAAGAAATTAAATTTCATCCTACAATAATTATAGCCCTAACAAAGAGAGAGTACCTTTGATGTGAAATGACATCACAGAATCACAGAGTGGCTGAGGCTCGAAGGGAATCTCTGGAGTTCATCTGGTCCAACCCCCTGTACTCAAGCAGAGCCACCAAGAATCAGTTGCCCAGGACCAGATGGCTTCTGAGGATCAGCTCAGCCCTTTTGTTGAACTCCCCGCTTCAGTACGTCCATGTCTGTCTGTCTTGTACTGAGAAGCCCAAAAGTGGACACAGTACTCCAAGTGTGGCCTCACCATGGCTGAGTAGAGGGAAGGATTACCTCCTTTGATCTGCTGGCAGTAATTTGTCTAATGTAGCCCAGAATACCATGCAACTTCTTTGCCCCAAGGGCACATTGCTGCCTCATGTTCAGCCTGGTGTCCACTAGGATCTCCAGGTTATTTTCTGACAAGCTGCTTTCCAGCTGGGTGGTCATGAGCCACCACTGGTTTGTTCTTTCCCAGGTGCGGGACTTTGCATTTCTTGTTGAACTTCATGAGGTTCCTGTCAGCCCATCTCTCCAACCTGTTGAGTCTCCTCTGGATGGCAGCATGACCCTCTAGTGCAGTAGTGACTCCTCTGGGTTTAGTGTCATTGGGAAACTTGCTGAGAATACACTCTGCCCCATCATTCAGGTCACTAATGATGAAGTTGAACAGGACAAGACCTAGTATTGAGCTCTGGGGTACACAACTGGTTATTGGCTAGCCCGAATAGACTTTGTGTCACTGGCCATCAACTATCCAGGCCCAGCCATTCAGCCAGTTTTCAACCCTTCTTCTTATCCAGCCCATATTTCACCAGCTTCTCTGTTTAAAGTCTCACTGAAGTCCAGGTAGACAATATCCACTGTCTACTGCTCTCCCCTCATCTACCAGGCCACATATTTCATCATAGAAGGTTATCAGTTCAGTCAAACACTACTTCTCCTGGGTGAATCCATGCTGCCTGCTCTTGACGATTTTCTTGTCCTTTTAATATGCCTGGAAATGATTTCCAGGATAGCTGCTCCATTGCCTTCCCATGAATCCAGGTAAGGCTGACTGGGCTGTAGTTCTCTCAGTCCTCCCTGTTGCCCTTGAAGACAGGAGTGATGCTTTCTTTCTTTAATTCTTCAAGCACCCCTCACAGTTGCCATGATCATTCAAAGGTAATTGAGAGCGGCCTTGTAATGACAGTGCCCTCAGCACTTGTGGGTGCATCACTTCAAGGCCCATGGACTGATGTCTGTATTCCCTGACCAGATCCTATCTGACCAAGGACAAGTCTTTCTTGTTCCATCCTTTCACCCTGGTCTCTGGGACCTGGGATTCATGATGGTTGGTCTTGCTAGTAAAGACTGAGACAAAGAAGACATTCAGTACCTCAGTCATTTCCATGTCCTGTGTCACAAGGGCCCCTGCTTCATTCATCAGCAGGCCCACATTTTCCCTGATCTCTTTCCTACTTATGTACTTACAGAAGGCCTTCTTATTGCCTCTGGTGTCCCTGGCCAGATTCAATTACTGTTGGGCTTTGGCTTTCTAACTGTATCTCTGCATGGTCAGAGGGTGTCTCTGTATTCCTCCCAGGTTGCTTCTCTCTACTTCCACCTTTTATATACTTAATTTTTGTGTTTTGGTTTTACCAGGACTTCTGTGGTTATCTAATCAGGACTTGTTGAGATGGACTGCTCTTGATACTGGAGGACGCAGTCCTTGAATGCCAATCACCTCTCTTGGATCCCTTGTCCTTCCACGTCCTTATCCCATGGGACCTTTTTAAGCAGATTGCTGAATATTCTTTGCTAGTATCCATGCAGGGATTAAATTTTCTTCTAAATTATATCTATTGTACCAAACGTGAGGATTTTCAGATGTGCAAACCTGCCTCTGGTAGGACAAAAGTGGAGTATTTTGTGTTGGTTGCTGAATCACAATGTTTCCCAGCTTTCCTTACTCTAAAAACTGCTGTCCCTGAAGGAGGTATTATTCTGATAGTCTGATTTGCTGCATCTGCATCTGTAAATGGAATAGAGGGGCGATCATCCTTTGGCCCTGTGAATGTAACAGTTCGCACCCATGCAGCTAAAATTATCCTTGAAACCAGGCTGGCTGTGCCCAGTTATCTGCTGGGAATGGCCTCAGAGTGGTGATAACTTCTTAATAGCACTGTGAAAGGAGAGCTGCTCTGAGCCAAAAGTGTGCCAGAGAAACTGTTTACAATTTAATATGCTTGGGCCCATGCCCCAGTACTCTTTCTTCTACTGGTATTGATGTATCCATGTAGTCTGAGCAGTTGCTTTCCCTGGGGAAGAGTTTCACGTAATTTGCTGCTACGTGAATTTGTCTTTTTGCCTCTGGCTTTATAAAACCACCTAGAACTTACAACATGGCATAGCAGTTAGCCAGCCCATCGTTTGAAACCTTGGTGTCCCATTGCCCCCAAGTCCATAAAAGCTGGAAGCTGGTGTGAGAATGGAGGTTGATGATATTTTTTAATAGATCAAAAATACCTGTACTTAATTCTTAATTTCTAAAAGAACTGACTCTTGCTTAAGGAGGGATTTGAAGCCTTTTGTGCATTTTTAAATTTTTTATTTTATTTTATTTTAAATAAAGGCAAGCCAAGCTGCTGTTCCAAAGCAAAACAGTTTTACAAGCGAGCTCTCACAGGAATGAAGAGTTACTCCCAAACGCTTAGGCATTATTCTGTATAATTATGGATATTTTTTTCCTTCCAAAAATATTTTTTTTTTGAGAAGCTGACATTTCAAAGGCTTTCAATTCTGTGTGTCACTATCAAATAATCTTTTTTGTACTTGGCTGTTTATTATTGGATTGCAACAACGATAAAGCTCTAGGGGTTTTGTCTCCTTTGGTATGTTAATTAGCTATTTTCCCTTTGATCTTTTTCTTACTGAAAAGAGTGAAAAGCTATCTCGGTAGGGAATCTTACTGATGTACATTCATCCCCTCATCTCCATAATCTGAGGATCAGAGGAAGACAACAAATTTCACTGCTGAGTGAGGTTGCTATAGGCCTTAGTTATAATGTACTTGGTTTCTAAATAATCCCACCACCATTTATATTTGGAATATTGAAGAGGAACCTCTGAGAAAAAGAAATGCAAAAATAATTAATTTTAAACTGTGAACTACCTTCATTAATTTAACTTTTTTCTTGAAGTTTTAAGTTCATGCATATGCCACAAGCTCTTTCTTGTATGCTTCTACATAATTTTCCTCTTTTTTTTTTAATCTTTCTTTTTTACTGTTGGCTTTTGATACGTTCTCGGTTTTCACAGAAATGAAATGTAGGCTAGGTACAGAATAACTATTGAGTGAACTTTTAAAGTATTAAATTTTAGAATATCTTTCCTATGGAGATGTTGAAATTCCAATAACTTGGGACAGTTGAAAGTGATGGGGTAGTACTGCGGAGTGGTGGAGAATACACACACAATCTTACATGTAATATGTGTTCATTTGTGTCTCTCAAATTCCTTTGTCAAAAACTGTCATCCTTGTGCTGCATTTCTTGATAAATCTAAAATAAAAGCACTTCAGTGAGAGGCAGGTAGATCTTCACAGGGCAGTCCAGCAGGAACAGAATTGTAGGCAAGGTTATCTACTAGACACTTTGCAAACAGAGTTTCTTTGACCCTGTTTATCCATTTCCATAGGACAACACACTAGGCAACCTTGCTGTTGAGATTCTTGTGTCTTGCAGTGCAGGATGTGACCAGATCTTGATGTTCACAGAGGAGACATCTACATTTGATCTGGTCGTATAAACTGTCTTGGCAGTCAGTGAAGGGAAGCTTGCACTTACAGGGCAAGAATGATTCCATTTTAAAGAAGATATTTGATATAGGTAGGATGAACTGTTCCCTAATAGTATCCATTTCTATCCAGTGGCCAGTTCATACCTGTATCAAATTGACCAGTGCTTTCTGAAATCAGATGGGACAAATTTTTCCTCTCCCACGTTGCATTGTTTGGGGAAGGCTGAAGAGGCTGTTCACATAGCATAGATGCACCAGTTGCTGAGGGATGAGAAACAGTATTGGTATTCTACTGATGTGAACCGTGGGGCTGGAAAACATCCCGTTCACTTGCAACAAGTTCAACTCAGTTGTTAAAATAGAAGTCACTGATGCAGTCTGAGGGGCCCAAAGGAATCTCAGCCACACAGGGCTGACTGGATACATAACTTAAGAAAGATACCTGTCCTTCTGGATGTCTAAGCTTCCGTTACAGTTGATGAAGGTCTAGTCAATGCAGTAGAGTCTAGAGAGTTAGTAGTCTCATTCTGGAAGAAACACCTACATGTGATCAGGTGATTTCACATATCTAATATGCTTTTGTGTCCAATTCACTGCTTGGTGTGGTAGTTACTGCAGTTCGAGGTGCTCTTGGTCACCCACTTGGTTACTAGCTCCTTTTCCAGGAGGGTATGGGTCCTTTGCCATATCTGACAGCCCTACATAAATACTACTGGTACCGTAGGACACGTGAAATAACACTAGATTCCTGTACGTGTGTAACTGACTTGAGCATTAAATGTCTGCTTCCTTGTGAACTCAGAAGTTCCTCTGAAAAATATCTCTTTGTCTTCATTGATGGCAAAAGAAGCCTAGTTGAGATGTCTATGGTAGATCTCTAGACACGTTCAAGTGAATTATTTTTCTGGGAATCCTGTTGTTCCCAAGATGTCACTATACTGTTTGTTTCCCTAGAGCTCCTGTATTCTGTAATCTCCATGTTGGTGCTTCTGTCACAGAATCAAAACCAACTTAAAATTATGCCGGAGTGGGCTCTGGAGTGATTTCAATGTTTATGTCTTCCTACATGTGTTACAACCAGAGTATGCAGTTTGTGACTGATGCAGGTAGGTGCCGTGACACAAAGACCCAGAAACATTTTTTTGGCCATAGTGAGAACTGTGGCATTAATTTTCGAAACGTGCTGCTTGCACAACAAGCTTCCCTCAAGCTTTCCCTCACTATCTCTCAGACTTAATCTTTTAAAACACTGTCTGTCAACCAAAAGCAATGAGAAAAAGCAGAGAGGATGATTTAGATCCTATTACAGTCTTATGCAATAAAAATCTTGTTCCCATAAGGATCAGCTGTTCTAAGCAAGATTCAGGTGGGATCCCCAATGGCCTGTGTAATTACAGGAGGAAGGATTACTGCTTTCTGCTGTGAGTCAGGCAGCTAAGTCTGAGCTAGACACATGACCTTCCCTTCATTGAAACTGAAGAGAGAAATTGAAATCTCCAGAGGACATTCGGCATTTGAGACTGTTCTAATAAATCACTCTCTGGACGTGCTCATTTCTGTCTTCTGACTGCAAAAGGAGTCTCAAATGATGAGCTCACCCAAACTTAGACATTTATAAAGTCAATGAAATAAAAATGGCTTATATAGGCCTAAGACCAGGGGAGGATTTGTTCCTGTTCTTCAGGATGAAATATTCTGTCAGCCTCTACATGAGTACATGGAGGTGCAAATACAAGACCATTACATTTATGTTTATAAATCTTTTACTGTTATACTTCTTCTCCAATATTCAAATGGTGACCTTCGAATTAAATTCACCAGTGTTTTCAGGAAAAAATAAGGAATTCTGCTTGGCAATCACATCTATCCTTAAGCCTTGATGACAGTCAAATATGCATTGAGTTAATGCTAACTGGGTCAGGTATAGTACAAAACCCTCTGAGCACGGTGGGTGGGTTTCTGTTGGTCCTGGCTGACTATCCTTTTGAGCACACATTCTGCTTCTTTATTTCTGACCTTTTCACTCTCAGGTTTCGCTGTTGTCTCCTCTCTGCTTTGTCCTTTTCTTGTCTTGCTTTACACCTGTTTTTCTTCTTTAACCATCATCCGGTGTTCAGTCAGTTCCTCAATTCTGCAAGCTGGTAATTGTCTATAGGAGATGCTCAAAGTTCCTTGACCCACGTGCCTCTGCTTTGTACCACCACATCTGCAGTGAGGTTTATCAATGCTTTGTCCTGAGACCTGACCTATATAACAGTTTTATCAATGACCTGGAGGAGGTGATGGACTTATTAAGTCTGCAGGGAATACCAGACTGAGGGGCACCAGTCAATACACTCAAGGGCAGAGCTGCTGGACAGATAGATCTAGACAGGCTGGAGGAACGGATTGACAGAAACCTTATGAAAGGAGGATTTTGTAGATGGCAAACTGCATGTGAACCCTGCAGCGCAGAAGGGTAAAAGCTTCCTAGGCTGTATGATCAGGAACACAGCCAGTATAGGGAGAGAAGTGACTATGTCCTTCTTACCTGGCACTCATTAGACAATATCTAGATACAGCAACCAGTTTTGGCACCAGAATACAAGAAAGTCTTTGACAAGCTGGAGTGAGTTCAGCAGAGCCACCATGTTGGTCAGGTACTGAAACACTTGGCCTGAGAGGACAGGCCAAGAGAGCAGAGCGCATTTAACCTGGAGATGAGATGGATGTGGGGGGACCTCGCAGCAGCCCCAGCACCTATGAAAACCATTGAGAAGGCAGAGCCTGACTCTTCATAGTGGTGTGTGGGAGCAAGAGGAAACGCAATAGGTTTATGGTGAAACAAGGTGAATTCAAGCTGGATATAAATAGAAACTTTTTCCCCCACAAGGACAGTCCAGAAATGAAAAATATTTACTGGGACACTGTACAGTTTCTATCCCTGGAAGTTTTCAAGATCTGACTGGATAAAGTTCCAAGCAACCTGCTATGACACCATAGCTGACCTTGCTTGGAGCAGGAGTTACCCCCCAAACTGGATTATCCTGTGATCCTATGATTTAAACTCAATCTGTGCCCTGTATCTTTGCTTTAGCTAAACTGTAGTCCCCATATTTTCCTGATCCTGACTTGATTTACTGGCTTGACGTTGGCTTCAATGTTATGGGTTTGATGTGCAATCAGCAAATTTGTGGTTACTCCTGCCAACCCAGCTCTGCCTGACAATCCCAGTTGCTGGAAACCTTACTCTTCCTTAGACTGCAAGGACTCACTTTAAGGCACTAAAATTCTCCATGAAGTTTCCTTTTAGGGTCTAGATCCTGATGTCTTATTGGTCTATACCAGCATCTTTCTTGGCCTGGTTTTGAAGGAGAAGGAAGGATCCTACTTTCTTCCTGACGAGAAGGTATTCTACACACTCCATTTTTTTTTTTCATAGCTCTATTTTGCAACTGGTTCTTTCATCTTCCTGGGAATGGTATCTAGATCAGCCCATCACCACAGTGGGCTGAAGCACAGGTAGGAGCCAGTGGCATAATGGTTGCAGAAGGAGCATGTGTTTTGATTAATAACATTCTGAAAAGTATAGAGAAATTGCAGCGCCACTTCTTGATATAGTAAAGCCACTATTATGTCTTTATGTGCTTTGAAGAAAAATAATTAGTTTACCTTGGGGCAGAAATATGGGGAAAGAGACATTCCTGAGAAAACACACAGTGGGAGGAGAGAGTAAGAAGCCAGAGGGCATATAGAATTTGCAAGGAAGGTGTAGCTTTAAGTGATAGGATAGTTGTTGGGAAGTAATTTGGCTTTTGAGATAAGACGGGGAAAAAATGGTTTATTTACTCCTATGATTTATCCAAGCAATGATGCACAGCTACTAAATTTAAATCTATTCTACACCTTGAAGCCATGCTGCAGGATTATCCAGCTTCTCCTGTTACCGCTGGAGACAGGAGGCCTTTAGCCCCAGTGTTCTCACCTTAGTAAGCATCTGCCTGTGCAAATGCTAAAATACTCCAATATGAAATTTTATTTGTTGTTGAAGGTCAACATTCTAGCAAGAGTGCTCATCCTTGAGTGTTCTGTGTCAAACAAGACACTGTATCTACAGTCTGTATCTAATGCTGTATTGACAGTCTGTTGATTGCAGTTGCTTCTTCATCTCTCTAGAATCAGGAGTTGTGAGTTGTGTGGTGGTGGTGGGAAGAAATTTATGAGGGAGATGGAGCCTTTTGATGTGAAAAACTCTTTTGGTATGGCTGTGCTGTATTTGTTCCATGTGGTATTTAGGAAGCTGCTGTAAAATTATCCGGTTAAGTTAAAGTTAACAGTGGATTTTTTAATCAGAAAACCTGTTCCAAACTATCATTCTTGCAGTGAATAGTTGACCAGCTGCAACTAGTCCTCTGATTAACCCTCCAGTTCCCAGAGCATCATGGAGAAGCTGTCCCCATATGTTGTTCTTCAAGCTTCTGACAGCACAGACTTCTCACAAATTGCATTGCCACAAGCATATCTTGTTCCCTACTTGCTACCTTCCACTGTTTGCTTGTCCTTGTTAAACAGATCTATCCATCCTACTTCCCTGCAGAGCCATAGCCTCCGAGTTTTACGTGGGTTTTGAAGGAAAGTGGGCTACTGTCGTTGTTTCTGATGTCCCCTGAGGGTTTGGAGACATTCATTAGGAATTTCTCCTCCTCGCATTGATGCTGCGTAGGAGATAGATGCTTTATTTTAGTGGTGACTTTGAATTGGGTTGGATTGTGTTCTCAAATGTACTGTGGAACAAGGGGTGGGTGGTGTCACAGCTGAAACTTCATGCTGAATTCATCAGGATCAGCTAAACAGGCAAACCTCACAGATAGGAAGATGATAAAATGATACATGTGTTTGGCTGGAAAGGTCCTCTAAAGATTGCTTGCTGCCACTCTCTCAACCCTCAGTTGCTCAGGTGTTACAAACCCTAGATTTCACAACCACCCCATGCAAATTCCAATGTGAAACTACTTTTCCATTTGCAATACGTTCTTATATATGAAATTAAATCATCTTTGCTACAAATTAAAAGTTATTCTTGATATTTTCTCCTTGGCGAACTAGGAGATTGCTATAATAAGCCGCAGAAAGACTGGACCATTTAAAGTGGGCAGTCTCCAGAGGTTTTGATGCTACAGGGTATCTGTGCTGGATTACTTTCTCACTTTCCTTGCCTGAAGGACAATGCTGTGTAGCTCTCAGGTCTCCACTGTCCTTCTACAATGGCTGAGAAAAAGCATCAACAGAAGAGGAGGAGTTTCCCCAGGATCGCAGTGAGCTTGAGTCAACCTTTCTGGAGGGTCAGAAATGGTAAGCTTGTAAAATCAAACTGTCTGATGTTGCAGACAATGTCCAGACCATGGTAGCGTGGGAGACTGGATTCTGCAGAGAGGAGCTGGTTATGGCTGTTGTATTCACACAGATGCTCTATATTTGGTACGGTGTCATCACGTAAACTGAGCTGGCAGGGTGGAAAAAGGTAGCTTTGAGCCTTTGTGTGAAGGTGGTAACGCAAACACCTCTCCCAGCTGCTGCCCGTCTGCACCAAATGCCCTTCCGTTTGCTCAGAGGCAAACAGGCAGGAGGAAGCCAAATGCTGCATAAACTTCATGAGGCTGCTAATTACAATGGCTACCTGGAGCAGATGTGGTAAGCAGAAATACAACAGCTGAGTCCAAATGGACATGCTGGTGTTTGTTTTTACCTTGCAGAAGCAAACTGAATGTGAGGGCTTGATAACATCTGATCCAAGCCCTCGGAGCACACCCTGTGTGTGGTACCCTGAGTGATTAAGGGTCACGTCAGATGGACCATTTGGATAAAGCAAGTGACCCAAACTGTCCCGCAGACCACATTTCGTTGACTTTTGGATCTATGCATAGATAAGTAACACAACTGAACAATTTTCTGTGTATCACATAACTACCAGTGACCTTGTATTTCTAACCTACCGCAAAAGATACTTATCCCAGAAATGTGGAGAATACATTTGTGAAAATACAGAAAATGGTCCTGTTTACATTTAACATATACATTTAAAGAACAGTAAGATTACAAGGTCAGTATTTAGGAATAACCAGAGTTGTTATTAAGCTTATTTATGTAAAATTACTCTGTGCCATTGCATGTATCTGATATAAATAGCTGTATTTACTCCTAGTTAGAGTCTTTATTCACATCTGAGAAAAATCTAGCCTTTTCTGTTGCAATGGAATACTGTATCCTAAGAGTGCTAGGAGGTCACAGAAGGAATTTTAGTGCTGACGTTTTCTAAATTTACACAGTCATTTCTTCTTATACAAGCTTATTTTGTGCTCATTTGTTTGTGTGTGCCTGTGAGATATATATGCAGTTTATTCTGTATATATTCATGTCCACATCCTCTTATTTTTTATTTCTTTCCATTATAAAAAACATAACAAGGACTATATTTCAGTTTTAGGACATCCATGCTACAGTGCAGGAAAATCAATTAGCTTTAGCCATCTCAGGTCCTTTTCTGTAAAACAGGGATTTACAACTCAGGTCTTTGCAGTCCTTCTATGGAAAAAAAAAAAAAAAGTTGACTAGCATCTGGATAGCTGTTATTGCTCCGTACTCTCCGTTACCTGTTGAAGGTGTTAATATTTACTTTCTGCCCAGATTTTTTTTTAGCTGGGACCACAGAAACCAGCTTAGGTATTGGGGTTTATCACCCCATGTGCAGCACTGTTTATTTTTGACCACACTAGATGCAGTGCCCATGTGGGCTCTGGTATTTCTCCTCTGCTACTAAGCTCTTGTGGGAAACAGAAGCACTGTAGACACTTAAGCAGGGCAATAACATCTGATGTGCCACTTATGGCTACCATATCATTTCTGGGAGGGCATTTAGCTGAGATGAGGACTTCAGGCGCTAGTACAGAGCTCTAACCCCTTTTACAGCGCTGCAGCATCCAGCTAATATTGCCTAGGGGTGCCTGTACTGCAGCAGGTGTATATTGCTGTTCCAAAACGGCAAACAGCAAAGCTGTAGCGTGCATTTTGCACTATTCTCTTAATGAAATGGAGCCACCCCCATGCTGGGCTCTGTCATTTGAGCCTGCTTGTTTTGCGGTCAGTGCATGGAAACCATTTAATGTAGGTCACAATATGCTACAATGCAAATAAAGCAAAATCTGGAGTGACTGCACGCTAACATATGCATTCTTGCACACTGTCTTAAGTCATGGCTCAGAGACTGTTTATTTGCAAAAAATATTTCCTCTCTGAGCATTTGCAAAGGAGACGGCTTTTGTGCTAGTTCAGTGCTGTAGGACATGCCAAAATGACAACCACTCTTCCCTTTCTGACTTTGCAGCCTCCATTTTCATCAGGGGTCCTACTGTAAAGTACCCCCTACCATTTTTTTTTTTTCTAAAAAAGTAAAATAAAATACCCTCCAGCATCCCCTCTCTGACTATTAAAGAAAACCCTTTTGTGAGTGCCTTGCAGAAGTCTAGTTGCGGTTTCTTTTTTTTTTTTTTTTTTTTTTGTGCCCAATGATGAGCATTTTGAAAAGAAACACGGAATCTAAATGCATGAACAAATCTATTTGGTCACCTGCTTCTTGAAAGGGAGTGTCCTGGTTTGGGGTAAAATGAACCAATTTTCTGTTTTACAATTTTACTTCCTTAGCTGGGCCTCTTCTAACTAACTAAACTCTGAAATTAACAGCACACTGNTTATGTTTTTATTAAAGTAGTTTAGTTTTTCTAAACTCCTGAATCTCTTTAATTTCTCCCTCTCCTCTCCTTTTTCCTTTTTAAAAAAAGGGGAAGGGGGGAGAGGGCTATCTGTCCTTCGGTTCTGATTTGCTCAGAACCACGACAGAGAGGAAGACAGAGAAGAGGATAAACAACAGAGGCACTATGTACTCTTTTCCCATTCATGTCCTTTCAGAGCAATCTTTTATCTTCTGGTGGCAACAGTGCTTTTATTTATTTTTTTCCACTCCTGCTTTTCCAAAGTTTGCTTTTCCAAACGGAAATTAGTTAACCTTGTGGTACCCTTGTGAGATAAGTAATATGACATGGTCCAGTTTGGCCCCGTAGATCTGTTTTTTATAGACCTACAAATGTGCCCACCAGTAAAATCTTTGAGATTAGGTTCTGTGCCACAGAAATGGTGTGTAGTGTGTGGTCTACCCAGGAGACTGATGGTGTAAATTGCATGAGTTTACACCAGTTTCTGAGCAGAGAACCTTTCTGTTTTGTGGAACTTGCACCTGTTGGAGTGTCTTATGGCATTTCTACTTTCCTTGGTTTCTGTATTTATTTATATTTTTTCTTATATGTGTTTGAGTGGTAGTGAAAGGCAAGGGAGATCAGAAAGCTGCAGAAGAACCTAAATCTACCTGCGAGATGACTCCAGCCCCTGGAAGATTTCCTGGAAGCCAAATGGCTGTTTGGTCTCTGATGGTGGAGCCGGTTCTTTGGGGATGGGGAGGACAGCTCTGATGTGTTCCCCCAAAAGAAGAATTTATAGGAAACTTCATGTCTTTCCTCTCCCATCTGTTCCATGTTATTAGTCTTCCTGCAGGAATGGTTAAAGTTGTTCATGACTGTATGTTACCATGGCAGTAGTGAAGAGTGGGTGTTGCTTCCTAATGTCCATTATAACATGATCTAGGGTACATCTTGGAGTCCAGGTAGAGCAAATATAACCCTAACTGTACTGCTGACTTGATACTCGGTCCTAGCTCCACACCGCCATGGCAGCCGTGCTCTACTCCTTAAGAATGGAGGGATACTGCTTATTTCCCCCTGCAATATATTTAGATTTCTGTGGCAAACAGCCGCACCTAAATTCAAAGTGTTGTTATAAAATCTTAGCACCAGTAATAAAGAAAAGCCCTGCACCTAGCTGAAACTGTAAAGAGAATTTAAATAACGTTGCAATTATCTCATTTGTAAAATGAGAAGGACACTGCTGGCAGCAAATTTTATGTAAAGTGTTGTAGGGTTCTTAAATGACCATAAGTAGTCAGGGCATTTGCTCTGAGTGGATTGTGCGAGATGGAATAAATGGCGGAATGATTTGGGCTTTTAAAACTAGGCTGAATAAAACACTACAAGATACCCTGCATGGGTGGGCTCACTCTGACAGGCAGATGCATTCAGGAACATAACGTGTCTTGTACGGCTCTGATTTATATGACTCTGTGAAGGTGCCTAAGGGCTGGTTTAGACACAAGCTTGCACTGTTTTAATTAAACCTGTTTTCAGTCTAGGATTTTCAGTTCAGAGCGAAAGTTACTGTCATCAAGATAGCTAAAAAATGTCAAGCTTTGCTTTATGCATCTCACTGTAGGTGTCTGAGTGAAGTGGTGCAGCTCTGCAGGTATTGTACATGTGAAAAATAGAGAGGTAGGCTTTTCCAGAGCCAATGTCCTGAATTCCCTCAAGGAGGAATTTAATTCCCTCCACTGACTCCAAGGCATAAGCAGGTGAAGTCCATAGCTTAGGCAACTGGAGTGAGACACCCAGAGCAGATGACGTAGATAGCATCTCCTCTCATTTGTGCCATTTTCTTTTTTCCTTTCTCTGATTGTCCAAATCGCCACTGTTGGGTGGAAATCAGAACCACAAGTGCAGAAGTTATGTGAAAAACATGAAGAACAGCCTGGATAAGAAATGATGAATGATAATAACTTACTAAAATATCTGTAGAGGAATTCAAGAAAAAGTGGTGAAAACAAGAGAAAATAGAATAACAATGAAAAGGCACAGATGGTGACTTCAGGAAGATGTGGCTGGAGGTCTTGTGAATGGAGTGTTAGAGGGGTTTTTGACCAGATTCATTGTCTGAGCCTTGAATTTTCAGAGAAGTCAAGGAGAGTGAGACAGGCAACTTAATGGGATTTTGGCACATAATTTTCTTTCAGAAAATTTTGCCTTAGATACTCAAGTGAGAAAGTATATTCTATTCATGCTTATATATATATATATATGTATATACCTAAAAAAAATATATGCACATATATCATGATACATGCATAATGCATACACATATATACTTGTACATACACCACATGCGCATAAATATAAAATGTGTATTCAATAGATTTATGTGTATAGTAACTGGAGATGCATATGCATCTATACCTCTCTCCTCTTTATATAAGTTCAACCCTAAATTATGTAGAGTTTCTAGGAAAAAAGAGATAAATAGCTTTTAAAAACCTAAAATGCCCCTTAGACTATTAGCACTGAACTCTTAACAGAGGCATTCAGCTATCCCTCAATCCCCTCCTCAGTTTGTTCCGCCCTCCGAGAAGCTGTGAGCTTGCCTCTTGGACTCGGTGGTTTAACTTCTGCTTCCCTAGATGCCCCAAGGCTCTGGATGTCCATCTCCTGCCTTAGCCTATTTAGGGTTTATTAATGAAGTTGCATTCCTGTGTCGGGTGTGGCTGACATGATCTGAACCACCTTGTTGGTGGGATGGGCTTCACACAAAACTCGGCAAAATAACATTGAGACTGGAGCACTAATCTCAGGCTTGGATTCAGTCTTCTGTTTCAGGGATTCACATCTGTGCTGCCTCAAAGAAAACAGTGGTAGTTGGTGCTCCCAGAGTGCTCTTCCCGCTCCTGAATTGAGGACACAGCAGTGTCAATGTATAGGAGTGCTTGTGGTCAAAGTCAGCACTGATGTCCTGCACTCATACCGCTCAGGGCAAGCCCCCTCTCTGCTGACCTTCAGGCTCTTCTGGACTCACTGTAGCTCTGGTATGAAGTATCTAAAATAAAGAGGTGGAGGTATCTGAAGCAATCTAAAATGGTACTGGAGGACTGAACCTGATGCAGTCTTGCTGAAGTCTTAGCCAAGAGGGTTAAGAGGAGGAGGAAACCAGTGTAGCAGAAAACAAGTTGTTTTGCTCTGAAGGAGGATCCCAGGCAAAGCTACAAGTAGGCAGTCAGGGAATTGGAGAGAAATGAAGAAGTAAACATTCTGGCATTTATAGCATTGGTGTCTAAGAGCTACAGTACTAGAAAGAGAGCAGAAAAGAGAGGCTGAGTTTGCAGCTTAATGGATAGGGGTCTTAATTGTGAGGATTCAGTTATAGATAATTTGTGTTTTTCTATCCTTGTGAATAATGTTTACAATCACCCCTGGCCAAAACAGGTGAGAGTAGAAAATGTTCACAGTGGTAATCAGCAGTAGACAAAAGTCAGCCCTGGCTATTTTATCAGATGAGGTACTGCAGTCTGGGGAGGGACTGGCTGGGAAAAAGGGTGTAGAAAAACACAAGTACTGTAGAAAAAGTGAGCAGACAATAAATATTTAGTGTAACACAAGTGTAGGGGCACCCAGTGAAGCTGGGAAATTTAAAGAAATTAAGTATTTTCGCATCATTAAATTATGGAACTCATTGTCATGGGATACTGGGAGAGCCTAGACTTAAATAAAATGAGGTGAAGGGACACGAGAATGACAACAGATTCATGGGGAAAATATTTATTGCAGCCTACTGAAGCTGTAATAGAAATATCTATTAAACATGAGGATCTGATATAACCTGTGGCTGAGGAAGGCCTTAAGCTGCTGACAACAGGAAGCAGGGGAGGTTTTCTATTAATAGGTCTTTTTTTTCCCCCTCTCCTAATGTCTTTCTCAAAGCCTCTGCTATTGGTTGTTGTCAAAAACAAGAACTAGGTTAAACATGGGTTTGGTCTAACTCAGTAATGCTCTTCTTATGTTCTTGTAAAAGAAATCACAGATAATCCTGAGAAGTGTTACTTTTAATGCTGGAAAGGGAATATTTCACATATTTTTCCTGTTGCCTGAATAGTGCAGCATACTGCCACGCATGAGCTGTGCCAATAATCCCGTTTAACTCTCCTTTTTCCACAGAGGATTCAAATTCAAGACAACAGCTCCAGGCACTTAAAATATCATGTAGGAAGACCAAATAAAGGACAATGATCAGAGAAAACCCCTTCTAAGCTGCTTGTGCTTGATTGAAAAGTTCCTGCTTGTGTCCCAGAGTGTCACTGGTATTTTGGAGCAAACTCCCTTGGTGTCCACTTCTTATGATGGAAGTTATAATTGTTGGCTAATAGCAAATTACATGCCACAGGCAATTTAAGACAATGTGAGTGACACAAAAGGAAGTCTGTTCCTACTCCTTCCTCCTCCAATTCTGGCCATGTGATCCCACACCTTCCCTGTGCAAGCAGAAGCATTTATGTGGCTGTACAGTCTGCTCAATCAGCAAGATGATAACCATATAGCTACCTGAATGCTAATGAGCAAAAATGTGAAGCACCCTATTTGTGAGAGCAATGAGGCTTTATATTGGCTTAGACTGCTTGTGAAAACATGTATACTACTTTTCATAAGATTTAATTACTAAGCATGCTTGGTTCAAGATGAAGTTGTTTGGACAATACTGATTTCAGTTAAGAACTTGTGGAGTTAACAGTAATTTTTACAGTACATCCATGCATGTGGAGCATTTGGTCAGGAAGTGGAAGACCAAGGATTTAAAGTAATGTCCAGATTAAGATGGAAGATTGTACTGCTGAGAAGGATATCCTTGCCGTAAGTCAAAAGCATATTCTTAAGAAGATCTCCTATAGCCTTCCTGTTTAAAGCAAGGGTGAAAAATTTACAGGGTCAGAAGAAGTGAGACAGAGAAGATTTCCAGCTTAGGCATTAGGGGCCTCAACAGGGTGTGGAAAACCCTCCTTCTTTTTCCTGGATGATTTTTTTCCTTCCAGTGCTGATGTAGGGTAGGATGTGGACGCAGAATCTTGCAACTGTGCCTGGTTACACAGTTGTCTTTATTCCCAGCTACAGAATCAGGCTCTTTTCTTTCCTTGGGTTCCATGAATTTACACACCCAGTTGCACAATAATTCAGCTTGAACAGATTTGGAGGCATCTTTCTACCCAGGTGAGCCTACAGATGGCAGCTTGTGCACCCTCTGGTACTTCTGGGAGGTGTAAATTCAAAACCTGTTAGTCTGAGGAAGACACTGAACTCAGCTTTACCATTTCCTGGATAAAAGGCTGTGCAAGAGAGAGCTGTACTGGATGTCTTCTTTTTAAGGGAAATCCAGAAGCTTAGGTCAGGATCAGGTTTGAGGCTCTGAATTGTACGTTGACAGCTGTGTCTGAGATAAGTGCTCTAGTCTAAGCAAGAGGCAACATTTCAAATGCATCCTTCCCTTTGGCTTTGTCTGTTGTGGTAGCTTGTGTTGTGGCAACCAAATCATCTCTTGTTTTACTCGAAGGGAACATAAGCACTTTGATGCCTCTGGTGGGAGTGAGGCACCTGGCCGTGCCACCGCTGAACATTGCACTCCAGAGGTGCCTGACTTGAAAGCACACAAGTATGATCTTCCAGTGTTGGCCCATTGCTCACACAGGAGGAGTAGAAGAATTTTAATTAACCAGATTCCAGGTATTAATTGGGTTTTGAGCATGTCCCCTTGAGTGCTGAAGACTACAGCCTGCTCAGGAAAGCCCCGTGATTGTCACTCGCATAGGAAGAAGACCTTGGCTGTATTAGTACATGTGGCAAGTCTTCTCAGTAATTGAATGGGTCCATGAGTAAGCTTCCAAAGAAATTTAATAGTATGTATGGCTACCTGTTTACCCAGAAAATGAACATACAGGCAAATAAGTTTAAAAAGAGCTATATATTTTTATGTTAGGAATAAAGCCAAGTTCAGCAGTGTAGTGAAGATATTCTTGTAACTCACTTACAGGAATTTCAAAAAAAAAGGGATGTCTATTTGGTGAATATTTATATTTTTTTTAAAATAATGGTAATTAAAACAGTAAGAAAAGAGATTGTGGGAGGACATCATATACCGCCTCCTATTCCTTGGATGAAAATCACAAGCTTCAAATACTATCATCAAAGATAAAAGGCTTGTTGTGTTGGCAACTTTACAGTCGCTTTTCAAGCCTGTCAGATAGTCATGCTGTGGCATCAGCCATTGTTCTTTTGGAGGCCTCCTTCTTCTCTGACTTGATGGGAAAGAATCTGTCATCTTTTAAATGATATTCCATTCCCAAATTAAAAGGAGGGCAAGAATTGGCAGATTGCTCTTTACGTGAGAGAAACCATTTATTATTTATACACCTTTTTTAACCCTGCTGCTGTTACATCTGATTGCAGAAAAACCCAACAAGCTGCTATCCACCATAAAAAAATAAATAATATTGAAATTGCTGCTTTGTATTGAATTAAAATATTGGAAATACAAAGCTCTACCTTGATGTTGGGATCAAGGGAGATGCATTTGAGTTGCTGCAGTCATGAGACAGAACCCATTCTTTTCAAAGTAATTGGCTGCCTGCTGTCAGAAGTCCTGAGGAAAGTTTGGCATGTTTGTGCAGAGCTGTGTTGTCTTGCTGTATTTATTTAGAACAGGATGCTGCCTATAGCTGGACCTCTTCAATCAGAAGAAAATGTCTACCCACAATTCAGCTTCTGAATTTTTTCAGTGCGTGTGTGTGTGTTTGCTTATACTCTGCAATGTATTTTTTTTCTGGTCTTGTGCCTTTAAGTTGTTTTGGTTGGGAAGACAACTAAAAAGCTCCTCTACAAACATGGAGCAAACTGAATTCTAAAAGATTTCCACTTCAAAATTTACAACAGGGACTTCTGAAATCCTTGTTTAGCAGAGTTTTGGAAAAGAAATGTGGCCTCAAAACAGCTCAAATGCCTCATCTCTGTCTAGAAGCTCAGAAATAAATCTCACACACCATCTGGCAGGGAAAAGTAGCAGACTTAGACTGTGGAGAGGAAACGAGCCATGGCCCAAATGTTTCCCACTTAAGTATCACTCAATGGATATTTGCCCCCTTCTCTCCCTGAGAATTCAGAATACCCAGTGAACCTCTTTGACACAGTATGAAATGTGTGTGTATCCAAGATGCAAGCTTTCAAGCAAAGCTATTGATAGCTGATAGTTTAAAAAAAAATAATACAACACACCCCACAGCAAAACAGTTGGCTAGTTCCAGTAAAACTTTATATGATGAACAATACAGACTAGAACTGAAGTCTTGCATGAAATCATGAAGCAATTATAATCAAAAAGAGCTTAAAGAGATATGATATGAAATCCTGGCGTTCCCCTGGGATAAAATAGTCCTGCAGGGCTCTTCCTGGCTCATGAGCCTGTACTGAATTGAAGAAGGAAAATAGGACATATCAGCTGATAAAACAGATAAAGAAGTAATAAATTCTTAGTATTATAGACCAACCCACCTCCTGCTGTAAATGTATTTCTCATACTGAAGGGGCATATTCTGCCCTCAACTCCACCCTGAATCGTTGGATTTTTGAAAGGTAGCCTAGAAGTAAAATGAAAATTAAAGGCTATGTCTGATATTACTAGCATTCTACTAGCATTCATATTTATTTTTCAGGGTAAGACAAGGAGAATATCAGTATTAGCAGGTTTTGCACATATGCAGTTGGTTTTTTTTTTTTTTTCATATTATGAGTTCCTGAAGTTTGAGCCCTAGAAATTCAGGAAAAATATATTTATCCAACTCCTGCATATGACAAAATTTTCGACATCAACCAGCTACTCTGAACCTTACTGTAATTTCATACATCTAAAAATAGTCTATTTAAACGGGCTAGTAATCCATATGCTTTCTCTATTTAATGAAGAGAAATAGGCATCTCCAAAATATGACATATCTGAGACTATGCTAACTAACATGGTTGGGTGAGTCATTCCCTGACATGCTTATCCCAGTGCAGATACTTTCTAGGAATTGGATGGAGACCACTAGGCACTGAAGGCTGCACAACAAACATAATAATTTTGGTTCCAAATTCAGGTCACTAGTATGAACCTGGTCCGGATCCAATTAGTGACCTGCTATAGAGGTGAAAGCCTGAATAGCCCATTGGTAATTCCCTGAGTTATTTGGTCTCCCAAAGCAATTTTGTTTAGCTTGAAGCCTGTTCTTCCAAACTACTGATTTATATTTTAGCTGAGTGCAAGGAGGATTTTAATCATTAAATGTAATAACAGCATTTGTTCTTATAGGGTAAAATCAGCTCAATCCATATCCAGTAAAGAAGCCTGAGTAATTGAAATAGAAGCATGCTACTCCATCACTTCAGGCACGTAACAATAATAGCTAATAGTAAAAGATGATACATCTCATCCCCTTAGAGACACTTGAGTAATTTGTAGGCCAACAAAAAGATCATCTGTAGCAGCTATTGAAGGTGGGTAAGATGGTTTCTGTATGATTGGTATCTCTTGATTTACGCTTTGGACTGTACTGCTAACCTCTGTGCTGGAGGTAGCTTGGCACAGGATAGCTGTAACTAGACAAATTACACATACACACGCACACATTCTCACTTGTGCCTGCACTCATATGCATAATTTTCTTCTCATAAAGGTCGTAATATAAAATCAGTTGGGACCCTATAGAACAGAACACGTCATAGCAAGGATGTTTATTTAAATACCACTTTTGCAATGGTAAATGTATCAAAGCAAATGTCCTTGTGCTCAAAAAGGAAAAAGCCACAAATCTGGTAACTGCTGCTGGCAGAATCTAACTGCTGCTGGCAGAAACCAGCTGCTGCTTCTGCCGTGAAAACAATGAAACCCATGTATTAAGAGAAATAAATCACTAGCTATCTAGATGGTAACAGCCCCTTCTAAATACCAATAAATGTTGTGGGGCACAGCTGAGAGGAGGGACGAGGGACACAAGTTGCCTGCTACAGGCACTGATTCACACAGAAATTTTAGGTGATTATTTCAGTTGTGCTGCAGTATGTTTGTAAAGATCCCTGTATACTCCAGGGGCAGAGGCAGACAACCCTGAAGGTCTTAGGGGCATCACAGCTCCAGCAAACTGAGTTGTCTGTTCCTGGGAAAAACAGGTTTCTCCCTCAAGAGGTCTTAGTTGGCACCTACATAGAAACTTGTCATAGAAAAACTGCTTCACCTGGCAATTTAAATGCAGGTACAAGTGAGGCATCCAAGTTAGCTGGATTAGATTACTTTCTATTACAAAATAAAAAATACTGAGCTGAATTCTTGACTTGCTGTAGACCCTTGGCTATTCTGTGGATCTATACCAGTAAAAGTATTTCCTTTTGCCCAGTTAAATTGTGAAAGCTTCGGGAAGATTACTTTACTAATTTGGAGATGTGCATCATGTATGATCATTACCCATAGTCTTATGTAATAGCTTAATTAGTTTTCTAAGAGACTACATAAATAGCTTGTTTTCACAGTGCCTTGTTATGCCAGCATGGGAAGGGAAGTGTGCTTAGGCTGCATGTAGATGGAGGAAAAAAATTACTTTGAGAGTGCAGACATATAGTCAAGAAAAAAAAATAAAGTGGAATAAAGTGTGATTTGTTTGGGAAAAATGAAAAAAGCATGTAGTCAATGAATTTAGATATCTAATTTAGATGAGAATGGATGCAAAGAAACTGAAAATTTTGAAAATATGTAAAAATACGAAGATGGAATGCTTTTATACGTCACGTGAAAAAGCAAGACAATGGCATAGAGATAACAGTCTATCTGGGTGAGTTTCATGTCACATAATTCTAGGGGTTGGGTACAGCTCCACATTAAGGCATTTAAGATTAGGTTTGTAACTATGCCTTCCACATGTAGATGAGGTTGCCAGAGATTCATTACAGGCAATGAAAATCTCTTCTGATCAATTGCCCCCATGCAGGGGGACACTGCCACTTGAAAAGCATTAAGGTGTTGTGTTTAGTCTCCAGCTCCTCTCCAACAGGCAACCAGTTCTCCACAGGCCATCCCTATCTGAGAATTTCAGGTATCTTAGGGCATCTCAAATTGCCACTGACAATGGCTTAATACAGATGACTGAATCCTACTCAAAATGTATTTAATACTGGTGGAACTAAGTGTAGTGAAACAATAGGAAGGACTTTCTGCATGAAAGAGTCCATCTACCACCCTGTGACTATGAGAAGAAGATGGAGTGGTATAAAGAGCAACGAAATTAATTAAGAGAGAGAAAATTCTGACAAAACTTTCTGAAGAGGGAATGCTATTAGGATTATGGAACAGTCTTGCTAGGGAAATTACAACAGCACCTGGCACTTTAAAATTTTGATAGCATAAAGCCATAGCAAAAGTGATTTTCAACTCATTTGCATTGAAGATGCTCACTTTACATAAAGGTCTTCTTTTGCCCCCTCTGATAACTGTATTTGTCCAAATTATTTATTGCAAATGAAATATGAGATGAATTCAACTATTTTTCCCTGTTTATAAATCATTTTCAAGCTCATTTTAATTTGTGTGGAAGTATTCATTGCCCATAAGTATTTGCCAACTAGTTTATGAGGACAAATTACAGATGACAACTTGTTCGTGAACACTTATTTCAACTCTTTATTACTCCTGAGTTGTGATTAGTCATCCATATCACATGGTATTGAACTGACTGTTACTTTTTAATCAAGAAAACAATGATTAATGATGGCAATTAACTGATAATGAGAAACAAGAATAATGTGAAGTTCAGGACTCACAAACATTTTTAAATAAACCAGCAAGCATTCGAAGATACACAGGAAACCAGTCCTAGTTTCCTATGAGTATGACCAGCTTAACATGTTCATTGGTGAAAGTTGCATCTCCTGCAGGTATTCTTAAAAAATCATACTGCCATTGCTACACCCAAAAGTAATTTTGGGGTGACACTTAAGTAGTTTGTTGTTCCATGTTGTATTTGCTCACTTTCCAGGTGAAAGATTTTATTAACATTGTATTTCCCTCTGTGGCTTGCAGTACTCTTTAATGTAGTCTTTTGGGGTCTTTCTGAAGTTTGGTCCTGCGCAGTATGTGTTAATCCCCAGTTTTGATCCCGGCTGGAGCTATACCAAAAAAGAAAAAAAAAAGTATCAACAAAAAAAGACAAGAAGCAGCTGTGTGGGTTGCAGGTTGCAGACAAATACTTGTTATTTTGAATTTACTTGGTTGAAATAGCCACTGGGAATCCTGGAAGAGCCTTGTTCTGGGCTATAAGGAGCAGAAGGTGTCACTGCTCAAAGAGTGACTGATGCTTCATGATTGTGACAGAAGCAGCTCCGAGCACTGCCATTTGAGTACCACTGCACTAGCAAATATGTGGTAGAAATTAACTTGCCTTGGCAGCAAAATAGATGAGAGTACCTTGCGTATCTTTTAAAAGCTTTTCTTCCTCCAATTTCAGAAAGAAACAGTACACAAACCCCTTGAATCTATGAGATTTGTGTTAATGATGTCTCTCTGGATGAAGACAACTTTGACCTTTTTTTCAGATTAGTGTGTGTGGAAAGTAGAGCAGAATCTCCAGTTAGTAACAGTCTCTACAATCTCTGTCCCTGTTTACAAACACACAATGTCTTTTGATCAGCCAGTCTATGATAAAAAATTCCCTGATTACACTTGGTAGACATCAAAAATCCAGAAGAATGTGGAGCCACCAGAGAAGCAGTGGAGCAACTGGCACTGGGGAGGTAGAACAAAAGTCCTCTTTCACTCCCTTAGTGCTCAGCATATTGGGACCAAAACCCTGTGAGCATTGACAGATGAGCTCACTGGATCATGACTCCATTGCAGCTGGTGGAGTTAAGCTGATTACACTGACCCAAGTTTGTTTTAGCCAGCTGCAAAGGCAAACTTTTGATTGTTGCCTGGCAGGTTTGAGAGTGATGGGCAGTTTAGGTGACTTCAAGATCAGAGGAGCAAATGAAGCCTGTTTTCCTAAGGATTTGTTCCATCAAGTTGGATTCTCTGGGGTCTAATAATGAGTGAGCATCAACTGAAGCTTCTCCAGCAGCTAAGGCATAATGGCTCTCTCCAAGGTTGATTCTCTGGTGTGTAGTAATGCAGATGCCCATGCTGCAACCTTTCCCTCGCCTTCAAGCGGTTCTTTCAGTCTCTATTTATTGTAATACTATAATGTCTGGGGACTTGTACTTGACTGTCAGATGTAGTTGCAACAGATGAATGGATTTGGAAGGGACTGGGAAGGAACAAAAGAGGACACACACCTCTCAAAAAATATAGACAAAATAAATGTGAAAAGACAGACTGAAATCATGATCAGTTTACATGCATTTTCACAGGCAGGCAGTATTGTGGGACCATGGACTTGTTTTAATTAGGTAAAAAAAAAGTGAGATCCATGCACTTTCTTTCTGTAGGTATATCAGCATTTCAGTTTGGCTGTGTGATTGCTATCACCAACATTACACACAAAAACCACCCTGCCTCCCTAGAAAGAGATAGAACAGGTAGAATAGATGAAATGCTGCAAACTCAAAAATCAAAGGCCAATTGCAGAGTAGGTATTTCTGAACCATCTCTTCTTAAGATGAGCTAGGGAGATAAGCACAATGGACCATGAGTCATGGGTCAGCTGAGCAAGTGTTCATAGCCACCTCCAAGCTATGTGAAGGACATGCCCCTGGTTGTATGGTGTCACGGTTCTGCCCACCTGATCAAACAAGTTCACTAGTGTGCTGGTGAGAGTAGCTGATGGCAGAAGCCTAGGTGAGAGTATAAAATTGGGTAAGTATGTAACTGTTCTTCCTTAAAGAATTCACTCAGATTCCACCAAGTCAAAGTGCCAGGTCTTCCTGCACTGAAGATGGGAGTGCTACATTTAACACTTCTTGGTAGTTTCTTCCATGGATTTTGTCTGTCAGTTTTTGAAGCTTGCCAAACTTTCAGCACCTGCACTAACATGTGACAGGGGGGCTCCTCATTCTACTTATGTATGGTGCAAAGAAGTATTTGTCAGTGCATCACCAAAAGTTCTTCCCTGGCTGTGGCTTGCTGCCTCGACTTCCCTCAGACCTGCTTCATCACTGCAAAATTCTCAGGATTTTACTGGGCTCTTGGATGACCCTTGGTTGCCCAGACATGCTCTGCTTTGGTATCAATGGACTGTGTCCCTGTCAGGGAGGCCACTGTCCCTTCCTGCCTTGCTGCCACCTTCTACTCTCAGCTCTTCTCCTGCTGTGGAGTAGCCCTGGCTGCGACCTGGCAGCGTCCCCCTTGACCTGTTTCGGACCTCTCGCATGCCAGTTCCTCTGGACGATTTTCAGTTGTTTTCTTGGAGAGTGATCAGTCAATTTATCTTCATAGGATTTTACAGACTTAATTTCTCTTTGTGCCTCGGTTTCCCCATATAAAAATTAGGAATAGAATCTTTGCTTTCCTCTGTAAAATCATTTATGACGTAAAGATGAAAAATGTTATGTGGGAGCTTTCTAGGCATAGACCTTGAGAAATTTCCCACTGAAGCCAGTGGGAAGTAGACACCTATGCACTTGTGTGGAACTGGCTCCTACCATAGCTATGTTATTGTGATGGGGAGTTCATTTTCCCTAGCTTCAGTAGCCTAAATAATAGGCACTTAATATAAATTAGTCAACTGAGATACATGAGTAGTTTCAGTCCACTTTATAATCCCCACGGTGTCCACAAAGAGAACCTAAATTAATTACTTAGATGGCCAGACCTAACTGGTTGTTTTATGCTAGATGTCAGAAAGTTAATGGCTAATTTACTTGTGTTCAGACTGATGGATCCAGTATTAGCCTTTGCTAATAAGTAAAGTATTTGGTTATAAATCATTAGAATAACAAATACTGTCCTGCTGTAGCCTTATAATGCTGTTGGTTTAGCATGTGTCTTTAAAGGCACTTTAGGTAAAAAAGGCTTAAAAGATTAGAGATAAGATGAAGGTGATATAATTCAAGGAATCATCTTCTGCATCTTGTCCAAATATCAATTAATTCTGATTCTTCCCTAATTTCCATCGGGTTAAAGAAAAGATGGTTTTGAATTGATAAAGATGATTTGTTCCTACTCTGCTGTGCTTTAGTAATCTCAGCTATATTTTAACCTGCCGTGAGGGTACTGAATATATGGCATATTTAGCTCTGTGTGAACCTGAATTATCTTCTTGGAATATACTTTATTAAAGAGATGAGTATTTTTACTGGTATCTTTCTTTTTGGCAGGCTGAACCCTCTGGTCCTAATCACAAAAGAATGTAATATTGAAGATTTGAATAAGAATATGAGGTAATATGACATTGAGACTTCCCTCATTTCTATGCTTTTGGTTTAGACTATTAACCCTGGTTTGGTTTCAAGGAATGATTATAAAATTAAAACAAAACCCCACAAACTCTACCCTTCAGTTTTGTTTCTCAAATATATCAGTTCCTTAACGGTTTCAGTTCCTGGTGTTTAAATCTTGAAGCTATTGCACATACATATTGCATGCTGCCATAAAACCTACAAAATGCGCAGACGGTTGGGAAATGCAAATTGTTCTCTGGTTTTACAGGAATCTGCACCAGGGAGAAAATCAAACAGAAATTGTTTACCTCGTAGGGAAAACAAAGGAGTGGAAGAGCAGAAGTTTTCAAGGTCTTGCGGAAGTTTATGCTCCCATTAAAACCACGCTTCTCACCGCTCCCTGTGTTACGTTCGGGGAGTTTGAAAAGCAGTCTCCCTGCGGTTTCATTTCTTCGCAAAACATGCTAATGACGGTTTCATGATCTGAGCTTAGTGAATATGAAATGTGCAGAGCGAGACTTGGAGAAGACTCGAGGAGGCCACGAAATCTGCGGTGTAGAACTCTGCATATTCACACCTCTCCACCTCCTTCTACCAAGCTCTGACCGGGGGTCTTATCCTAGTATTTTATTTTTTTTTAAATTTTCCTTTTTTTTTTCCACAGAGGGAGAGGAAAGCAGCCGCAGGTCGCACCTAGGCTGGATTTTTAACCGCTGGTCTCCTCCGCCATCCCCCGCATCCGCCGCCCGCCCCTCCGCAATCTCCAAAGCAGAGCCCCGGGCTCCCTCTGTAGTTCAAAAGGGGAATTAGACACCTCCAGGAACCGGTTCGTCCCCCCCCAAAGGGAGGGTGAGCCTTTCGTGTGTGCGTGTTGTAAGCCAGCAACAGCCTGGGGCGTGTGTATGGTTACTGGGGTCTCCCCGGACCGAGGTGGAGAGGCAACAGGTTTGTCTTCTCCAGGACTTTGATGGGGCGATCCACCCCGGAGACTAAAGCAGGGCTGGCAAACTGTAGGGTTTATCACCCACACCTGGTGCCCCAGGGGTCACATCTGCAGTGTTCGTGCTCGTCTGCCTGTCACTTCACGGCTGTAGCATTGATCTTGCCTCAGCAAATGTCTTTCTTTAAATTCCAGATATCCTCCAGTAGCACAGGCTGCTTTGTTTGGTGATGGTCGGTCACAGCACATAGAAGAAAATAACAGGATGATTGTGCACCTATGGCAGTCAGCCTGTGGGGACATGATGCCCGGAGCAAGTGTGATCCTAGAGAGAACCAAAGAAAGTCCCAGAAGAGCTAACAGAAAACATTGCTACCTCAAGCTTGATTATGAAAAAGTAAGACCTAGAGATAAGTCATGCACTGTCGGCCCCTAATTGCTAAAACATCATTGTCAAAAGCGTATCTTGAAATGCTGCAGTAGTTGTCAGCCCTGGTGGGCTAAAAGAACACTCCTGCCTTTATCAAGTGGAAAAGACATATTGGAAAATCAAATCATTCACAGATGGGAGATTTTCTGTATAGAACTTATAGGATAAAGAAATATTCATGATTCCTATAAAAAGGATTTGTTTGAAGATAATTTTGCCACTGTTGCTGGGACCAGAGACCGACGAGTGAAGTAGAGCAACTGCTTCCCAGTAAGTGCACTGGTGCATAAAATCAAACTGACTCGGAAGCAGCCAGAGGAATACAGAGGGGCTGCACAGCTCCTCTTGGCATCACTTCATAAAACTAAGTTTCTGCCACGTTCTAGCTGTGACCAATCTCTTCAGTCCCATTGGTCACTGGGCATTTGTGTTTCAGTACAAGCAGGAAAGTCTTCTCTGAAATCAGAGTAGGCTAAAGCTTCCATGCAGTTTTTGTGCTATTTCCATGGACCTTATTTTCTTGCTACTTTTTAAAGAGAAGGTTAAACAGGGTGAATTTGAGGGTGACCTCAGAAATAGGCCACTGGTACACACTCTTTGAGCAGGTAAGAGAGCTGCTAGCTTGTAAAACCACCCTTGTGTTTCTCCTTTTCTGAAGTTTTAAAGAAACGCTCTTTGCATTATACATACTCAGACCAAGTTAAAGGAAGGACCTCATAACATAACTTTAACCCCTCCTCTGCGATATATCTGCAAGTATCTTCCAGCTCTGTCCATAGCTGGCAGTACTGTCACTAACTGATGTGTTCTAACTTTTCAAGATTTGCCCAAGAGATTCTTGCTCATGGATCAAGCTGGAGAGTATGGTCAGTTTTGCCCCTTTTGCATTGAATACCCTGCTGGCACAGTCTGCCCTGGGTATGCCAGTAGCAGATATGAGCAGCTCACTAGAGACTGCTCCTGCCTGATCAACCCCAGGCCATGCTTCTCTCTTCTCTGCCCCATCACTGTCCTGAGTGGTCCTCAACACCCCCTTCAGTGGGGAGGTGCAGAGCTGCACTGTGCTGAACTGGTGCTGCTCCAGGAGCTGGACCAGGAGCACCAGCAGGCCTACGTGCTGGAGCTGGTAGACAAGAACAATGGTGTGGCCACCGTGCACATCTCCATCCTTGACATCAGTGACAGCAGCCCAGAGCTCAGTCATGGTGGAGCTATCCAAGGATGTGCTGTGTGGCTCCCTGCTGCTTGACCCGTGCACTGCTGACCCCAAGAAAGGCCCAGGTAATGAGGCTGATGAGTACCCAAATGACTGATTCTACTGTGCTTTACTTTACCTGTGAACTGAGAAAAACAGATTTGTTCACCCTGTAAATATGCAGATTATACTGCAGCTAAGTATTATGCAGATGTTTGTGCCATATATACATTTGCTATTGAACTTTTCTTTAGTTCTTGCACTTCAGTGTTTTTGTTTTTTTTAATCTGAAACTCTTGCTTGTGCCACACTGATATTTAAATCTATGCAAGGGAACAAGCAAAGATATTTTTCTCCTCTGGGAGAGTCAAGTTCTTGTTTCTTTTCATCCTTCATCTCTTCAGCTGGAGGAAAATTCTGCTTCCAATTTAAGGTAAATACATCTGTTTCTCCGAAGTAACAGTGGGAAATATTCATACAATCATAGGATCATCAAATGGTTAGAGTTGGAAGGGACATTAAAGACCATCAAGTTCCAACCCCCCTGCCACGGGCAGGGACACCTCTCACTAGAGTAGGTTGCTCAAAGCCCCATCCAGCCTGGCCTTAAACACTTCCAGGGATGGGGCATCCACAACTTTTCTGGGCAACCTGTTCCAGTGCCTCACCACCCTCACAGGAAAGAATTTCTTCCTAATGTCTAATCTAAATCTCCCCTCTTTCAATTTAAAACCATTATCCCTCATCCTGTCACTCCACTTCCTGACAGAGTCCCTCTTCAGCTCTCCTGTAGGCTCCCTTCAGATACTGGGAGGCTGGTATAATGTCTCCCTGGAATATTGTACTTCATATTCTTGTGGTGCCTGGAAAAGAAAGTTTTAATGGTTTCCTTGTGGTTTTAGTGCTCATTCAGCTCCTGTTCAATTGAGTGTGAAGGACAGTGGGAGAGGAAATAGTGGATTTAATGGCAGTCATTCTGATACCTGTGGAGAAAGGCTAAAGAAGCCACCTTCAGAGATGATGGCAAACCAGGTTGGAAAGTATAAAACTTAACATCTCGGTTTTCGAGTGCCTGACATAAATGGAGGTAATGAACTGAAACAAACCTTATCTTACTCCTTTCCAAAGCCTTTGGATGAAGAAAGGCAAGAATTGATTGAAAAATAGAGATGTCTGACCCCCGAGTCACCAGTGCCTCTGACTCACCTCTGGTGTTACACAGACACGATGAAATCACAGAGGAGGCTCAGTCCCATGTTTAACACTGTCAAACTCCAAAATGACTGACTTTCAAGTGCTTTGCTTTTGGATGCTTAGTTTGGCATGCGGAGGAGAGGCTTGAGAGTGAGCAAGTGCTGAGCGCTGCTTTGTTAAGATTTCTTGAAGCTGAGAAGCAGAAACTGCAGACATTAAAATTGTCAGGTGCTCCTAAAATGTTTGCTCTATGTCTGTCCACGTGTGTTGCGAAGTGCATGTCATATGTGTGTGCACTGTAAAAAAACAACAACATATGAACAGTTGAACTACTGATTGTTGAGTCGCATCTGTTATAGAGGTAAATATTCATTACAGCTTGCTTCATACTGGTGCTTCTAGGATTCTAGTATAGTATCTAGGATCCTAGCACAATTTTAGGATATAATTTTTCCCCAAAATGCCACAAAGAAATGCAGACATTCTTATTTGTAAATATAATTAATTGCTTTTTTAGTAGAGTAAGAATATAAGATCTTCCTGTTGTGATATCGTTGATTCAAGCATAAGGTTACTAAAAAAACAGCTGTTGTTAAGAATATATTATTTGTGATTTACATTTGTGATTTGCTAAAACACAACAGATTGTTGAATTCTAGAAAAATACCTACTATTAATTTGAAGGGCTTCAAAATATTTCTTCCTTTCCAGGTACTGTATCCTCTGCAGAGGAAAAGACACACAAGGATGCAGAGAACTATCACAGTTCTTATGCCCGACAGCTGAAAACAAGGAAAACATTTCCTCTGCATTATGAAAATGATTACACGACTGCGTATTCTACAATGCTAATTTATCAGCATGTACCTCAGTTTGGAAAGTCTAGTTTTCATCCCCGGCGGCCAAAGCTGAAAGAATGTTATTATCAAGTGAATTTTCCTAAACCTGAAAGACTGCAGAGTGTATCTGAAAGATTTCTAAATGATGGGTACACCAACCCAGGAACTGGCCTGTCAAGACAGTAAAGAGGATTAAATCACCTTTCACAGAACACTTTACTTCTAAAGTGCCTCTGAAACAGGAAGATCATCCTGAAAGACCAATGAAAAGATATGGCAGACTATCATAAAAATGTACTGTGTACTTTTGCCCATGTTTATGAGAAAGTGTTGTCAACTGAGATGTGTAAATAAAATCCCAGCAAGATCGTGGGTTACTTTAAATTATGGCAATGACAATCAGTGTCTAGACAAATCTTCTCTTTAGAATTATCCCCTATGTGTTGTCAAAGAATTGAACTGAAAACCAGTGTAAGGCATGCAATTAATGCTGCTAGGAAATAAAAAGTAATTGAACCCATGCCATATCTTTATACTGAAATTCTTACATATGTCAATAAAAATCTGTCAAATATGTCAAATATGTAATATATAGAAATATAAAAATATGTCAAATATGCCCTGAAGTACTTATTGTCTAGTTTATCAGATGGTCTATCTGTATTTTTTTCTTTTTAAAAATTGTGTCAAGTTGCCTTCAGGTCTGCATTTGAAATGGTGCAGGTAGACTTTTATGCCCATGTGGTTGGGTGAGTTCTGTGCTACTGTATGCATGAAGGCTCCCACATTAAGACTCATAAGAAAATAATAAAAATAGCTCTGCTGGAGGGATGAGAAATGTAGGTTGTTTAGGAAACTATAGTACACAGTTGGGTTTATATACATATATCTCTGTATATATATAGATTAATTTTTTTCAGTATTTCTTTTATTGACTGTACAGGGTGTGACTGGGATAGAGTTAACATTCTTCACAGCAGCCCTTATGGTGTTGTGTTTTGGATTTGTGAATAAAAGTGTTGATAATGCAGCAATGTTTTTTTTTTGTCTATTGCTGAACCAAAGCTTTTTCTTTTTTGTCACTCTGTCCCCAAAGTGATTAAGCAGGTGATGAGCAAGAAGTGGGGAGGGGGGATATCCAAAACAGCTCATTTGAATTCAAAGGGAATCCCTCAAAGGGAATCCCCAAAGCGGTATTTTATACCATATAACATCAGTCCTACCTCAAAATGTTTGCTCTCAGAAAATGCTGAAGGACTAATTTATCACCTGTTTGTGGTCATTTTAGATAAGGTTAACTCAATTTCCAATGAAAAGCAAAATTTGAGAGCTGTTTAATAGAGAGATTTTAGTTAAAGAAGATTAATTTAAATAGGGTACTGGGCAACAAATTACTTTTATTAGGTCAGCTGACCTAGGTGAAGATAATTTGAGGACAGGCTTGGGGATGTCTACAGTCGAACTAAATAATAAAGGAACAGAGCAAAGATTTTCTGTTTGAAAATGCAAACTTTCTCCTGGTAGTTTCCTGGATCATCTTATAAGGGATTGTTTTTCACAGCAGACAGACGTAATTAAAGCACTTCACACCACAAAAAAAAAAAGGAAAAATATCCCAAGTATAATATAAATGATCAATGATTTAGGACCCGTAAGTTATTTTAGTGGATGAGATAGGATGCTTTTTAAGTACGACTTGGATAGCTTAAGGCACTCCAGGAGGTAGCTGCATAGTCTTCTAAATGATATTCCTTTTTAGCTTTTAGTTACATTATGTATACTTACTCAAAGCAGGCATTTTAGATTTGTTTTTTTGAAAATTGAGATAATTCTTCAATTTAAACCATGGAGGCAAATGCTGGCACTTAACTTCAGATGTGCTTAGTAGGGCAATGCACAGTTTCAGAAATTCTGAGATTCAGCTCCTAAACGAAGCTTTCTCAAACAAACATTAAGGCAGTTTGGAGTCTGCTTTTCAGGGACAGTGCATACAGACCTGAATCTTAGTCTAGAGTCAGAAGTTTGGTCCATTTCCTCTACTAAATTTACTAAGTCACTGTGAAAATTAGATTACCTTTAAGTGGGCTATTTTTTTTTTTAAGTTATTTTGGTCTGCTTCCAACTGTGCATATATGAATCCTCTTTGATAGGTTATATGAATGTTAGCAACCTGTATGGTACAACAGAGACCAGGGCAAGGATAATGTGGTTTGCTTGTTATGTGCATTCTACTACAATATCAATATTAAATAAGATTTGATTGTTACAGGTGTCAGCCTAGTTTATTAAGGGAAGCCAGTTTACCTGAACAAGCCTGTGAAGTATGACAGTTTAGTTACTGCCTGATTTGCGGTTGCAATGTCCCAGCTGAGACATCCATATGTTGAAAGAAGGGTGGGATGAATAACTAGGATTAAGAGTCACTAGAGTCATCCCAGGGGAAGCAGCTGTCACTCTGGAACAGAACCCTTAGCTTATTTGAAGCATGTACATAACTTTTACTTTAGGCTACTGTGGTGATTTATCTTAGCTACAGTTTAGAGACCAAATGTAATAAGTAAGACTGGTAATTTCCATGTACAGCCAACGACAAGAAGTAGGATCCTCCAGGGGACAATTCAGAGCATGCAAGTTAGATGCTAAAGTAGCTGAAAAAGGAGTATGTGGTTACCTCCTTCTGTACCTCATTTTCTTTATCCATTAACGGGGAATAATAGTATTTCTTTACTTTACTTCTCCTCCCGCACTCTCTCTTTACAAATTAATTGTTTCTTAGGTACAGTGGCACAAAGGTAATTTAAAATCCTGCATTTCCCATATATGCTTTCTGTTCTAGAGGCCAACACATCCTGTGAGCAATGAATGTTGGGAAGGGATACTGCTCTAGTATGCAAGTCTTTGTATATCTTAGCATTGCCAACAGGGAAAAGAAAATAATGTTTTATTGCCTATTATATTAATACACTAACTCTCCTGCTTGACCTTTGATGACTGAGCTGAATTGAATTGATCTCTTCTGAGGAAGGGTTCATTTCTGAGATTCGTTGACCGTACATACAGGACACAAAGACCTGAAAAGAGACTTTTTGGTTCAAATCCACTCCATAAAGCCAATATGATTAAGGCTCAATGCAAAGGTGAAGGAATCCATTCTTTACCAGCATAGCCAGTGCACGCAGGCTTACAGTTGGCACATAGGTGCTATGGCAACAATATAATAAAAGCAGGGAATCAGCTACTGCCTAGCCTGTCAGCTGGTTTGAATAAAAGACACTAATTGCTAAGTGTCTGTGCCTTCACCAGATGCTCAAGGGCTCATTAACCTCAATAGAATAGCAGACTCATTAGCAGGCTTGTCTATGGTTTAACCATTCAAGGCTGATAGAGATCTGCATTTGCCCAGGGTGTGTTAAATTAACTCCATACCTCCACATTAGTTTCATATTTTATAGAAAGCGAAGGTTCTTTGGACATACATTTCTGTAATTTTCTTCTTATTGCAACTCAACCACGTTTTAGGAAGCCAAGAAGGGGTCTTACTCTGGCTTAATTAGTGTCAAAACTGGCATGAAAGTGAATTTTTCTCTAAAAAAATCAGGGATGCAAGTTCTGGTTTGGTAGTTTTGCTCTTTTATCCATCTGCCTTAAATATTGGTGAAAAATCCCATGACAGTCTGGAAATGTGTCTGAGATGATTGCTCTTCTGCCATTTCTCAGAACCAGAGTTGGGTTCTGGCAATTATTCTAGAACCAACCTTGGGGCATCCTTGTCTTTGAGACACTTGTAAGAAAAACTGAAAATGGAGGTAAGGTTGAAAAGAATCTCAAACCAATTAGGTTAAAATTCAACCTCTTCACCTATCTTTCTCAACTCCTTTCCTCCCAAAGTATGCCAAGAGGAATCAAGAGCATCTTTCTCGCAAGTAAGAATAACTTTGTGGGTTGAGAAAGAAAATAATGGTTTCTTTGTAGATATAGGCCTGAGTTTGAAGCCTCCCTTTAATGACTGAACTTGATGCAAGTCTAAGAAGTGAGCCATTCAATGGTCACTTCATTATGTATATCTGAGGTTTGTTTGCTTAATTAGAAAATAAATTGAAAAATTCTTATTAATTTTTGCAATTGACCATTAAAATAGAGATTAAAATAAAACTTTTCTCTATGATATTTAGAAAGAATGGCCTGTACAACTGTCCCTGAAATGATGCTCTGTTTCAGCGGAAAGGACTGCAGATGGTCTTAAAGTAACCCACAATCTTTTTCTATCAATTTCAGAGCCTTCATCTTTAATGCTTGGTTGATTTGTTCACCTCTGCTGCTACACTGGTATGCCAACAGAGCACTAGCTGTGAAGCCCCCTGGTTCTGTTCTCTGATTTGAGTGGACAATTTCAGTAAATAAATCACAAGCTAGCAAAGGCCACTGATCAGAGTTTTCAAAGGGACAAGAAGTAGTAGTTTTTTCAACTTCCATGTTGCTCACATGCAAAACTATGACTTGTGAAAAGCATCAAGCTGATGGTTTCATTGCAAGTTCTGGATGACACCTGACAGTACTTGTCTTTTGAAAAAGTCAGTTATATATTTCTTACCGTAGGATATTTATTTCCTGGCAGGAAAGCTAACAAGGGGTTCTTTCTCAGTCTTGTGACAATTAAATATATGTTGGTAAGACTGTGTTTGAATGATATCACCTTCGTTCACTAAGACAGGAGCAACCTCATGTTTTAGGAAATGGCTCTGAAGTATTCTCAGAAGTGAAAACGATGACTGTGCTCTAGCCATCTAAGGAAATGACCTCTGTCACACCATTGATTTTTCTCAGCCCTTTGAATGATGGCTTGAGAGTTTTCTTCTGTGTTGTAATTAGCCAGGGAAGGAGCAAATCACTTTTAAAGTTAGCCCATACATGCACTCGCTATTTGTGATATGCATGGAAATTAATTACAGTTTGAATTTACTCAACACAAAGAGAAGCTAGTGAATCACAATTTGCAGTTCATTGAATAAATGTCAGTTATTGATTTCTGTGGTTGAGTACTAGTGAGGTAATGCCATGTTTGCTACTCATTAGAGGTGGCGCAGCACAATATATCATAAAATGTAATTAGGGGAACATCAATCATTTAAAATATGCAGCTAAGATTAAATATATTGCTATGCACGGAGAAATGAAAGGGCTCATTAACAACATAGTGTAATGTGACAGCAAGAGAGAGCTTGATTTTCAAAAAAGGAATCTACCACTGTGTTGAAGATCATGACAAGCCTCTTCTTCATATTTTAATTAAGGTTTTAATCTGGTTTTGCTTCTGCTGCTAGAACAGATGAACTTTCATGCATGCCATTTTGTCAAAAATATTTATGATAATGTTCGTTAACTGTTGATTAGTAGAACTTCTCATTAAGGCTCTTTTAAGACTGGGCAAATGTCTTTTTGAATGAGGTGTTCAGTTCATCTTTGCCAAGATCTGAAGTGCGGTTGTTTGATCGCAACTTACTTCAACAAGTCTTCACGATTTTTTGATATCTCACTTGTCTAGAAAGACAGCAAGTCAGGACAACAAGAAGCAGAAAGGGAAGGAGGGACAAATCAAAAGATTACCTTGCAGGGAGGGAACTTCTGTAAGGTGCTAGTGTCAAAAAAACCCAACAAACAAGCACCAAAAAAAAAAAACCAACAAAAACCATCAGAGGAAAATCCTGCATCCTAACACCTCTCTACTTCTTTCTTTTGCAATGCAAGTCAAATTTCAGTAAGGGTGGCTCTTGCAGCTCCCTACAGTACTACTCTAGTCTATGAGATGTTAGAAATGCTTGAAAAGTCAAAGGCCTGTAGAGAAAGCTAATTTTAGCTCCCTTTGCAGAAAAGGGATCTAGTTCTTGTGAATGGCCTGAAAATGATCTTTTTGCCCCCGCATGCAGAGTCGCTCATCTGTTCTGTCCTAGGCTGTTCTTTCATCTGAGTTGCCAGGTTGAAGCAACAGCTGAGAAGAGAAGTTGCCTAGGAGGGGAAACACTACAAAATAGCTTTCCTAATTCTGCCACTTGAAAAGCTTTAAAATTTTCCTTACCTGAGGGAGCAATGGATTTTATAAGTAATCTAGTGTTAGGAAGTGTGGCTCTGTGAGCAAGGGCCTCATTATGCCATGTGCTGAATAGGAGGCAAAGATCTTCTCTAGCAGAGACTTTTTTTGGTTTTGATTATTCTTAGGTATTCGGACTCTTTTACTAAAGCAAAATGGTTTTTTCTGCTGAAGCAAATTGCAGATCCCAGAATATTTCCTGTGATGTGGACAGCCTTATCAGGTGATAAGGCATAAATTAATGACGCTTGGTCCTACACCAAGGCAGAGCTCAACTACAATTTTTCAAAAGCCTGTTCACTTATCTTTCATGTAGGTGTGCAGGGTGAGGATTTGGGCATTTAGCTCTCATTTTCAGATATTACCACAGAATCTCAAAAGTGGTTTCTGTGACACTGGTAACTTTCACTCTATGTTTGACAGATAAATAATGTGAAGCAAAGAAGCTTTTTGAGCCTTGAAAAACCTCCTCACAGCATGCTACTCGGAATAGTCTAAACCAAAAAGTTTTCTTTATCTGCAATTCATGCTCTGTACTGTAACTCATCCTTCTCTTGATGTATGTGGCTTTTCACCTTTCCCATGGTTTCTCAAACACGTACAGAAATGCCAAAGATCAGTTGATATATAAGGCCCAGACGTTGTGGATTTTTGAGTTCAGTCCAAACGTGGAGCTAGACCTGAGCACGAAAGGTATCCTTGTGCCTACAATCAGATATTGGCTAAGTCAAAGTGTCTCACTTTAGAACCACAGTTTTTAAAATGCCTTATCAGATGCTTTCTGACTTAGAAGAGTCTAAGGCATCTCAGTGTTGGATGTCAGCAAGTGCATGGAAGTACTGCAGTCTTTATAGGGCTGATGAGTTTTTCCTGTTCCTTCTGGTCAGAGCTTAATCCTATGGTGTTCTTGGGACGCCTAACAGATATATGTTAGCTGAAAGCACTGAATGATCATTGGATGCCAGTGATTTCAGGGACTTTTCTGCTAGGAAGAAATTGAATCCACGTATTCCACCATCCAGTAAGATGCCTCTAATTAAAATTAAAAAATGAACATTTAAGCATTTGATAAGCATTAAAACACAAGCATTTATTGTTCGATAAGAGGAAATAAGAGAGTGATAGTCTAGCCTCAGAGTAAGGAGTCTTGATAGTGGGTCATTTAGATTTTTGTTTGTACTACAAGGTATATATGGGACATGACTTTTATAGGGTTACTTGAGGACAAACACATCCCAGCATGTTCCTACAGCACAAAGCAGAAGTAAGAAATGACACCGTGTCAGTTCACAAGGCAGAGAGTTGGGTTTGGTAACGTGTTAAGGACCACTGTCTGTTACTGGTGTCTCCATATACTTTTCTTGTAGCACTGAGATTGCACACATTTAAAGGATAACGGATTGAGAAGGAAAGGTAGAGAAATATCCATATCTTGGATATAACCTAGAATTGAAATAGGATCCTAATGACTCTTGTTAGAAGAGTGTCTCTGCCCTGGGACTGCAAAAAAAATGTTTTCCCCTATTTTTATTATAAGCCTATTTTTTCTTGGTTGGGTTGTCTGGAATATTTAATGCTAAGAGAGTAGAAAAATATCTTAAACAAGATTTTTCAAGTAAAACAAAGTAAGTTTTAATATTGGAAAGCGTTATGCAAGCAGAATAGGAAATGCTGCCAGCTCTGCCTTTAATGTGTCTATAATAGTATTTTACATGCATGTGTAATGTACATCTGTGGTGTATTGGTCAATAATGGTGCAGAAAGAACTAAGTAAATTGATTGGCTATATAAATTCAGACCCAAGACAGTAATTGCATAATTAATGTGTATTGCACAGCTTTAGCCGAAAACTTACAAACCTCATCTACTTAGCAATATACATTTAAATAATGTTTCAGAATTCCAGGGAGACACTACTGTGTATGAATAAGATAGCATTAATCCATGCCTAGTTGAGTACAAAGCACAGCCAGAATATATGAATTTATTTAAAGCAATCCACAAATGTGCCCCAGTGCTTTCTTACAAAGTTAGCCATGTAGAGAACCTTTGTTAGTTTGCTTTTTATCTTTATTTTCGAGTGAAAGGAACAATTAAAGAAAGCATTTAGCTAAATAAAGAAGAAAAGGCAAGGTAAAAAGAAGATTGTGAGTCAGCCAGTCTTTCTGTATCATTCAACAGGCAGCAGACAGAAATTGGCAGCAGGCCATCTTTCTCCATAGGTGAAGGCAACAGTCTGAGCTCCACTGAACAATGACTTTCCTAATGCATCAAAATTACAGTGACAACTGTGCTAAATAACTTTCTCTTGGAAGCGTGTGGAAGCTTCAAATGTGCTATTACCTCTCACAATTGTTCATTTGGTGAGGTAGTCTACTGGCTGAATATTGAGCTGCAGTACGGTGAACATGAATGCAGCTGGTCATGGACTTGAGAGAGAGTTTTAAATACGTAGTCTGACTTTTGGAAGGTTTAGTAATTCCTAATGTCTCTCTCTCTATTGACAAGGCCTGAGGTCCAGCTGGAGA
>VXBW01005313.1:3796-31190 GCA_013400375.1 Thinocorus orbignyianus
GGGGGGGGCGAGGCGGGTCCTCGCCCTGCCTGCAGCGCCATCTGCCGGCCGCGCGAGCCACCCCGGCCGCTGCCTCGGCCCCGCTAGGCTCCCGTAGGGCCGGAAGTACGTCAGCCGTGAGGTGAGCGGAAGCGGTGGCGGCAGGGCGGAGGGGCTGGCGGGCGGCAGGGCCAGAGCCGGCGGCGGCGCCGGGCCCCGGTGAGTGCGGACGGGCATCGCGGGCCCGCACCTCCCTTCCCCCACCCTGTACCCGTCCTCTTCCCGCCCCCGCAGGCCAAGGTGGGGCACAGGCGCATGCGCGGAGTCCCCCGCCCTGCCCGGGGGCAGCAGCGGCCTGCGCTGCCCCATAGGCCTGTGTGTGTGGGGGGGTATATATGTGGTATATATGTAAGTGCAGTCTTTCGGGTAAGTAGTGGGGCTCGGGTTGCCAGCGGTGCTTGTCGGGGCTGGGCCGGTCGAGCCCCTCGTTGTGCCCGCTGCAGCCTGAGCTGGGCACAGACAGGGGACGGGTTTGCATTCTGATTTGTTGGTGAGGGGGAAACATAATTCCTTCCCTGTTACTTGGTGATCTTTAAGGTCCCTTCCAACTTCAACCATTCTGTGATTTTTCTCTTCAGCGCGGGTGCAGGTGTTAACTGTATGCTTTTTGGCCAAAGCAGGCTGTTTTGCTCCCAGTATTTCACTGCTGGGATCTGAGGTTCCTCCCACTTACCGAGGAGATGCGCTTTTTGGTGGCAGGGGGAAGCACTGGACAGGGCAGTGCGCCGTGCTGCAGCAGTGGGTGGTCTAGCGTGGATCCCGTGAGGGTTTTCCAGCGCTACTGAAAGCCCCTTTGTGTGTTTCAGAGGGACAAAAAAGCACAGACAACATTTGAGGGTGCACCTATATCCCCTTTCGCAGAGCTGATGCTCCGAAGTGGGTGGCATCCCTCCAGGAATGTTGTTTTCCCTGATGTTCAGCNGCTGGGACCCAGCTCCCCGGGTCGCCCCCCAGGGAACCCCCGGGCCTGCAGGACCCCCAGCGCCGCGGCGACCGACATGACAGCCCCAGAGACAGAGCACCCACGTGACATACACTCCTCAGTCACATGATTCCCCGTCCGGTCACGTGGAGGGCGAGACGGGTCCTCGCGCTGCCTGCAGCGCCATCTGCCGGCCGCGCGAGCCACCCCGGCCGCTGCCTCGGCCCCGCTAGGCTCCCGTAGGGCCGGAAGTACGTCAGCCGTGAGGTGAGNTGACGGACTGATTTGTTGGTGAGGGGGAAACATAATTCCTTCCCTGTTACTTGGTGATCTTTAAGGTCCCTTCCAACTTCAACCATTCTGTGATTTTTCTCTTCAGCGCGGGTGCAGGTGTTAACTGTATGCTTTTTGGCCAAAGCAGGCTGTTTTGCTCCCAGTATTTCACTGCTGGGATCTGAGGTTCCTCCCACTTACCGAGGAGATGCGCTTTTTGGTGGCAGGGGGAAGCACTGGACAGGGCAGTGCGCCGTGCTGCAGCAGTGGGTGGTCTAGCGTGGATCCCGTGAGGGTTTTCCAGCGCTACTGAAAGCCCCTTTGTGTGTTTCAGAGGGACAAAAAAGCACAGACAACATTTGAGGGTGCACCTATATCCCCTTTCGCAGAGCTGATGCTCCGAAGTGGGTGGCATCCCTCCAGGAATGTTGTTTTCCCTGATGTTCAGCTAACGCTCAGCTGTGCAGTTGAGGTCTTGGCCAAGAACTCAACTGTAAATGTGACACATGCACACAGACAGATGTTTCTATCCTAGAAGACCTTCACAAAGTGCATTCACAGCCTGCAAGGCCCAGCTCCAAAATTTGTTTTCTGAGTGGCTTTTTGGAGTCACTGGAAGTGAATTTTCTGAAGAGACTTGCCCAGAGGTGGGAAGGAGTTTGGCTGTGTTTGAACAAGGAGAGAAGTGCAGTGGGAGGAGGAAGAAAAGCTGATTAGTCAGGACAAGATAAAGAGAAAAAAATTGAGAAGTGTAGATTGAGTTGGAAGAGAAATGCTGTAGAAACTTAGAAGAACGTAAGGATTTAGACTGTGGGTGGGTGAAAGTCATGGGAAAAAGGGTACTTGCACCCAGCCCTCAAAAGTGCTGGAAGTACTACAAGCAAACCTGACCTGACTCCCCTGCGTCTGGTATTCTCTTTTTTTCCCTGGATTTGGAGCAAGGGAAAAGAGATATACGCTCTTCACTGAATAGCTTCCCAAACGCATCACAACTTAATGCTAAACTGTGGATAGATTTTTTTAGCAGCACGTGGCATTCGCCTTTGGAGCCTTCAGTGTGCACATGCTGTGACTTTGGTTTGGCTCTTTGTCTTGAAGAGGGGCTGGCCTCAATGAGAGGGGTCTGGTAACAGTAGAGTGCTGAATTTCATGGCTGGCATCACCTTTCCACAGGAAATAGAACTCGTTTAAAATAAATGACATGTTTCTCCTTGCTTGCCTGTCTCTCAAAACAGAAAAATAAGTAAAGGACATGCAAAATAGAGTCAGACAAGAAAACATGTCGGGAAGCCTAGGTAGGATAAACCTTCTCTTGTCCTAGGTCATTTTTTGCAGCTTGAACCAGGCCCTCTGAGTGTCCTCCAGGGCAAGCTCTGTGAGGTGACAGAAGAAGGGACAATGCCAGAGGGGGTGGGGTCTCCTTCCCCCAGTCACAGTGCAGATCTGAGCCTTGCTCACTTCACAGCTGCCACTTCTCCAGCCACGTGAAGATGGCATCTGTCACTTGTGGCCAGCTCAGGCTGGACATCACAGCCAGTAGAGCCAGAAATTACATTTTCATCACACATTTCTATGTGCTAAATTGCTAAATGGGAGAGCTTTGAAATCCAGCTCCTGCTTGCTGCTGCTCAAAGCTTTGTGAGGCCTGGGCTGTGCTGTAGCATCACAGCTCTTGGTTTAGGTTTTGCTGTCCAGGATCTAGGGGGGCTTTTTCTTTCCCACACTCACAACATGGTTCGGGGAGGCGGGGCAGAGTCTCTCTCACCTGTCATGATTTGATTTCCCTTGTGGGAAGGGGATGGTCATGGTTTGTAGCTGCCTCCCTGTTACTGGCTGGCAGGGAGTAACACAGCTGTAAGGGTCAGCAGTGCCTGTGCTCTGCCTGGGGTCTGTGTAGGAGAGCCTGATCTACACCAGGAGGCTGCCCATGGTGTACTTTGAGATACAGATAAGGTGCCCAGCAAGCCTAGTGGCTAATGAGAGTCTCATAGTATTTATAAGCCTTTTACTACTCCTCTTAAAAATACGTTGGCCTTTCTTGTACGTTCCTCCTTGTGTGGCTGTCTCCAGAAATCTTCCTTTCAGCTTGCCTTCCTTCTTTTCCCCACCGAGCCCCCTGTTCTCCAGCCAGGTTGTTCTTTTTCACCTTTCTTGCTGGAGTGGCTGAGGGTTACTGCTCCAGCAGTTTCTCCTTACCTGCCAGCTGGTGGTTGCTGCCCCCAAGCTATGCCCAGGAGCAGAGGATATGAGGGCTCTGTAAGTCAACGCAGTTGATCCCAGAGGGCTGAATTGAGCCACTTGACTTTTCACTGGAGGAGATTGGGAGAGCTCCCAGTGCCAACTCTGTCTTAAGATGGTGTCCTCAGACTAAAGCCAAGCCCCAGCAAGGTGGAGGTAAAGCTCCCTGCTGAGAGAATGGCCTGCAGAGAGCAGCAGGCTGCTTGTACCTGTGCCACATCAGAGACATCTTGCCTGCCCGCCTGCTCCTGTTACTGCTTTTGCTGCTATGAGAGGGTTTAGGGCACACAAGAGACAGCTGAAGCTGCTGCAGGCAACCATCTCCTCAACAGGCAGCACCCCACATCTGCACCAAGAGGAAGCAAACACTGTCACTTCAGCTCTCCTCATCCTTCCTCCCTCTCCCCTTACCCTCCCTTTCCATCTCACCCTTCCTTGGGAGGAGCTGATGCGTTGCTGTTGTGATGCAGGAATAGATCATCTAATTGGCAATGGGAGATGGGGGGGATTCTTGTACTCAAAAAAAATCCAGCTTGTATTTAACCAGAGCTAGTCCCACTGCAGCCCTCTCCTACTCAGAAAGACCAAATTTGGAGCGTTCTCTCCTCCTCTGGTTCCCTCAAGGTATCCATTTTACTGCTGCAAAGTTGAGTTTGCCCAGACTGATCCAACATCTTGATCTAGCCCTGATCCTGTATGAGCAGAGCTCGGAGGGATGCCCATCAAGGATTTGTTTCCCCCGTGTGGGGAGCACAGAAGCTGATGCGAATCACTGTTGCAGCATCTCTGCCAGGCTTCAGCTTTCCTGATTGCTTGGCACCCTGTGGTAATGAGAGCACAGGGGATTTTAAAGAAGTTGAAAATGCCTGGTCTGATGTATTTTTGGAGTTTGCCACGTGTGGTGGGATAAGGGTGTGTTACACAGAGCACTGACCTGGTGCTTTTTTTTAATCAGCATCTGAATCATCATGAACAGGCTCGCTTGGCAGCTTGTGCAGGCTGGCAGCGTACAGCTTAACTCCTGACAGATTTCTCATCCTCACCCTCTGTGCTGTAGCTGGTTTAGGCAGGAGTTAGGAAGGCACCTGGCATTTTTAAGCTTTCTGTACCCTAAAACTATGGGCAATGCTCCCAAGTCTGAAATGTAAAGCTCTATTCCCTCTGGTTTTCAACTCAAGATGTAGCATCTCATGATGGTTTGTGTTACGTCTGCTGTACTCTTCCCCAGCTTTGTTCTGGGACCACATTTCTCCTTTCAACTGATCTTCCTCTGCAGGTTATGGGCCAGCTTTCACTCCGTGGATTGGTATTGCAGAGATTTTGCTCACAGCCTCCATGTACTGTTTCCAGATGCAAAAAGCAGTGTAGCACCCTGCGTATTTTGACAACTTCTCAGGTGATGGTTGGTATTTCAGACTATGGTGACCAAAGTAGCAGAATGCATTGTTTCAATGCATGAAGTCTGTTGAAGCTGCAGCTCTACTGCAAATCTATGTTTTCATTGTTTAGAATGAAAGGAAAAAAAACACAGTTTGAGTCTCTTAAAAAAGAAAAAGAGATTCCTTTCTCCTTAATTCCCACAGTCTTTGCCAGATTACTTGTAGCTGCTGAGTAGCAGGCAATACCCAACTGCCGTGTACCCCGGTTTTGGGTGTGTGAGGTCACCTGGGTGCTTGTCTTGGACCGCTTTTGCATGAGGTGATGATGTTCAATGGCGTCTGCTGTACAGCTTTGCAGGGAAACAACTGTCCTGGCTAGGGGAAACACTGGCATTGCCTCACTTCGGTAGCATAAAGGATAGTTTAAAAAGTGCTTCGTGTTAGGTGGAAGCCACTCATTCTTCATCTGCCCTTTTTTCAGTACCTGGAAGCAATTCTGACCCCAGTAAATTGTGATCCATGGCTACAGTGCTAATATGCCGAAGATTTCCAAGACTGAGCAGGGTGACTACATTTTCAACTACAGCCAAGTGCAAGGCCGAGGGTGGAAGCAACGAAAGTAAGCAAAAGAAGGACGAGAACCCAGAAGGAAGAGAAACAGCCAACACTGGAACTGCATCTGCAGCTACAATCCAGTTGCTGAATCCACTGAACTACAGAGTATCATATAATCCATCTGCCTATGCCAAAAGCAGAGCTGCCTCCCAGCAGCACACTGCTAGGAGCAATGGCCAGGCTTTCGGTGACACTTTCACCAGCCCTGGCACTGCCCAGGTTCAGCACACAGTCAGTACTGACTCTTCTCAAGCCTTGCCACCCATCAAAAATGCCCTGCCAAAGCCCAAGTCCGTACCGCTCCACAAGCAGACCGTCTCAGAACAGCTCTCTGCAGCACAAACCCAGGAGGAAGCAAAAAAGAATAAAAAAGAGATGCATGACTCCAAGGAGGACCCTCGCATGTTTCAGAAGGGGAGACCTGAATACAGATCTCTCAGCTATGACAAGTCTGAGCCAATAGAGACCCTTCCTTTAGAAGAAGGTGACTTGATTTTACACAGTGCAGCCATGCACAAGGACAGCCAGAGCCCAGGAACTGTCAGAGATTATTTTCACAGACTGAGTTGTTTGCCAGTAGAAAAACATGCAGCACTGGTGTCTGAAATCAGGTTTAATATACTGTGTCGTTCTGCTGTCAAAAAGATCAGGTTGTTCAGCACTTCAGATCTCATCGATATTCTAAAGGCTTGTGTTCGTTTGGCTGTTCCATCCACCCACCCTCTGCTGAACGCCTGCGAGAACGAATTCTGCAGGCGGGCGTGGGACATGAACCTGGACCAGCTGCTGCTGGTGGCTGATTACTGGCGCTGTCTGGAGCGTAGTGTGCCTTCCTACCTGAGCATTTTGTTCAGCTATGCAAACATGCACTGGAAAGACCTCACTTTGCCCCAGTTTGTTCAGCTTGTGTATATCATAGGTGAAGGTCGGAGGTCACCTGCAGACTTGGTGCAGAAGATGGAGAGCATGATTTTGAAGTACTTGGACTCCTTCACCTTGGAGGAGATTGGTGCTATCTGCTTAGGGCTCTTCAAGTCTCTCAGTGGTATCTCTGACCACGTCATGAGAAAAATTGCATACAGAGTCTCCCTGGAGATGGAAGCCGTGAGCACTTATGCTTTGGTAAACGTGCTTAAAATGCTCCGCTATACTCGCATGGACCACTTACCTGTCATGAAAGAACTTGGGAAGGTTATTCCTGCCCGGATTCCTACAACAAACATCCAAGGCATCATGCACATCACTCTTACCTGTTCATCCCTACACTACTTTGATGAAGGCATTATGGCTGCTGTAGCCATGTCTTTGCCTTCTAAGGTGACTTACTGCCGAAGCAAAGATGCTGCCAAGTTCTTGTGGTCATTTGGATGCCTGGACTATGAACCTCCAAACGAGGAAGAATTTTACTCCAGCCTGATAGAGCAGATGCATAGAAAACTCCATGAATTTAGGAAGTTTCCAGAGCATCTTCTTACTGGTTTGCTTGGCCTGGCATTTGTCAAACGCTTCCCAGAGGAGCTGGTAGACTATGCTTTGAGGCATGAGTTTGTCCAGAAAACGAGAAGTAGTAAATATGAGCTCAAAAAAGACCTGTTCACCCTTGGTAGGAGTGTTGAAATTGAGTGCCCAAGCTACCAAGGCAATCGCCTTCCACCTCAGTTTTATGAAGAGGTTACCGAGATGGTTTTGAATTTTGCAGAGCAGGAAATCTATGTCAGGCCCGAAATCATGGAAGCCACGTCTCTTCTTGAGAACATGTTGGGTGGCCCTGAGTATGTGAAGAACCACATGATCCTGCCTCATACGAGATCGAGTGATCTGGAGGTTCATTTGGCCATGGATGGGCATCCCATCCCTTTCAATTCAAAAGACCCTATTGCAGATAAGAAACTAAAGGACATTGGAGTTAGTCTAACAGATGACTTAATGAGTCAACTTATAAAAGGCAGATCTAATAACCAATCTCCTGTGCAACTGGAAAATGAAGCCAGGACTCTGAATCAGGAGAGAGGAGAAGTAGTACAAACACCACATGCAGGGGATCGTGCTGTGCTTTCAGGTGGAACTCTTACTGCAGATGCCAGATTGCAAGTTGAGCCTAAATCAGGGCTCTGTCTTGAAGCCACCCAGTCTCTTACAGTGAATTGTCAGCCCCAGAGGGTGAAACTGGCTATTCAGGTGTCCAACAGAAACCACTACTGCTACTGCTCCAAGCGCCTCTTGGGGCTGCACTGTCTGAAACGGCGGCAGCTGCGGCAGCTGGGGTATGTGGTGGTTGAGCTTCCCTTCTGGGAATGGTTTCCTCTGCTCAAACGGACACGTTTGGAGAAACTGAGCTACCTCCATTACAAAGTGTTCAACCCAGCGCTGCTTAGCAGGGCTGGCTAGTCAGGTGTGGTCCTTCCTCAGAGGTTGACACAGCCTCCCAGATGCATCTCTCTTTCCGATTAAAACAGAGTATTGGTTAAGTTTTGGGCAGGTGCTTTGTGTGCTCAGGCTGCTTTGCTGTGTTAGTCAATTCTGCTCTGCTGACATTCTTGTGTCCCGTGCTCTCCTGTGGTACACAGATCCTCAAATGCTTCCATGGTGAATAAAAACTCCTGTCCTGTTCGGTTTTCTTTGTGATTACTTTTTTCTCTACCCTGAGTGAAAGTGGATGGATTTGGTGACTGTGAGAGCAGAACAGTGACATTTGGGAGAGAAGTGGGATGGGTTTTAGTCATGAAGCTGACCTGGGTGCTGGCAACCTACTTAAGTGTTTCCTTACTATTTCTGTCACCGTTGAGCTTGGGCTGGTGGGCACACAGTCAGGGTTTCTCCTTTAAGAGCTGTGTATGAGCAGGAGAAATCACAAAAGCTGGGTGGTGAAATGGAAGGTGGGGCTGAGGGTTGCGGTGCTCTGACCCCAAGACATTAATTTCATGCTCAGCTCTCAGCAATGCCTGGCAGAGAGGATTTCCATCCTGTTGATCCTGTTAATGTCTGCTGCTGAATGGGGATGGCAAATCCACCTCCAGGCAATTCCCCTGCCTGGGTGATGAGTCCTGTGCAAACATCCGCTGTAGAGGCTGGTGGTTTCACCTTCTGCCGGGTGGCTCACTACGTTATTTTCCTGCCCAGGATGCAGCCTGGTGTCTGGTTTCTGCAGGCTGTTCTGAGGGCAGAGTTTCTTGTTTCTTCTAGAACTTGCAGGTGGTGATTCTCTCCAAGAGGAGGGACGTTTCCAGAGGTGTACAGGGCAGGCCCTGAATCTGACCAGAGTTGCAGGGATTATTTCACAGGGAGTATCTGGTGAAACTCTCACTCCCACTTGCAAAGGCAGCCAAGCTGTTCTGGCTATTTTGCAGTGTGGTGTTTCAAGGCAGTACTGGAGTACTGTGTCCAGTTGTGGGCTCTCCAGTTCAGGAAAGACAGAGAACTGCTGTAGAGGGTACAGCAGAGGACCACCAAGATGATTAGAGGCATGGAGCATCTCTCTCACAAGGAAAGGCTGAGGGACTTGGGTCTTTTTAGTGTGGAGAAGAGGGAGCATCCGGTCAACACCTAAAAATACTTAAAGGGTGGGTGTCAAGAGGAAGGGGCCAGTCTTTTTTCAGTGGTGCCCAGTGAGAGGACAAGGAGAAATGGGCACAAACTTGTACATAAGAAGTTCCATCTAAACATGAGGAGGAACTTCTTCACTTTGAGTGTGGCAGAGCACTGGAACAGGCTGCCCGGAGAGGTGGTGGAGTCTCCATCTCTAAGACGTTCAAAACCCACCTGGACAGGTTCCTGTGAAACCTGCTCTAGGAGGACCTGTTCTGGCAGGGTGGTTGGACTAGATGATCTCCACAGAGGTTCCTTCCAACCCCATACCGTTCTGTGATAGTGGTGTGGAGGATGGGGAGGAGAGGTGGCAGTAAGCAGGTTGCTGTCCCAAGATAAATATTGTATATTAGCTCATTTTGGCTATCTGGTTCAAAATATCTGGGCTAGTTTTCTCTCCCTCAAAGACTCAGTGTTATGGAGCACCCTCAGTTCAATGTCCACTGTACACGTTCCTTACTGCAGCAGCTCCCCAATCATATGTAGCACTGTAGGACAAGGACACCAGGAAGGCACTTGGTGACCACCTCCAGAAAGCCTGATTTTAAATGACTTGTCCAAGACCACGGAGGATCTTGCTGGCACAGACAAGTATAGAGCACAGTCCCTCGGGTCTGCGTTTCACTGCCTCGTTCAAAGGATCTTCATTCACCTTCCGGAAGGCACACACTCAGGGCGATGGACACTTGTCTGACATCCTGATGACACCTCACAGTCTTTGAGTCCTTTGTGATCTTTGAGTTGTTTGTATTGACAAGTAATGATTTTAGTAATGCAGTTTTGTGGGTGTTGTATTTTTAAAGTGTTTGTAGATGCAGAACCTTCTTTGTGTCACAGCTGGTACAGGAGACCTCCACACACGTTCGGGGTGTAGTGGCAACAGTAGCTTAAGGAAGCTGCATCTTCTACCCTTTTTTGTCCCTTTTTTTTTTTCCAGGGATTTTTACAGTCTGCATTTCCCCAGCTCTTTTTTCAGCTCAGGTTCTTTGTTAGAGGGGTCTTGGGCTCACTAACCCCATCTGATCCTGGCTGCTGCTCTGATATCTCTCACCTGCTTTTGCCTGTCCCTGCCGATTCTTGTTCCCAGCCTGTTTCTTTGACCTCAGCCAGACCCTTTACTTTCCTGTCACAGTGTGTCCAGCCAGTTCTCACTTTCCTTATTTACACCAAAGCTTAGTCCCAATCGCATTCCAGTTTCTCATTTAATCTTCCCCTTCATCCCCACTGTCTGTCTTCTGAGTTGTGTTTTCATAGAAAGAGTTAAAAAAACACAGCCGTGGGTAAAAGCAACTCAGTGACTGGCAGGAAAGCTTTTCAGAAGAGGAAAGAACAGTGGCTTGGACATGCAGAATAGTTCGTTTTCTTACTGAGATGTTGAACTTTGAAAAATTAGCCTGAGCTGTTTAAGTCTGTCAGGATCACAAAAAGGTAGGAGAAAATCCTGTAAAATATACTAATATATACCTACATAGCTCCTCGTGCCGCAGAACAAGGAGCAACTGAATTGAAAGATAGCAAGTTCAGTGAGGGAATAAATTGTTTATAATTAACCAGAGCTAATTGCACAGGTGATTAAAAACCTGGTAGAAAAGGGTGAAAGTTTAGGATGCAGCCTCCATAACAGCATTAGGCTTGGAAAAAGATGTGAGTGTGTCCCAGGGAATGGCTTGCACATATCCACAATTTGCCTGTCACAAGGCAGCACTGCAAAAGAGGAGGCTGCATGACCACAAGTACCACAGCAGAATTTGGCATCTGCCATAGGCAGGATTTCGGTAAACAGCAGCTCATGAGAAGTGAGTTCTTAAAGCGCTGAGTTTGCAGGGATGCTGAGGTGAAGGTCCCTCTCCCCACTCACCATCATCCAGAAAAGGTCTCACCAAGATTTGCTAATTGCAAATGCACCAGTCTGGTCAGATGAGAATGGAGAAGTCTTCAGCTCAGGAAAGAGATGCGAGGAAAAATAGATCAGAGAGTAAATCTTGAGTCATTCCAAGAAAAGGAGCACAGAGAGTTGATTTGCCATTTTTCATAATACAAGCAGTGATGGCCAAGGTAATTTACCAGGCAACAGGTTCAAAACAAATTGAAATGAGTAGTTTTTGTCACACAACTTGGAGTTAAACCAACAGTCTTACTCCCACAAGATGTGGGTGCCAAAAGTCAGACCAGTTCACAAGCCTGTTTGAACAGTTCCTCAGTGGCAGCCCTGTACTCAAAGCCTCTCAGGCTCAGAAAGCCAACAAAGTAGTGCTGAAGGAGCATCGGTTTGAGCTTGCCCTGTTCCTGTGTTCACTGTTGAGGAGCAGGAATTGCTCCTGATGGCTGTCAGACCAAATACTGGGCTAAAAGGGGTGCTTATCTGACGCACTACACCTCTCCTTAGGTTCACACCTGCTTCAGTCAAGCATTGGTGTTGCAACTTTCAAGCTCTGCTTTCTGCAGGCGTGGCTTCTGTTGTCTTGAATTTTATATGTGGGATTTGTACCTTGGGTATGGCATTTCTCTTCTGAATGGCTGCTCCCCCACGCTTAGCAGTCAGGCGAAACAAGCTTGTTAACACTCTGCATTTCAGCAGCCAGGCTGACGTGCCCCCAGAAGGCCAATTTCATTTTGGCTGAACTAACAGCTTTAGTTGGAAATCATTAAAGGGCTGCTTGCTCTTGAAAACGGCGGTGGGTTCCTGATTTGCAAGGTTGCCCAAGGCAATGACATATTAAAACTAAGGTTAATGTAAGGTTAAAACTCTTACCTCGCAGATAATTTCATTCTTAAAAGGCATCTGATATAACCAATTCCAGTCATATTTTTTTCAATGGAAAAGGAGGAGTGTTCACTCAAGTTTCTTTAATGAACATTGTCGGAAGAATCAGCCGGGTCGGTGTTAGAGCTATTAAATGCCCTCTGCTCCCTTGGAGCTATTAAATACCAATTATTAGTATTTCTGTTTAATCTTAGCTTACATCTGAGGCTCCCAAAGCCCTCAAGAAACATTTCTTCTTATGGCAGCAACATGTCAGTACTGACTGGTGTTACCCCTGTCCTGAGAGGTCCTGTCTGAGCTTGTCATGTTGGGAGTTGTCCAAGAGCTCACGCAGGTCCTGCCTCTGCTGAAAGTATCAGGTGGACCTGGCATGGCGGGGGGAACTGGGCTCGGAGACTAAACAGGCAGCTCAAGGCCACGCAGTGGGAATGGGCACCAGTTCCTTATGCCTTGGAGCAGCGAGGGTGTGTGATGCTGAGTGCCCTGGCTGGCTCACAGAGGATGCTCTGTGTCCATGTCCTCCAGGTCCAGCTGAGGCTGCTGGGAGCTCACACTGATTCCTTTGGCAACGTCATGTGATACTCTGATACTTTCCTCTATCTATAAAACCTCCTGCATCTTTGATAAGTTTCAGATCCAATTGCTAGTCTATCCATAGGTAAGACTTTTTAGCTAAAATAGCCATTTTCTTTTTGATGTTTGTTCAGGGATTCACTAATTAATATTAATGCATTTTTTTCTCTCGGTCCCATCTGTCCACCACATTCATTGGGATTTATATTGGCTTCACCTCCTGGATTCAGATCTGAGTTCCATTTTAGGAACTACTGCTGAGCTTGTAATTCATACAGGCTCCAAAGCATGAGAACTTTTCACTGTTCACTGGTGTTCACTGTCTTTATTTTGCTTCTTTCTTTTCGTACAAGCTGAATCTGATGCTCAGAAAGTGAGCCGTCTCCAACTGCCAAGATGGTAATAAACGTCTGTCTCCCACAATTCAAGCCCAGAATTCACTGCAACAAGGTAAAATAAAGTGGGGGAGGGGGCAGGTGGGGAGCTGGAGGGATGGAGGGGTTAGATGAAGTGGCATGATGGACTGGTTGGGGCTGGGCAGGGCTTGTTCATTGCTGGTCTGCGATAATTAGCAGTGTTTCTGGAAGACTGATTTTTGGCTGGCTGTGCCAGAGTTTCCTGAGAAAACAAAGCAAAGGCAACTCACAGCAAACTCCCATCATTTTGTGTGATCTGGCTGGTTCAGGGAGGAATTTTGACCTGGGAGGCTCTGGATATCCACTGGCAGCAGAAGCACTGAGGACAGGTGCAGGTAAAGGGGAGGCTTTTCAGTCTGCAAACCCAAGAGCTTTTTTGTCAATTAAAATAATTTTCCAGAGGTGTGAAAGGGTTGTGGTTTGGGTGGGTTTGCTCACAGCTTCCTCTTCCAAGCTCACCAGTCTCCTGTCGTTTCCAGCAAGCAAGATCAGGTGAACTGATCTCGGGAATCTGGGCTGCTGGATTCCCTTTCCCTTTTGTGCTTTGGTCTTGATCGAGTCATTGATGTGCAGACACTAAGGGAACACACAGCTGGGTGCTCGAGATCTGCAGCTCAGGAAAAGATAAAGTGGAGCCAGAGGTTTAGTACTTTGAAAAATCAGTATTGAGAGATTCTCCACAAGTTACTGTTCATAATTTTTTTATCCTGTCCGTGCTTTGTTCAATCTCTGCTAGATAGTGTAAGAACACTCTGTAACCTCATGTGATGGCTCTGATGTGGCACACACTAAGTGCTGGAGGGGAAAATCCCTGATTTTGCAGGATCTCAAAACAAGGTGATGTTATATACTTACAGGTGTGCGTGTTTTGACTTGAGATACCTTTTTCCCTGCAATATTTCAGCTTTTCCTTTGTCCAGTAGAATATGCAGCTCTTGCAAGGTTTGCTGAAGTTACTCTGCTCTACAAGAAGTTACATTTTCATCCAGCATCATAAGAATCTCTTCTAACTAACTTGGTTTTAATGCAAAGCCATTTTTGAATTGTAAGTCTCCCTGCCAGCTCATCTTCTAAAATCCAATACAGCCTTGTGTTTTTCAGTATTGTTCTGTAAAAATAGCAGCACAGGTGGTGTGAGATTTGGTGTGATGTGATCAGGAGGGTGTGGAGTGACCGTAATAAGCAGGTGGAATAAATAGGTATTCCCTGCTGTTATCTGTTCATTCAGCGAGTGCTGTAGACCTTGGGCCTCAGGGCTTCCAGGAAAGGGAATACATAGAGCCAGTCTGTCCAGGAGGAAATCACAGGGTGAGGTGGCCTGTTCTGGGAGACAAAGGGTGAGACCCAGCTTGGTTAGAGGGATCTTTCTCAGGGATGGGTACAGTGAATCCCAGAGCAGGAGAAATCAGTTGGCTGGTTGCCCTCCGGAGGTTTCTCTGGGATCCTTTACCCAGGTGATTCAGACTGCGTCTCCACACGGCAGGACAGACTGACATAATGTCTCACCTCTGTTGAAAGAGAGGAAGTTCCTGTCTCCCCTGCACACACATGCTCTACTCCCAGCCACACTCTCCTACTTGATTTAGTTCACTGATCCAGCCAAAACCAAAAATCCTCCATAATTTTCAACTCCTTTAGCAGGTTAAATCAGTTCTGCAAATGGTGAGCCAGGTAGCAGGATAAGAGTGGATGGGACCACATGGCTGGAGGAGGGTGGGAGTGGATCTGCTCTGCCTCAGCAGCAGAGATCTCCCGTGTTGTCTCAGCTGCATGTGAAACCATGGTTGTGGTTCCTAGTCGGTATCATCTTGCAAATCAATGTAAGTGCTTGTGAAATTAGTTTCCTTTTATTTTCTTGCTTCAATTTAAATCCATTTTTCTCTTGAAATACAGATTTCTGCTGATGGTTATGAAGTGGAGAATCTGATCTCCGAAGATCTTGCCAGGAGAAATCGTGGTTTCCGCAGCGAGTACTTTATCAAACCTCCAGTCCATGTCACAATCTCTTTTCCTTTCAACATTGAGATCTGCAGGATCAATATCGATGTCTCGTCTGGGGGATACCAAAATTTCTCTGGGCTCGAAGTTTACACCTCTACCTCATGCAATAAAACCTCTTGGCAGAGCCCTGAGGGTCAGTTCTCAGGTCTGGCCGGTCAGCCTGTGTCAGACAAAGACACTTTCACACTGGTGGGCAAAGCTGTCTTGAAAAATCAAAGCAAAGTGACATTCAGCCACAGAGGCTTCAAGCCGAGGCCTCCCTTCCATCAGATGGAAAATGTCTTCTCCTACCCTGGCTCTGCATCTCAAGACCTCTGGAATAAAGGGCCTGCCTCCCTGAGCAATGTGTCGCACTTAAAGATCTGCATCACCCACGTGGCCGGAGGCGGCTTGCCTTGCATTAAGAGGCTGGAGGTGTGGGCACAACCTGCTAAATCATGTCCACAGGAGGTGATTGAGGGTGTCTTTCAGGTGGCCTCCCAGTTCTTCACCCAGGATGTCGGCAGCCTGAAGCCAGAGCTCTGGACACCGATGGAGAGCGACTGCGTTCCCTTCAGTGCCAATGACAGCGAGCAGCAGACCCTCCATAAGCTGGTGGATGTTGTCCAAGACATCCCTGAAGAATTTCTGGACCCCATCACTCTGGAGATCATGACCTTCCCCATGCTCCTCCCCTCTGGCAAGGTGATCGACCAGACTACCCTGGAAAAATGCAACCGGAGTGAGGCGTCTTGGGGCAGGGTACCCAGCGACCCTTTCACTGGGGTGGCCTTCAGCCAGCACTCGCAGCCCCTACCTCACCCTACCCTCAAGGCCAGGATAGACCACTTCCTCTTACAGCACAGCATCCCCGGCACCAACCTGCTCGGGAGGGCTCATGCCTCGGAAATGCTCGTACCTTCTTCCATAACAATGTCTTCTCTGAAAAGGAAAATGGACTGTATGGATCAGAGCTCTGTGCAGCCTCCCTGTTTTTCTCCTACAAACTTACTTGTCACGTCTACCTCAGAAAACAGTGCTAAAAAAATGAAAACTGACAGTGACTCGCATTTGATCCACATGGACTGTTCGACAGGTATCATGGCTCCCTAAATCATTTGTGTTTTTTCAATGTCTTGATGGCCTGGGGTCAGGTTTTCAAGTCAGGAAACTCCAGTACAGATTTCCATCCCACCTCTAGAAAGCTTTACATCTGTTGTATTTTGCTGTTATGGATGTCATGGAAGTCCAGGTCATCATCTCATTCACCTCTCCTCAGCGCAACCTGCCATCCTGGATGGTGTTTGCTCCCATCCTGTGTCATTTTTTCTCGTCTCTAGGCATATCATCCCTATTGTGTTACCCATGCAGTCTGTTTCACAGCCCTCCTGTTGTCTCAGCTCACTGTCTTTCCCTTTTAGTTTGTATTTCTTTTCTTCTCTTTGCTTTCAAGCCACTGTCCGTGTGGAGACAGTGTTTTTCTCACAGTGTGCTGGTTTGAAGTTTCTTTATCGGGATGATTTATTATCCCAGCTGTCCAATATCTTCTTGCATCTGCAAGAAAATAGGCAGCAGCAGGAAAGGAAATGTCTGGTGTTGATGGCACAGGGAGTCCTGGCTGGTGTGGATCTTATCACAAGGAGTGAAGTGGGGAGGAAAGTGGGAATGGGACACTACACCTGCCCCTGGGTTTCCTGTAGCCGGGCACTGGCAGGGGGACTCCTGGTGCGGCTGGTCCCCTGCACGCTCAGTGTTGTCGCACAGATTGTGTCCCCAGGACACGCTGGCTGCTTGCCTTCTTGCAGGGCTGCTCTTGCTGTGGCAGAGGCTGAACCTGGGCAGCGTGTCACTGCACAGGCTCCTCTCTACAGTGATCTTAGTGCAGGAGCACGAGGGCAGGGAACAGACAGCGGGAAGGGAATTGCAGGCAGTGCTGCCTTCGGAGCAGGAAGGAGAAGACAGCACAGGCTGGGAGAGACCTGCGTTTGCAGTTAGTTAAAGCAGAAAACCAGATAGACATTAGACAAGGGACGTGCCTTGAGTCTACAGGGGAAGGACATGGCCACTGGTTTCCTTTTGTCCTTGCTTTTCTCAGTGATCTGGTAGCAGCGTCGCTGGGCGTAAGCTCCAGGATGCAGAAAAACAGTCCAGACCTGGCAACCCTGAGATAAATTCCCTGAGGAGCTGAGTGCTCTCACCCACCTTGGTCCCCAGCCGTGCCACAGCTGCTCAGCACGCAGCCAAGGCAGTGTTGCAGCAGCACTCATCAGACTTTTGGACCCACCAAGCATTGGGAGCAGGAATGTAGGTCCAGCAGCTCCCACCCGGCATCATTCAGGTGCTGGGGTGGGCTGGACTGGTGAGGAGGCGACAGTCCTTAGAAAGCAAAGGTGATCTGTGGTTTAAATGCCAACGAGATTCACACTTTCTTCCTCAAAATCTGTTCCCTCTTGTGTTTCACCATGGCTTCCAGACCGTGGTGAAGAGCTTGGCTTGTCGGCAGTTGCTTTCTTGACTCCACGCTAGATCATTTGCCAGAATCTACATCTATTTTGCCATGTTTGCTTTCTCCCTTGTTGGCACAGGAATTCCTGAAAGGTTTTGGAGTTGTTGTCAGTGCGACTGTTACATCGATGTAACTACTTCATACAGCAACACTCACAGTTTCTATCATTAAACTGAGTTAAGGCTCTAGGTTGTGGTGGCACTTGAGGAGAAGGGTGAACATAAGCTGGGAGGAGGGAGGGAGACATCTTTAGCAGTCTTGTGTTTAGATGGGCTTGAAGAGAGCAGCAGTGTCTGGGGCTGCCTGTTGGAAGCAGTCTGGTCTGAGTGAGATGGTAGAATTACACAGTACACAGGTGTCTTCTGGTCACATAGGGGCTGTCTCTCAGACCAGGTAAGTCAAGTTTTCTTGTGTTTGCTAAACAAGTGGTCTGCAACACATCAAAATGCGGCCCACAGCTTCTGATTGGTGTTCCTACCTGCTGGTACCTACCTCTCCCATCGGCTTTTTCCCAGAATTGCTCAAAAACGTTTCAACCTTAAGTGGTTGTTTGATTTTAAACAAATTCCTCAAAGCCTTTGTTGAAAATAATTAATGTTCAGTGATACCAGAAAAAGTAGGAAGAAGTCAGACTGCACATATCTGCTCTGAGACCTCAGTCTGGAGCTCATGCAGTGTTTTAGGAGGAATCAGTAGTTATTCTCACTGCAGAGGCGTGTAACGGCTCCCGCTTGGGATGTGTCCCAGCCTCACATGAGTAGGGACTGTCCTGTGGGGTCCTGGCGCTCCTGGGGGAGCCGTGCCCGTACATAAATAAAAGCACAGTGCTCATCCCAGGAAGCTCATACTTCAGTATTTCATCAGCCTTGATTGCTGTAGCAAATGTGCAGCGCTGATTCAAAGGTCTTCCTTTGGGAGATGAGTTTAACAGAATTAGTGATGCAGAAATCATTCTCTTAATGCGTAGTCTTAATTAACACCTTCGGTATTGGATAAAACACTGCAGGGGAGGGTCCAACCCTGTGCCTTTGGCTTTATCCCTTGACTTAGAGCTGGGACAGAGAAAAAATATAAAAATAAAGAATGTCCAAGTTTTGTTAATGGCTTAAACATTCCCGGCTTGCACAAAGCAAGCTTGGGAGCGCTGGGCTGGGACCCTCAGAGCAGGCTGAGGGAGCTGCCTGAGGTTTTGGAGAGAAATGGGTTTCTGGATCATTTGGCATTTTGACATTTTTGGACCTGCAGGTATAGGCCAGCCCCTGAATGTTCGTTGGCACTGGGGCATGATGCGAGTGTCTGAGAGTAGTCCCTAGGGCTTCTCATCTTTAGGAGCCAGAGGAGATGAGGCACTACAGCCCCATCCTGGCACCTGGGTGGGGGAGAGAGATCTCTCAACAAAACAAGCAGCAGAGCTCCTAAAATCCTGAGTGTTGTCCCAAGCGTTCAGAGGCAGAGCAGCATTTCTCTTGTGCATTGACAGCTTGCTTTTTCCCAGCATCCACCTCTTGAGCTTGTGCTTTTCGTTGCAGATCTGGTCTCTCACGAGCAGAAACTGTCGGAGAGTTTGGACACTGCCTTGAACTCTGCGCTCAGCTCCATGCCCTCATTTACGGCCAAGCTGATGAGAAGCCAGCAGCAGGCGCAGAGCGAGGGCGGCTGCAGCAGTTCCTGGAGCGTGGGCACCGTCCTCGGTAAGCAACGGGCACCTCTGCTTCACCTTTGGGAGCAAGAGAGTAGAGGAGAACTAGGACTGGGTTGCCAGGGAGGGTTGTGCTGCTGCTCAGCATCTTTCTATGTCTCTTCAGACCCCAGCCTGCACCAGGGTAGGTCAGACTTGAGCGCTCACCCCATGTCAGGGCTGTGGCTGCTCCCAGAGCTCTGCAGTTTGGAATGAGGGGCTTAAACGTTGCCTGTTGGCTGCACAGAGTTGCCACATGGATGGGGATGGAGACAGCTGCAGGGGGTGAACCTAGCACATGCTGACCCTTAAGAGGAACGGGGGATGGTAGCAAGGTCACAAGCCAACCAGCCAAGTGTGTGCCCCCAGATCTTGTCAGGTTTGAATATATACAGGCCAGGCTGTTGAATCCTCACAGTTTTCTTCCCACCTGCCGGCTAGACATGCTAATCCCTCTGTGTGTGCATTCCCAGAATTATTTCTGGGAATCATTTGCAATTTCCTTTGCAAGGAATCATTGAACCTTCATATGTCCATCCCCAGGCCAATGCCCGAACTGCTGCCTCCTTCTGCTCTTCCTGAGCATGGATCTGCCTGTGGCAGAGGAGGAGGCTCAGGGGGACCGAGTGACCTCGAGAATGGGCTGGGGCTGCACAGCTCGCAGTGGCTTGCTCTCTCTCTCTCTGAATAGCTTTTGCTGTTTCACAGTGACATGAAGCTATTAAGCTTTTTCCTGTCCCCTTTAAAATTGCTGCTGTTTAAGAGTTGACTGAGTAGCCCTTGATAGGTGGTGTGTGACAGGAATGCAAAGCGATACCTAAAGCCTTTCGCTTGGGAATCGGCGGTTTTAATTCATTGGAAAAGCAGAAGGGAGGCTGGTTTAATCTCGGCAAAAGTAAAAAGCCCTTTGTAGTCGTCTGTCCTCAATTAAAAGCCTGATGGTGCAAATGCTGACGTGATCCAGCCCCCTTCTGAGCACAACCTGCCCCAGAAGCCAGGCCATTCCTGTTCCTTATGGCAGTGATAGAGGAGAAGGGCCGTGGTCCTGAGCCAGGAGTCCTACAGCTGTGCCGTTCACCCACAGAAAGGGGGGTCCTCTGCTCCGAGGCAGGATTGGGCACAAAAAGTGTGGCAGAACGTGGACTTGTCACCTGCCCTGTCCCCAACCAAACCACTTCTCTCACCTTTGCAGAGCACGGCAGGAGCAGCCAGACGCAAGGATGTGTTTCCTGTGGCAAAACCTTCTCCTCTTATTTCAAAACGGAGCCTGTTTACCAGCTTTCCTGCGGCCACCTCATGTGCCGCCCCTGCTTGGCCGAGAAGCAGAAGTCTCTGTCGTCGATCCTGTGTGGGAGCTGTAAGAGGGCGGCCGCCACGCACGACGTCAGGAGGGTTCACTTCTGAGCCCTCGGCTGCCAGAGCCTGCTGGGAGGGTGAGGAGAAGGAGCCGCTGCTGTTCCCTGTGTCCGTATCGATCCGTAGGAGGACAGAGGCCTTTGGAGAGCTTGCCGGATGAGCACCCGTAAGGGTGGAGAGGACTTGGTCGTCTTGTGCTTACAGAGTAGTGGGGAGTGGGGGGGTTAGAGCATCGTGCCAGAGCAGAGCAATCTGAGGATAACAAAAGCCATAGCTTCTTTAACAAGGAATATGTATTTATACAGAACTGATTTCCACCTGTCACACCCGCCCTCTTAGCACCATCCCAGTGGCTCCTTGGTTTAGCATAGGTGCCTTTTGGACTGTGAGTTTAGCTTCCCTGTGAGTTAAAACCATTTACATATTTGACGAGCAGCCATTCGGCCGTGGACCAGGCGAAGTCCCTGTGATGGAGAACATGCAAGCTACATGTCGTCTGCCCTTCCCCGCCTCACCCTCCTCCTGCCTGCGGTGCCCTCCCCGTGCTGCAGGAGCACCTCCTTCATCCCAGAGTCCAGCAAGTCACCAAGAGAGGTCATGGTCAGTGCGTGAGTGACCAGCAGTGATCTCATCCTGCTCGTACGAACTCTCGCAGAAAAGCCATCCCATTACACCAAACGTCACTCTCGGTTGTGTTGTGTGACTGGACCAGCTCCCGTCTGGCTGATAGACATTTAAGCCTTAATAAAATTATGTTTAAAGTCAGGTTCTCTTTCTGACTCGTAATTGGTCTCATTGTGCTTCTTAATGATTTCGTGGAGTGAATCTCTTTGCAGAGTACTGAATAAATGGGCTGGAAAAAGCTAAGGAAGTTGACACAAAGGATCTGCAGACCTGTGGGTTTTAGGGAAGTTGTCACAGCAGCTGCGTGGACCATCACAGGGTTGAGACTCAGATACCTAAACCCAAGGAGGTCTATAGTCTTCAAGGAGATGTTCAGAAAAAAGCCAGAAGGAAAATCACTCAGATACATTCTGTCTCCAGCATGTCCTGGATGTATTGAGGGAAAGGTGACAGCAGAGGGTTTTGTCACCTGTATAACCCCCTGCTGTTGTCACTTAATTGGTAATTTCTCTCCTTGGAGCAGACATTCCTCGCTGATGTTCTGTGCCAGTTTCTCTGGGGTAATGAGCCTCCAGCTGACTCAACTCACCTTTGCATGTAGTGCCTTTATTCTCTCTTGAAAGGCACCTGCTTGCTGAGCAACCCATAATGTTCATGGTCAAAGGAAATAGCGGGCTCATCAGGCACCTGAAGCCACAGCTTTGGATCAACTGATCACGCTCCTTCTCTGCGTCAGTGTGAGTTTATAATCCATCTCCATTTGTAGCAAAAATAGGAAGTCCCACATCTTTAAATAATAAATGGTTAGGAAATAGGCAAAAAAAAAAAAAAATCCTAAAAATGCCGCAACTCAGAGGCAGCAAAAAATCCTCTTAATTGTGTGGTGGTGCCGTGTTTGCAGTGAACCATCCCATCCCGGCACAATTCAGCTCTTGCACCTCCTCCACCCCACATCTCCAGGGAGCTCCCCATCCCCACAGCCATCTCGGTCGTCTCTGGCGCCCATGAAGCCCCCATTGCCTGCAGCAAAACTCACCACCAGCTCAACCAAGCACCTCTCCTGCCCAAAAGCTTCTTGTAGTATATCCTGCCGGCGGCAGTGACTGGGGCTGGGCACTGTCTTGCTGGGGTTGAAGATGAGGTCTCTCATAAAGGTCCCTCCCTTCCTTCTCTAGGGAGGGCCAGGGACTGAGCATGGAGCCTGGCAGAGCGGTGGCTGGAAGGGGTGGCACAGGGGGACAGCTGGTCCAACCCCTGCTCAGAGGAGGGTGCATCTTCATGTTGTATCAAGTTTTTCAGAGCCTTCAGTCTCTGAGAGCATGGGACTCAGCCCCAGGATCGTGGGTTCATGCCCCATGTTGGGCACCAAGCGCGCTGGCAGCCCAGAAAGCCAACCGTATCCTGGGCTGCATCAAAAGAAGCGTGACCAGCAGGTCACGGGAGGTGATTCTCCCCCTCTATTCTGCGCTTGTGAGACCCCACCTGGAGTGCTGTGTCCAGCTCTGGAGTCCTCAACAGAGAAAGGACATGGAACTGTTGGAACAGGTCCAGCGCAGGGCCACCAAGATGATTAGAGGGATGGAGCACCTCTCCTATGAGGACAGGCTGAGAGAGCTGGGACTGTTCAGCCTGGAGAGGAGAAGGCTCCAGGGAGACCTTACAGCAGCCTTCCAGGATCTGAAGGGAGCTACAGGAGAGCTGGGGAGGGACTCTTTGTCAGGAAGTGTAGAGACAGGACGAGGGGTAATGGTTTTAAATTGGAAGAGGGGAGATTTAGATTAGATATTAGGAAGAAGTTCTTTGCTGTGAGGGTGGTGAGGCACTGGAACAGGTTGCCCAGAGAAGCTGTGGTTGCCCCATCCCTGGAAGTGTTCAAGGCCAGGCTGGATGGGGCTTTGAGCAACCTGCTCTAGTGGGAGGTGTCCCTGCCCATGGCAGGGGGTTGGAACTCGATGATCTTTAAGGTCCCTTCCAACTCTAACCATTCTATGATTCAGTCACCTTCTCCTTAACCCCGTAGGACCCTTTGGTGGCAAGTTTAGAGCCCTGAATCCCCTCTTGCTGAGAGAGAGTGAAGGGATCAATTTCCCTCTGCACCCACCTCTTTGGGAAGGGCCATGTACCCCCAGCCTGATGTGGGTCCTCCTGGGCACTGCCCTGGCAAACAAGCTGGGAACATCTGTGGGCAGCAGAGACCTTCTCTGCACCCCAAGAAGATGGGCTTGGTGGTGGGTGACACGTAGCCAGGACTTCCCGTAGGGTCTTCTGCCAGGACACAGCAATTCCCTTTAAGCTCCCGTGCAGAACAGGCAGATGCCACAAGCAATTTCTTTCCCAGCACCGAGCCTGTATTCTCTTCAGGAGGTGGGGAGCAGCTTTTGATTGAAGGCCTGAGCAATTTCTTCTAATGCTGTCTTTCAAGTGCTTTTAGGAGGACAAATCCAGCCCTTGCTGGTCAGTGACCTCCCGATGTGATGTCTGCATGACAGCGGGATAGATTTGGCCGGGCAAGTGATAAAGGCAGCACCCCCGCAAATCTTGACGCCGGCTGCTCTGCCATCTTTAAATGAGCATCAAAGCTACCACCCATCTTGTCACGGAAGCAGAGGAGCATTTGTAGCCATGTCATGAAGAAAGAAGGTGCTGTGCTCAATCAGGAGGTGCAGGATTCCACCCCCCACCAACCATCAGCCTCCAGCCATTAACCTCTCTCGGCTGCAAGTTCACGGGGAACGACTGAAAGGCTTGTGACAGGCTGGGGGACAAGCAGCCGCTGCTCAGTGCCATGAAGACAGGCCCATCTGAGGGGCATTAGTTCAGCCAGAGGGAGGTGGGGCTGCTCCTTTGGCAGCCTGACCCGCTTTCTGCCGCCAGTGCAGGAGCAACGTGTTTAAATGAATGCTCTCCTTCTCTGCTGGGAGCTGCGTCCTCCTCTAGCCACGGGTGACGGCAGAGACACGGTACCCGATGTCCTCTAATTTATTCTAATTAAACTTTGACCTCTGCGTCAGGCAGCATGGGCTGTGGTGGAGCACCATGACCCCCAGCCTTTCTCTTAGAAACCTCCTTTCTAACAGAGCTCCAAAGCTCCCAAAGCTCCCGCTGTTAATGAAGGATGGGGAGAACGTGTGGTTTGCCCTGACCACGTGCAAGGGTGTGAGCACTCAAGGACTGGAAAATCGTAATTTCTGCACAGCAGTGATGCTTTAAAGCTACAGATGTAGCCAGAGGGTGTTTCACCTTGTAAAACAGAGCAGGATCCTTGCGGGTCGCTGCTGGACACCCCATTTCCCACCATCCAGGTATTCTCCAATGTGAAAAGCAATTGAGAAGGGCCCAAGCAGTGAAACTCTGTGGCCGAGCCTCTCCAGCAGACCCCAGCCCCTTTGCTGATGTCTAGGAAGAGCTGGGACCCTATTTCAGCTGAGTAGGAGGTCGAGGGAAGCGTGGAGGGGGGCTGTGTGGATTTGAGGACTTGGCCCACTCCCCACCCTGTGGCAAACCTTTGAGTCCGTGTAACCCCTTGAGGGCTGTAACCTCCATGAGTTGGGTTCTAGATAGCAGGCAGCTAACGCCACTGATTAATGCTGCGACGCCCACAGCGCCCGCCTCGCATGTCGTTAGGAGATCAACACTAACGAAGGGGGCTCCTCTGGGGCCCCAGGAAGAACCTGGGGAAGAGCAGGGACATGGCAGAGCAAATCCGGTGCTGCAGACGCAGAGAAGAGACCCTGTGGCTGATGCTGGGGGATTTGGAGCATGGATTCGGGTGGCCCCAAAGCATCGGGCAGGCGCTGGGTACAGGTTGGGGGCCCCAGCATCACCCCAGGGCTGTGGCCGAGTACTGGTGAGCACCACTGCCCAGCAAGGGTGCTCCCAGCTGGATCTGCCCAGCCCCCTGAAACCCAGCCATCCTGAGATCGTTTCCCCCATGACTCACCCCAGGTGACCCCAATATTTTCATCCCCCAAGCCCCCTTTTTGTGTTTTCCACACGTTTTTTACTTCCCATCTCCTCCTTCCCACCTCATCCTCCCCTTGATTCCTGTAAGTGATTCTGTGTTGTGGCTGCGGAGCCTCTGCAACTTGGAAAAACATTTTATTAACCTTCCTTGACTTTAAAGAGCATAATTACATTTTAATCTCATATTCCCACGTTATCATTCCAGACACAGAGTCATTTGAATGCAGATCATTCCCGGCTAATGTAATTTTACGATACAGTAATGAAGAGATGGAGCATAAGCGTGTAACACCCAATTTAGAGCTGACATTTGGGTTTCTTTTAAAGAAAAGTTTTCCCAGCCGAGGGCTTTTGCGTCCTCCTCAGCCCTACAACGCAACTGGTTTCGACTCCCGCTGTGAAGGGATGGGTTTGGATGGGGAAACGTGGCCGGTGCTAATAATACTGGTCATTAAAGCTGCCCACGGCTGCCCCACGTGGGTGATTCACCATCTCTGGTGGAGGCTGTGGGGCAAATTTGAGAACTCAACGGTTCCTTGGTCCCAGGGAGACATAAGTCAGGGGCTATGGTTACCTCCACCCTTCTCAGCGGGGGAATCACCCTCATTTTACCGATGAAAAAACCCAAGAGCCCCCCAAAACCCAGGACCGTCAGCCCCCGGGTTGATGCATCTCTCCAAAATCAGAGGCCAGGAGACAGGCACAGGCTGGGGCCCCCAGCATGGCAAGCATTGCCCCAAAAATAGATGCTTCCCCTTACCCCTTCGTACCTCAGTTTTCCCTGGGCTGCGAAGTGATGCTCTCGGGCTCATCCCCCTTCAGCATCCCTTGCTGCTGCCTCCAAAGCCCAGCAATGTTCACTTTGCTTTTAAAAGCATTTTGATTTTGCCAGGGTGGATTTCAGCAGGACCACGGCTCCCCCAAGGGATGCTTGAGCAAAGCAGCAGCCCCTTCTCCCACCCGGGGTGCCATCACCCCCCTTGCTCTAACCTGGGCTGAGTTGTTTTGGGTCTCTGATCTGGCGGAAATGGGGTGCTAATGAGGGTGAGAAAATGAAGAATATTAATGAGGGTGGGGGAGAAGCTCCAGTCACCCCAAGTAAACACCAGGCTGATTGTGATGGTTCTCTGCCTCAATTCCCCATCTGTGATGAGGATGAGTTCAGGATGGGCTAAAGAGTAAAAAAATCACCCTAGAAGCTTGACCATAGCTGGTGGCACACCCCCTCCCGGCATTGCCCACTCCCATCCCACCCACCACAGCTCCTAATCACTGTGAGCCAGCCCCAGTATTTTTGGGTGGCAGTGGATGCTCATTGGGCACCTGGTTCCCCTCTACATATTGATTTCATGTTGCTGAGGTCACCCTCAGCATTGCTGGGAAGGAGATCTGGGGCTGGGAGGGATATTCAGGGCTGGATGGTGTGGGGAGGGATTTTTTTGCTGCCATTTGCTCCATACTGATATTTCCACCAGCCCATCAGTGATGTGAGCTGCTGGGTCTCGGAGCAGGGGGGACCCACTGGATGCCCACAGGAGGGTCGATGCCGGTCCCAAGGATGCATTTTCCTTTTCTGCTCTCCTTCTGCCGCTGTTTTGTCTGCAGCCTTGTTTCTTGGAGAAAAAGAGGTGGAGCAGGTGAGCGGTGGGTGGTAATGACGGGTCCCTTCGGGGCCAGGTTGTGGCAGGGTCCTGCTCTACACCCTGGCACTCTGTGGTCCAGCCCTGCAGATAAGCCCCTTGTCTTTGCACATCCCAGAGTCCTCCCCTCCAGCCCTGACCCCAGTGCTCCATTCCAGCATCCCTCCTAGACCAGCACCATTCAAACCAATACCCCTCCCGAGCTGGTATCCCTCCCCAAACCAGCACCTTCTGAATGAGTTTCCCTCCTCAAACCATTGTCACTCGCAGACTAGCATTCCTCTGGAACCAGCATCCCTCCCAAAAACGATATCCTTCCCAAAGCACCCAAACCGCCTTCAATCCAGGATCCCTCCCCAGACCAGTACCCTTCCACACCAATAACCTTATCTGAAGCAGCATCTTCTGAATGAGCATCCCTCCCCAAACCAGCGTCCCACCCAGACCGACATCTTCTATACTATCCTTCCCAAACCAGCTCCCCCACCCAGACCAGCATCCCTCCCAAATCTGCTCCCCTCCCCAAATAGCATCCTCCAAACCAGACCTCTCTGAACCAGCATCTTCTGAATGAGCATCTCTTCCCAAACCCACATCCCTCCCTAGCCAGCATCCTCCCAAATCAGCACCTTCTAACTGAGCACCCCTCCACAAACCCACTCCCCCTCCCCTCCATCCAGAACTGCTCCTCAGGAGCTGGCCATCCCTGGGGTGGCCTCTGCCCCTCGGGGGGTTGAGGGGGGATTCACCAGCCCCGAGCGCTGCCGCTTGTGCTCCTGCACTGAATCACCTCAATTATAGATTCACTTGAATGCGATTTAAGGGAAAAAAAAAAAAAAGACT
>VXBW01005313.1:45094-126368 GCA_013400375.1 Thinocorus orbignyianus
TTTTTTTCCCTGGGGTTGAAATTCCAGCAGTCACTGCCCTGGGTATTATGGTTTCCAAACCAGCAGCATGTGGTGGCCTGACCCTGAAGGAGGAACCTTTTCTTTTTTATACAAAAATTAGGATATTTATATATATATATACACACACAGAGAAAGCTTTTTGTTTTTTTTTTCCCTTCTCCTTATTTTTTTTTAAAGAGCTGGCCCACAGGAAAATGTGAAACCATTTCCCTGCAGGTTCGGAAAAGCTTGTGCTTGTGGGTCTGTGGGTTTGGGTTCTTTTGTTTTTTCAGATGAGATCCAGGATATCTTTTTCTTCTCTTTTTTTTTTTTTTAAAAAGGCTTTACTCCCTCAAGAAAAGAAAAAAAAGATTTACAAACAAAATAACAGCCTGTATCAACTCTCCAGAAGAGAGATGGTAATGACAATATTAATCCAAACATCACGCTATTTAATTCCCCAATAAAACATTGGAAAAAAAGGAGCCAACAGTATCTCCACTAACACTTTGCTACATATAAAATCTCCAGCTAATATGAAGCTTATGGTACCAACCTCTAAAACAGTTAAGATATATACACATATTTTTTGGGGGGTATATTAACAAACAGAATATTACAAAATATTAAAGAAGGCAACTCTTCTGTCATTTGTTTTGGGCGTGGAGTTTTCTTTTGTCTTCACTTGAAGTTGGCGTAGTCTGAGAAGGCGTCGATATATTCCTGCACCACCTTGTAGCAGAATTCGTACTGTTCCTGCGGGATTCGGGGAGAGCACAGAGTCAGAGCGAGAACATTCAGACTTGCAACATAATCTGATGTTTCATGGTCTGGGGCAAGTTGGGATCAAGTGTACTCAGGTGTCCTGAGCCCAGGCTGAGGGCAAGAAGTGGACCCCACCCATCAGTAGGTCCTACATCCTTTGTGCTCCCAAATACCGGGCTGTCCACCCTCCTTGCTGGGGTCCCACTAGCAAAAGAATCTCTGCTTCCCCTTTCTCTCTGAGGTCCTATTTTGACCTCTAAAATACTTTTTTTTAAAATCCCTGAGCATCCTTGAAAACCGCTCTTGCAAGACCTCATCCAGTCCTGCCTGCTCCTCCCCTCCCTGCCCTGCTGCCTGTCTGAGCCTGAGTCACAGCCACTCCAGGACAGCTTTCCAGGCTCTTGCAGCCCATAAATAGGTGGGCTGTGGCTGAGGAAGTCTCCAAGGAGGCTCCCATAGCTTGTGCCAGTGCTTGAAAGGTGCCTTCAACCAGCCAAGCTCCACTCTTCCAGATGTCTTAACAGGAGGAAGGGGCAATACCTCCTGACCCATCTCCATCCCTTACTCTTCCATGGAGACAAACCCTTCAACTGAGGAAGTTTTTGCTCAGCATTGAGTGCCCAGCCCGTTCCCGCTGAGGTCTGGGGTGGCAGGAGGAGGGTGGGGTGGGCTGAGCTGTGCTTACCAGTGTCTGCACCATATGCGGCCTCTGTAGTCTTAAACTCTTCACTGTCTGAAAGACATCAAGAATCCCTTCTGCCTTCACCCTTTCCAGGACAGTGCTCAGTGCACAGAAGGTTCCTGTTCTTCCTGCTCCGGCACTGGCAAAGAAAAAACAGAAGGTAAAGGAAACCATCCCGTCCTTGTTGGCTTTGCTCAGGGGACAATTCATAGGGGAACTGACAGAGAACTGGAGGAGTTTGTGGTGCTGCCCCAGCCTCTCCTAGTTTAGCAAGGACATGCTCTACAAGACTGAAGCCTCGTTGCTTAGTCAAGCAGGAAAACCCCATATCACATCTGCCTAGGCTGCTTCTGCTCAGCTCAAGTCTTCTGATGGATCTTTGACCATCTCCAAAACTTCTTGCAGAGCAAGACCTTGGAAGGGTGGCCAACCCCTGCTCCACATGGGCTTTACCTGCAGTGCACAGTGATTGGGTGGTTGCCAGACTGCTGCTGCTGCTTCTGCACAGCCGCGATGATGTTGATCATTCCCTTCCCATCCCCGGGGATCCCAACTTCTGGCCAGCCGTGGAAATGAAACTGCCGAATCTGTCGGCTCTTGTTTTCCTGATGGAAGAGCACAGCTCGAGGTCAGTAAGTTAGTGGGAGACCTGTACCAAGACACCCACCAGCTCAAGGCTTTGGGAAAACCATTTCCTTAGGAAAGCTGTCTGCTTGTGGAGGGCAGGCACTCCTGAGGCATGGAGCAGGGCAGGATGTGGGGAACAGGGTGCAGGAGGGATGCTGGGTGGTGGGCACAGGGACAAGGCAGAAGGAGGACAAGGGCTGCTGGGTGGCAGCAGGGCAGAGGGGCTGGATGAGAAGGACAGGAGCCCCCACGGGTGGGAGGTGAGCGTAGGGAAGTAGCTGGGATTGCAAGGGGTGGATGCTACTTTGGGATGACTGGGAGATGATGGAGCTGAAGATGCCAGAGGGAAGGTCTAGCACTTGCCAGAGGAATTGCACAGTGCCATAAACATCAGTGAGGGCCAATGACAGCCAGCTCCAGAGCGCGCAGCTCCCCGCAGGGACAAGGCCAGACTCTTACCCTGGTGTTCGTTACCAGCAGGTCCCGCACTGTATAGCTCTCGCACTCCTCCTCTTTTTTCAGCTCCACAGTGATGTCTCCATAGGACACAGAGCCATCAGATGGCCAGTACTGGGCACACTTCTCCTGAGAAAACATTAGAAGAGGGCACAGGATAAAGACCCTGTATTTTTCCCCACAGGCTTGAATGGAAAAAGTTTTCTCCTGGGGCTGGCAGCTGCCCAAAGCCAGGTGGGACGCCATGAGTTCACTTTGGAGAGAAGCTGTCTGCTGCACCCAAAGATGCTTTATGAACTGAGGGTCCGGAGTTGGTCTATACACAACTGGATTTTTTGTATTAGAAGTAGAGGCTGAAATGTATTTTCTGCCAGGGAAGGGACGAAATAGCACCCAACGTGTGTGGTGCTGGCAGTGAGGAGACCATCAGGAGATTTTAAGGGGTTGCACTGATTCATGTTGCTGGTGCTTAAATGCAGCTATCCCCAGGCACCTACCTGACCTCTTTCCTCCAGTTCCGTTAGCATCACTATGGAGCAGGATTTCCACTCCCAGATCATCCTCCAGAAGTCCTCTATCGTGTGCTGCAGCGGTCCTTGGCTGGCGATATAGGAGTCCTTCTGGCGATAACCCTGCAATTTGAAAGCAGGGTTAGCAGTGAATCGGCAGTGCCTGGTTGGGGAAGCTCTGAGGGTCAGCAGCAGGAGGAACACTCTTGGACATGGTCAGGTCACCAAGCTGAGGGACCATCGTGACTGTCTGTGTGAATAACAGCAGCCTGGGAGGAGAAACCTGCTCTCACTCTGTCCTTGTGCATGGGCACTGTGCATTATCACACCACTGCTCGGAGCTCAGGTGCCATCAGCCAGGGCTTTACCATAGTTAAGACCTTTTTTTTTAAGAGAAACACAGTGGGAGGGGGATCATACTCCCTACACATACACGGCCTTATTCATTTGGTGAAGAAAGACTTGGGTTTCCAGTGATGTTGCAAAGCCTGAGCGTTGCAGCAGAGCCTTGCCCAAGCTCCAAGTACTTCAGGTATGATTTTTTACTGGCATGTTTTTTGGAAGAAGTAAGCAAAACTACATGGAACAAGACGATCTTTAATGTCCCTTCCAACCCAAACCATTCTATGATCTATGAAAACCATTAGTAAGTCTGGCTGACTCTGGCTCTTCCACAACCACAAATTGCTTCTGTTTCCAAAACCCCTCCGATGTTCCCCTGTGCCCTCGCTGCAGACTGTGACTAAAGACGGTTCGTCATTTGGAGCTTGTCATTTAGGCAAAGTTCAGTAGAGGCAGGAAATTGAATCCTCGACAAAAATTGCTTACGTGACATTTAAGCTTTCTGATCTCGCTGCAGAACAAGGCAGCTGCTCCCGGCTGCGTCCTGACGGATGCTCACGCAGCCAGAGCAACCTGCAGGGACCCAGCAAAGGAGATTTCAGGGAGCAATTAATTTGGGATGTTATAACTGGGAAAATAATGGTTTTACTGGTTCAACCCATGGGAATAATCATCTTTTTTGGGAAAAAAAAACAACCTGCCATTAGGAGATGAAAATCAAAATTGGGCTAGAAAAGAGCAGGACTTTGTTCCTTAGCCAGCACGGGCACCACTGCATGAAGATAAATACTCATATGAGATGTCTCCCTGAAGTCAATAGTATTACTCACGAGAAAAGGATGTGCAATCACTTACGTCCTCCTCAAAGGGAGGAAAGCACTTAACCTCTCTGCCTCACCTCCTCCTGTCACCCAGACAGGTGTAATGGGATTGACCTGTTTTTTCTCAAGGGTTTTGGGATCCACGTATTGCTCCATTACCTAATCTAGTGGATGTTTTCTGACCAAATACACAGTGCTGCATAGCAATCATTTCCATGGCTATGTACATCCGTTTATCCAAAGCCATCATGAGAGCCCGGAGTTGCAGAAGTGAGACCAGGATCTGGGGGCTCTCCTCAAGCTCCAGCTCTCCTCTCCCACCATCCGTGGGTTAGTTGGGAACTATATGCAGAGGGGTTTTTGAAGAAAGAAACTAGCACCGTCCGGTGACACAGAGCAAAGTCAAATGGAAAGAGCCTTATGAAACCCAGAGAAGAATGTTCCATAGGAAGCAGCATGGGGTAAAGTTTCCACTAGAAGAAGAAAGAAAGAAGATTAAAGACTCACATCAATGAAGGAAGCGTTTACATAGTCTGTGTTCTCTTCACCTCTCTTCACTGGAATGATTACTCTGTTGAACTCATCTGAAACAGAAGTGAAATGATCTGAGTTTTGGGGAACATCTTCAAAGTGTGATTCTTTGATAACCATGCATGGCCTTTAGCTGGGAAGTCACCAAGCCCTAGGCGAGAGCATAGAGATATGGGAAAGGGAGCCCTCTGTGTATAGTACCCAACTGGGACAGGAGACTCAGTTCTGCCCTCTGCCATGGTCTGGTTTGGGGAAGGAGAAGAAGATGCTGAGGACTCCAGGGGCAGGATGTGTTGAATATAGGGACTCACTTCAAAAAGTGAAAGCCTCAGCAGCATAAACCTGGCATGAGACAGGGCAGAATGAAAGCAAGAAAGCCTCAGGAGCAATGTTATGTTTGGCCATGAAAAGACATCTGCCCTTGACTTTGTCCCATGCCTTCATGCTTCCCCTGCTATCATGAGCTATACTCAGCCAGGCTGTGAGTCCACTACTGCAGGCACAAATGGTTCTGTCTTGACAGGTCCTGAGCACTTACCGAATCACAAAGTAGCTGTGACTGGAAGGGACCTCTGAAGGTCATCTAGTCTAACCCCTACTCAACCAGGGTCAACCAGAGCTGGTTGTCCAGGGCCGTGTCCAGATGGCTTTTGAGAATCTCCAAGGATGGAGACTCCATGGTATCCCTGGACAACCTGTCCCAGTGTTCAGCCACCCCTGCAGTGGAAAAAGTGTTTTCTGATGTTCAAGGGCACCCTCCTGTGTCTCAGTTTGTGGCCACTGCCTCTGGTCCTGTCACTGGGCACCAGCCAGAAAGAGCCTCTGTTGCAAGAGCACATTGCTGGCTCAGGGTCAACTAGGTGTCCACAGGACCTTCAGGTCCTTTCCCACCAAGCTGCTTTCCAACTGGGTGGCCCCAGCACATACTGGTGCCTGTGGCTGTTCCTCCCCAGGGGCAGACTTCTGCACTTCTTGTTGAACACCATGAGGTTCCTATTGGCCCATTTCTCCAGCCTGACTCCGGTCTCCACAATGACCCAAATGACCCCCTCACCCACTGGGCATGCTTTCCCCAAGCAAACAAACAAGTCTTACATGGAATTATCTGAAGCACTCTATTCTTCTTCATGTTTGCTGGCAAGTTGCCCGTTCTCATCTTGTCATTCTGAATTTTGATTGAAGTGAGCTTCTGCAGAGAAAGGAATGAAAGCAGAGGCAGCTTTCAGAGCCATTCCACGCCAGGCAAGTGCATGGTGGTCCCCATAACTCAGCACCACCTCAGCGGATCCACCAGGACAAGAATCATGCTCACCTTGAACTCTTCTTCCAGCCCATTGCTGCTGGTCCCTGGCACTTTGTTGTAGATCTTCTGAAGGTGGATTTCTAATGAGGTCACCTCCAGCTCTGTGTCACCATAGAGATAGTGCTCCAGAAGTGCTTGGTATATAAACACATACTGCATCTGCAAGGGTTGCAGAGAGAAGCCATCAGCCTCTGCTCCACGCTCAGCAAGTGCATCCAGGTGCCCGCACACATGCTGGCAGCCCACCCATACTTGCTGAGCACTTGGCACCCTTCTGAGATCCCAGAAAAGTGGGTAACAACCTTTCTGTTGTTGTACAGGGACTGGGACCCCAATTGTTACATGACACAAAGCTGACATGACAAAAAACTTTCTCCATGTCAAGAGAAAAGGAGGCTGAGTGGACACCATATCACTCTCCACAACTACCTGAAAGGAGGTTGTAGTGAGGTGAAGGTCGGTCTCTTCTCCCAACTAACTAGTGATAGAATGAGAGGAAACGACTTCAAGTTGTGCCAGGGGAGGTTTAGATTGGATACTATGAAAAATTTCTTCACCAAAAGGGTTATCAAGCATTGGAATGGGCTGCCCAGGGAAGTGATTCAATCACCACCCCTGGAGGTATTTGAAGGACATGTGAATGTGGCGCTTAGGACATGCTTTAGTGGTGGACTTCGCAGTGTTAGGCTAATGTTTGGACTCGATGATTTTAAAGGTCTTTTCCAACCTAAATGATTCTATGATTCTAGGAAGGGCATTAAGAAGAGCAGGACGCAGTGAAAGGTTGGCTTGATGCAGCATCCTTCAAAATGAGGGATGATGCTCAACCTGCACGTAGACCTTGCTGCAGGCAAATTCAGCTCCAGCCCAGAGGAGATGGCAGCAGCACACGTACATCTGTCTGTACCATCTGGCAGCGCTGAGCCCGGATCCGGCTCACGAAGCCATAAACGTCCACCTTCCTCTCTGCGTGCATCATGTCCAGCATGGCATCGATGACGATAAAAGTGCCCGTGCGTCCCACCCCAGCGCTGGAAAAGAGGGGACAAGTGGTCAGTGCAGCAGTGCTGGTGGTAGGATCCCTTGTACATACAGTACCTGAGAGCGCGCCAGACGCTTCCCAGCAGTGAGTAAATAGTAAAATCTGTTTTGGAGATGAAATAGATCCCCAGTCTGGTGCTCAGTGTCGCTTGGGTTTTGCAGAGACTTGCACACAGTATCTCCAGCAGCCACTGTGAGTGGAATGCATGAAGGCACAGAGCTGGGTGAGCCAAAGCAAAACCTGAGACAGTTACAGCTTCCAGAGTCCTGTTGGCTGCCCGTTCCTACCAGCTGCCTGCTGGTTCTGCCAGTCAACCTCCATCAGGTGAAGGTGAGCCTACGGGGGAAGTCTTGTTTCTGTGCTGGTAACTCAACCATTGAGGAGAATAAGAAAGATGTGGCCATGCAGATGCTATGAAAAGACAAAGCTCTTTTGTCAGCTGCCCCCTGAGAAGAAAGCTGGAAAAATGGGACTTCAGAAATTGCAAATATATTGTCTCTGTCTGTAACTATGAGGTTTTCCTTTATTGAAACATGGAAAGTTTCTGTGGCTTCCCCTGGCTTGATGAGTACTGCCTTCTCACAATGAAGGATGTTGCCCTCTTGTGCCCAGGGCAGTGGAGAGGCAGGGGAGATGCCATCAACATCTAGCAGTGGTGCTTAGCTTGGCTCACTGGGCATCCAGCTAACTGAATGAAGACCATCACATCGCTAATTCCCGAGAAGTTCCTTCAATTCACATGCACTCTTTTGAACGTTCCCATGTGGAATGTTCCCGTTTAACACGGGAAAGTTAAATAAAAATAATAACAAAGGTCTGACTGAAAAATTCTCCACCTTTTAGCAATAAATACGAGAGATATTCCAAACCACTCAGGAGAGGCAGAGATCAGCCACGACCAGGACTTACCTGCAGTGCACTACTATTGCTCCTGCATACTGGGGATTACACGTCTTCACCTTCTTCAGGAACTTCAGCATCCCAATGGGGGTGAAGGGGACCCCAAAGTCGGGCCAGCTGGTGAAGTGGAACTGAGTCACCAGGCGCTGAGGCTTCTTGTTCGTGGCATCCCCAACCTGAAGGGGAAATGTGTATTAAGGTTAGTGATAAATACTTGTATTTCCCTTCCTTCCCCAAAAGGGCAGAGAGGGAGCTACAGACATGAGACTGAGCTGGATGGCTTAAGATGTAGTAGCATCTATAAGCCGAGAGGGCATGGACCCAAGCTCTGGGGCCAAATTAGTCCCTGAAAGCATGACATTTTAATTGCTCAACATCATATCCTGCATCCAAGGGGTGAGAGATGCCAACCTGGCCTCAGCTGCGGCTCTGACCTAGCAGAAGCTGCTGTATATTGTCCCCAGCAGGCTCAAACAGAAGCTGTCACTCTGTCCTTTCCCACACCTCCGCCCACAACATCCTTAATTAAAGGCAAGGGAGGAAAACATCCATGTCCAGCCTGTTGGAGTGAAGGGTAAGGCTCAGGAGAACCCCGCTCAGGGTCTGGACACCTTTTCAATTGCCAGCTCTCCCTTGTCTGCCTCCAAGAGGAGCAGGAAAACAAACAGTGACTAAAGCATCCAGAGCCTCCTCTAGAGGATAAGAAAACATAGCGACAGATGGGAAAGCAATCACAACCAACGCATATGGTGCTGGATTTTGTCTTAGCTCTTGGGATAAATCTTATTATTTGCAGGCATTAAGTATCCATGGGTGAGAGCAGGAACCAGTACTGGTCACAGCAAGCAGACAGACTTTCACCCCTGGCATCCACCAGCTTCCCTGCTCGTAGTACAGCCATAGAATCATAGAATTGTCCAGGTTGGAAGAGACCTTTGAGATCATCTAGTCCAACAATCAACCTAAATCTGATTAAAAAAAACCAAAAAACAAAAACCCAAGAACAACAACCCATCACTAAAGCACATCACTAAGCACAATCTCAACACATCTTTCAAATACCTCCAGGGACGGTGCCTCAACCACTTCCCTGGACAGCCCATTCCAATGGTTGATAAACCTTTCTGTGTAAAATTTTTCCTGATATCGAATCTGAACCTCCCCTGGTGTAATTTGAAGCCATTTCCTCTTGTCCTATTGCCCGTGACTTGGGAGAAGAGACCAACCCCCACCCCTCTACAACCTCCTTCAGGTAGTTGTAGAGAAGGATAAGATCTCCCCCCAGTTTCCTATTCTTCAGGCTGAACAACCCCANTCTTTCTATGCTCAAGTAGGTTGATACTCCCATGCTGGTAACCCACTGGGAATGAGCTCCCAGGTGTTTTAAGGTGAGTAAATTCTTAATAGTTCTGGTTAAAATTGGATGCTGGGAGTCATTTAATTCACACTCTGCTCTCATGGCACCTCGGTGGAGTCACGGAGCACACTAGAGCCTATTGGATGCCCAGCACGGAGAGGGGAGGGATGGGAGATGTGAGCCCCGGCACCTGCTGGATGCAGAACTTTCGCACAGTGTAATCCACCAGGACAGTCACGTCTTCCACGGACACTCGGATGTTCCCGTACGTCCAGCAGCCCTGATCCGGCCAGTACTGAGCACACTTACACTGCAGGGGAGAAAACAGGTGCAGGTGAGCTCTAGTCCCTCACAAGCCTGGGACTGGCTCCAAGACATGCCCACGGGCATGAGATATGCCAGATTCAGACAACTCTGGGTTAGAAACCAGTCCATGAAGCCTCCTGGCACCTACCTCTTTCCTCTCTTTCAGGTTGGTCACCATGACAATTGTTGCTGTGTTTTGCTCCCAAATCATCCTCCAAAAATCATTCACGGTTTCTTCCTTTGGTCCTAAGGGGAAGGTAAAAAGAAACATGGTCTTAGAGATCAGGCACTGAAACTAAAGTCCAGTGTGTGAAGTCACACATTGTGGATGACGCAACACATTTTTTGCCAATAGATGTCAGCACAGGAGCTCTTTTGGTGTCTGGGAATGTCAGCTAACCCTAGGAACAATCCTGTCACACAAGAGCTGGGGGTTTTGGGATGTTTTATGATGAGGAATTCCACTTTTAGCTCAAGAAGGGGAAATTGGACAAATGGAGCATGGAAATGACTTGTCCAAGGTCACACAGGGATACTGTGGCCATCACAAGTAGCTCGCAGAAATCCTGTCCCCAAACCTTCTGTTTTAACCATGGGAGCCCATTTCAACATAGCACAAGAATAGTTACCTGCTGCCTGCCAGACAAGGAGCTGACTCAACCTAGACCTCCCCTGCCAAGCCTGAGGCTAAGGGCGAGCCAAGAGAATACCAGAGACAAAGTTTTAGTGCAGCCTGGTATCACTGATGGACCTGATCCAGCATTCCTTCTACAGCAAGAGCCAGGCAAAATGGCAGGTGATGTCCTAAGGCACTTGCAAGACAAGAGAGGAAATGCAAACCACATCCCACGGTCAGATAACCCCCTTCTGCTAACATGAACCTCCCTGTGAGTGGGCATCTTGGTTTTAGGGATTTGTTTGGACAGCAAGAAAGCAAGAGAGCTGGAGGGCTACACATGGTTCATGCTGGCTGGTGATGCTCTGGCTGGCTGCAGCCAAGCTTGGGAAGACTTGTGATGCTTGTTGCTCTCACTAACTGAGTCCTGCCTCTCATCTGAAGACCACAGAGAAATTTCTCCCTGAGGACACAAGCCCACATTCTTGCCTGCTGAAGTTTGAAAAGGAATAGAAATGAAACCAGATCAGTGTGGTGCTCTCTGTAATAACAGATTTGGGGAATTTAAATAAGCAGCTCACTGGCAATGTTTCCAGAGATTATAACCACCTGCAGGCTCAGGGAAGAAAAGGCTGTGACACCCTCCAGCAATTGGTATTGCACAGGTAGGGCTTCTCTTCCTCCCCCAACGCATCCAGCACTAGTCTTTGACTGGGAGAACCATTCTGGGAACAAACTGTGGATGAGCCAAGCTTCCTTTTGACCAGGGGACATCTGCAAGGCACTGTGCTGTGGTTAGAGTGGTACATCTTTGCAGAGAAGAAGGGCCCCAGCCCAATTGCCATCACACAGAGTTACAGGAATAACTGAGCATTTACCTTGTGCAGCAATGAATTTGTTTTTCTCTTGGTACCCCTATAGACAAAAAAAAGAAAAAGGAAGACTAATGAAAGACAAGTATTTGTCTAACACAAGAATCATGAAATGACATCTACGTCGTTAATAAATACAGACATCACCTGCTCTGTTGCTTACTACCCCAGTGCAGAGATAGGGCTGCAGCCTCTGAGGGGAGAAACAGCACTGACAGCAGGGCAGAAATAGTGGAAAATCCCTATGCAAAGGGTTCCTGACATGGAGCAACTCTCCCCATGCTAAAGTAATGTGGGAATGACCTCACTTGTTAGCACAGAGCACTAATGAAGTGGTACCCGACAGCCCTCCTGCTGGAATCAAACCTTGCATCCAGAGCATCATTTGAAAATCAGTATTAATCTTTGGGAGACTGGGCTGTTGAAATCACGGGAATTGATTTATTTATTGTTCAAGAAAGTAAAAAGGTCTTTTGGGTCTTGCTTTTCTTCACATGCTTCTCTTCCATTTCTCTCAAAGTCTACTTTTTCATATTACTCTTCCAATTTATTTGAGCTATATGGTGATAATCATACAGGACCCATCTCTTAGAGGCAGAGCAGTTGCTTCTATTTTAGCTGGGTTCCTTGATTTCTTTTTCCTTCCCCTTCCAGCCCTGCAAACTGGGAGGTATCAATGGTTAACCAGCTGCACCATTCATCAGCCATTACTCAGAAATCACCAATTCCTGCAGAAGTTGTTCCCAATGCCCTTCCAAACCAGTGAGCTTGGCTTTGTAGTAATGCAAAGAGTGCAAGTGCTTCTCATTATTTTAGAAGTGGGGAAGAGAGGTGGGTAAAGATGAGACTATGGCAAAGCATCTGAGCAAGGGCAGAGCTACAGCTAGAATTTGAGTTCCAGCTCTGAGCCTCTTACTCCAACCATGCTCATCTGGGCTCAAGGTGCAGAGTGAAGCACAGTAAGCTCTATCATGGCCACACAAAGGTTATGAGATCAAAACCCAGTGTAATTCATTGTACCAGAGGAGTTGGTGAGATGTTAACGCAGGGGGTAGTCTCTTAACCATCCTCTCCCAGGCACAAGTCACACCCCACAAAGGCCCCGTGCTCCTGGTGGGACCAGGCACTGCTGGCCAGGGAGCAGATGGTGGGGATTTCCCCTTCAAATCACAAAACTCACATTAATGAAGGAGGCATTGATGTAGTCAGAGTCAGGAACGCCTTCAACAGGAGTCAGGTGAACCCTAGAATGATCATCTGGAGGAAAATTAAAACTTTGCATTAAAAACAACTCCCCCCACACAGCTGACATCTGGCCTAGTGAGAAAGCTGGGTGCTGGAGTGGAGTCCAGGCTCACTGGCTCCCCCACAAAAACAAACACTTTTATGCCCCAAAATATTTCTTTCTTCGGCCTGGATAGGTGCTAGATCTCTCCCAAGGAATTTTTTTTTCTGCAGAGTGCACACCCCCGCGGCAGCCCACCCCCTCATGCCACCTGGCAAGACCTGGCTGTTTTGGCATTTCCCATCCATTAATTTTCCATGGCGTTCTGGCCACTGATGGCTTCAGGGAGCTCCTCCTAGTAGGTATCTAAAGCTAAAGCAGATGCAGCCACCCATCTGTGAGGTGAAATGAGCCCAACCACGCCCTTGCCCATCCCCAAAACAGGAACAGGGAGCCCCGGCAGCAGCACTGGCTGTGTCCCCCTCACCCAACATGCTCCGACACCTACAGGGCAAAATGTTCACGTATCTATTCTTCTCCTTGTTCTCCTCCTTGGAAGCAGCTTCACATGTGGCCTGTATGGGACATGCTGGGAGAGCCTGCAATGGCAGAAAAGGGGGTTTTCCATGATGATGTTCTTACAGCACAGTAGTAAGCACAACGCAACTGGCACGTCGGTGCACATTGCATCTGAGCATCCCCCATCTGGGGGTGGTCACCCTTTGCTGGCCTCCTGGAGGCAGGTGAGCAGCAATCCCTTGTCCACTTTCCCCTTCGGACATGTTCCCACCACCCACACCTCTCACCAACTTCTACCCACTGAGCTCAAAACGACCATTTAAATAGCCTGGGCTGGACCAGAGAGAATCTCTTCCACAACGTGCTATCTGGAATCCCAAGGTCCACGAACACAAGGTGGCAGCAAAGCCTCTGTCACCAAACGCACCAGCCCAGTGATCAAGAAGTTCATTTCTGCCCACAGAGGCTCCTGCTGAGATTTCCTGTTACCAGGGATGCTAACGGTGACCCCATTAAAGCCTCCATCGCCCGAGCACACTCAGTGATGGGAAGGATCACCCATGCAGAGAGTAGTTTGTCACCAAGCAGTGCCAGGGACCTTTAGACTGGGGGGTGCTGGGGTCACAGGTGATACTGTCCCAGTCACAGCAGACAGGTTTCACACTTGAGCAGAGGAAGTCCACATGCTCTTTGAATAGCAAAGAGGATGAGAACGTACTGGAGGTATTTGCCACCCTTTCCTCCAGTTGGCAGGACACACACACTTCGGGAACAGAAGCCTTCAGGTCAAATGAGTATTTATAACCCAAAAAATTCCCCTCCCTGGCCATTCACTGCATGTATTTAGTTTCATCAAAGCACAGCCAGGAAGGGCATCAGGTTGTGCAACAGCTGGAGAAAGTTGAGTGGCTTTTTATTTTTCTTCTCATCATCCTTATATTGCCATATCACACCCTGGGCCTAATACTTAATGTATTTGCAGATGTCACCTTTGCAGTGTGGACAACCAGATCAACAGTAGGTTTTCTCTCATTAATTAGGCTAATGGAAAGTCCAGGTAGTTGAGCAGCTCCTACATTACATGCTGTGATACTCCAGCCAGTTATTTAAATTTGTCTCCGACCTCATTACTGCTTTGTCTATTTTTGTATTGCCACGATGAAAAACTTTTATCATCACAAGAACATGCAAAGTTCTGGGTATCGCTGCACACTGCAGCTCCTCTCTGACCTACCAGCCGTTTTGTCCCTGCTCTATGAAGTGAGACCAGATCTTTCCCCATTGTGCATTGTCAGCCAGGACGCCAAGGGCAAGAAGTAAAGTGACTCACATTGAACTCCTCCCGAAAGAGCTTGTTGTCATCTGCCATCCGACGGTTGATCTCCTCTTCCAGCTTATCAACAGGCAGAGGTGGGTATTTACGGTTGGTGCTGGGGGAGCGGGCAAGCAGTGGCATGCTCTGAGGCTCTGCAATGACATCCATGCATCAGAAGTGCCCACTCAGCTGCTCCTTGTGCCCAAGATCCACCCACGCCCAGGTGGGCACAGGGACCTCACACACCCTGGACTTTTAGGGCCACCTCGCAAACTCACTATCCCATATTTTCACAGATAGAATCATAGATTGGTTTAGGCTGAAAGCAGCTTTAAAGATCACCTAGTTCCAACCCCCTTGCCACAGGTAGGGACATCTTCCATTAGACCAGGTCACTCAAAGTCCCATTCAACCTGGCCTTGAACATGGCCTGGCCTTTTGCTCTTCCTATGGCAAGTGCACAAAAATTTGGGGATGCTGTGATAACATGAAACTCTTTCAGCATCCTGTAGAGGGTTACTGTTACACTGCTGTAGAAGCAGGACTGGACAACAAGGATCAAGTCTAACAGCCCCACGCAATGCTAAAGCCTTGGGGAAGAGTGGCTGGAAAGCTGCCCAGCAGGAAAGGACCTGGGGGTGTTGGTCAAGAGCTGGCAGTGTGCCCAGCTGGCCAAGAAGGCCAACAGCATCCTGGCTTGTATCAGAAATAGCATGGCCAGCTGGACCAGGGAAGTGATTGTCCCTCTATATTCGGCACTGGTGAGGCTGCATTTTGAGCACTGTGTTCAGTTTTGGGCTCCTCACTACAAGAAAGACACTGAGGTGCTGGAGCGTGTCCAGAGAAGGGCAACAAAGGTGGTGAAGGGTCTAGAGCACAAGTCTTAACAGGAGTGGTTGTGGGAATTTGGATTATTTAATTTGGAGAAAAGGAGCCTGCGAGGAGACAGTATTGCTCTTTACAACTACCTGAAAGGAGGTTGTAGCAAGATGGGGGTCAATCTCTTTTCCCAACTAACGTGATAGAATGAGAGGAAATGGCCTCAAGTTGTATCAGGGGAGGTTTAGGTTGGATGTTAGGAAAAAGTTCTTCACCAAAAGGGTTATCAAGCATTGGAACAGATTGCCCAGTGAAGTGTTTGAGTCACCATCCCTGAAGTATTGAAAAGATGTGTAGATGTGGTGCTTAGGGCCATGGTGTAGTGGTGGTTTTGGCAGTGTTAGGTTAATGGTTGGACTAGATGATCTTAAGGTTTTTTCCCAAACTAAATGATTCTATGATTTTAAGTCATCAATACTGGAGGATGAAGACCACCTCACTTTGAATTTGGACTTCAGCCTCACTCACATGGAAAGTTTGGCAACATGACCATGACATAACTCCTAGGTGGAACCAGCAAAGGTAGCTGCTGCTTGGGGTTCCTCAGCAAAGCCAAGAAAGGCCATACAAGGTTTATATCAACACAACTGACAGTTCAGGAAGTTCACACCTTCACTTACAGCAATGTAAAACTCAGGTAGGGTAGATTTTAGCTGCCAATGTTAATGAAAAAAAAAGGTTCTGATTTTAAATTAGTGCTTGCTTCGAAGGTGTTTGATTTATGTGCAGGGAGCTGAGAAAAGGGATCTGAACTGAGTTTAAGAGTTGGTGGTTCCTCTTCAACTCTTAATTTGGTGCCTACATCTGGACAGAGATGCCCAACTTCAGACCCTCAGTGGGCAGCTCTCACTCAAAGCCACAAAATGAGACAAGCTCAGGGACAGAAGAGTTTACATATTTCAGCAGGCTTGGAAAAGACTTTAAAATTGCATTTATTCATCTGTAAGAGACCCAAAAAGGTTTTTATAAAGAAAAAACAGTGTATTCCCTGTTCTCTCTCAGAAATGTTAGCTCAGTACCTACAGTTTGTGTGAAGATTTGAACGAGAGATTAATCAGTCGTCATCCTAATTTGAAAAGGTAAAAAGATATTTAAATATTCCCTAAAGATATCTTTTTTCAAAAAAGGTTCTTATTTGAGTCAAAGAGATATTGTGAAAATTTAAGAGGATCATGAGTAGTTTGGTCTTAGAAGTAATTGCACATTTTAAAATTAATCACTTGAGGGCAAGGATTTTGTCACTGGAATGAAAATTGGGAAATAAATTTTCATTGTATAAAGGTTTGTCAAAATCAAGTAAAACAGAGAAAGTTCAAAACAAGAAACAAATAAAAAAGTAGATGCAAAAATACTTTCTTAAAAAATATGAGGTGGGATAACAAATCTGTGGCACCTGACCAACTGAATCCTCAGGTAACGTCACTGCACTGGGCTCAGACTGGGACAGTGCTGCATCCATGGGTTTCCCTGGACTTTTACAGAGGTCTGTCTTCTGATATATAATATTTATATTATTCTGGTGTAGTTACATGTATTCTGGTGTACAGTATTTATATTATTGCCACCAGGAGTAATAATAAATATACACTCAGGACCGCCCTCATATGCCCTTCCAAGATCATACTTAAGAGAGCACAATCTTCATTTTCCTTTTTATACATTTCCAGCAAGCCACCTCTGCCAACCAGCATTCGGCAAGCTTGTTCCCATTCCCACTCAAGCCGACCAGTGAAAGATGTCACTGGGTGTGATGCTGGCCACATGCCCAACAAGCTGCACGTGTCTCATTGCTGTGTTAAAAGTGATGGGACAGGCAAAACGGTTAGCAGACCAACCTGGGTAGCTCTGCACTTGGCAGTGAGTCACCCTGGAGGGCATAAACCAAACCTGCTTTTGCCACTTCAAGGCTTTTAGGACATTTTTTACAATTTTTAGGAGAATTGCTGGTTATTTCACTTTGGCTGATTGCAAGTGATGGGAAAAAAAACCAAACAAACCAATTAAAATATTCTGTTGTTATTCTGAAAGTTTGCATTGAACCATTTTGATCTGAACAAAGCTTATTCCTTCTGTGAGATGCATTTTTTGCTCCATGTGTCGCACTGACATGGGACTCACCTGCATCATCCGTCCGGCCATTGGACAATCGAAAGGAGTTGGAGTGACTCCCTGCTTGCTTGTATTTCTTGAACCTACCAAAGACAAGGGAGTGGAGAATATCAGTAGATATCCACCAAGAAGCCCAGGTTACCTTCTGGATGAGAGATGCTGCCACAAAGGGCAGCACTTTCTTGTGGCTTGATAAACTAGCTGATGGGTCCAAGAGGCTATGGGACCTGTAAATTCCTGACTATGAGTGTAACTGACCACATCTGGAAAGGCTGCAGGAGTCTAGAACAAGTTGAAAGCCAGGAGGAGAAGCTTTAAGGCTGCTTTTACAAAGGACACCCCAAGGAGTTCCTGCTCCACAGGCTGATTCAGCAAAGCACATAAACCCCAGGTTGATCCGTACTTCTGCAGCAAAGCCCTTCTCCATGTGCTTTTAACTTGAAGCAGATGCTTGTGCTCTGTTTGCTTGGAGTTAAGGGTTTTGCTGAATCACCGGGCAGGCGGCTGCGAACAGAAACCCTTTTTTTAAGGGCTGGAAGCCAGGTGGGGAGGACTCAAACTCTGCTGCTGCTGCTGCTGAACTCCTGAGGCAAAACTGGCCATCAGGTTCACCGCTTCGATGGCAGGCCCGGAGCCAGAAGACGAAGGGAATTTTTCCACTGCTAAGGAGAGAGCTTTTTCCTTTTTTTTTCTTACTTATTCATTCACCAAATTGTTGAGTAAATTAAAATGTTTACTGCAGGTGGATAAACACTCTCTTCTAGCTGAGCAGATATGTACTCAGGAGCTAGGAATGCCTGCCTGAGCAGGCCAGATGCTTGGATTCTTTAAAAATGGACCTAAAAAGGCTTTGTTATGTTATACTTCCAGCTGCAGAACCACCTAACACTCTAAACAAGATGCGGTTGTATGCCACCTTGCAGCACAAGATGCACCTGCAAAACACGTGGGTTTTGTACCCAAGGCTGAGCTTGGCTCCAGATGCTGGGTCATGTTTGATTTCAAGATGGGAGATCAGGAATAACGCCCCTGTGGTTATACATGCAAATGACTTCCCAGCTCAAGAGCTGTGTTCAGCTTCCCCGGATTACTCAATCCAACACCCTCCTTGCAAATAAACCTCACCTGCTTTTTAACTGCACTAACAGGACTTCAGTTTAATTTATCCCACTAAATACGACATTTTCAGTAGCAGAATAAGCATTCTCTCACATGAGGATCAGCTTTATAAGAAAGGAATAGGCATCATTTACTAGATAACTGCAAATATAATTTTCACTATCCTTACAGGTTTCTTTTTAAAACACTGGCTGTGTCAGTCTTAAGCTTAGGAAACACCACAAAAGGCTTGTTCTTCTTCATTCAGTAACTAATTTCTGTCAAAAAAGGGAAGTCAGCACTAAAGCATCTCTTACCTTAACATATACAGCACAATAATAATAAATACTATGACTAGGAGGGAAGACAGGGCCACCATCACAGCTATAATTGGAGTCTCATCTGCAAGAGAAAAAGAAAGATGTGGTTATCAACACTGAAAGACAACCAGTGCCACCATTTAACAGGGCAGAGCTCTAAAATTTCTGCTTGCAAAATAATAGTAATAATAATGATAACAATAACAACAACAACAATAATAGTAGTAGTAATATGGATTCCACTAAAAATAATAACCACCACCACACAATAAGGTTATGTTTATCCAGTCTGACAGTGTAGATACACGACCTGAGAGAGCACCTCTCAGACACTCTGAGGATGGATTAAAACCTGTTCCTATTTTTTAAAGCACTACAATCTTCTCTAAGAGTTGTTCACTATGAAATTGTGACCTTGCTGACGAAAACAGCGATTGGGAAAGTTGTGTGTGGGCTGTTTTAGGGGGTCTTTCTGCACAACTGAACATGCCCACAGTGGCTCACCAGCCACTGGTAGAAGTTTGCTCTGACATCTGGGGATCCACAAAGTCTTCTGCCTGAGATGTAAGGATCCATATGAGAAGTTTCTAACAGATCCATGAGTTTGGTATAACACGATAAGGAATCTTATATTAAAATAGGTGAAAACTGTGGCCTTTGTAAGATCCCACAGATACTGTATTTGTAAAACTGTCATGATTTTGCTTCCATGTCCTTGCCAAATAGGCCAAAAGGGCAATGCTTCATGCTGCAGCTGGGCTCTGAACGCCTCAAGGCTGAGGTTTGCTGGAGAGGTTCAGGGCTGTTTATCGTCTGCCAGGCTCATCACAGAGAAGTGGCTCCTGATGGAACTTCTTTCATGGAATCACAGAATAGTTTGGATTGGAAGGGACCTCCAAAGATTCTTTCTCCACTCTTTCCTCCCTGGAAACACTGAGTTTGGAGAGGAGGTGCTGTTAGACAACCCACCATGCACAGTCTGCACCACATGCCCACCAAGTATGAACTAATTTTGCTTGCTTCGTTTCTCGCTTGCTTGCAGATGCTTCTCAAGGGCAGGCACCGCACAATTCCCTTACAAATGTACTTAGATTAGCCATGTCTGAAACGCTCCCACACTCTGGGACCCACAACAGCTTTTTTTAAAAGTAAGCTATTTGTAACTTAGCCTGGAGGTCAGTGAAACAGTGGTCGGCGCAAGCAAATTACCCAGTTGGGTTGGAAGCCAAGCAACGCCAACCAGATAGGAAAATGGCCCTGAAGGGCAATTTTTTAGATAAATGTGGATGCCAGCAATGCCAGCTGGGGATATTTTCATTTTCCATGCTTGCTCAATCTGCACGGGCCACTGCACCATGTCTACAGGCCTCAGTCCCCAGACACTGCAGGGCATGACCCCCCTTTCCACCTTCTGTGCATCCATTTCCCTGCCAGGGCAGATTCCCTCTCCACATGTCTCAGCAATTTCAGGCAGCAGATTTTCTCAAGTGGCATTTATTTTATCTGTCTCTGACTATTGAGCTGCCAAGGGGGACTCTGGTTATACTTCTGCATTTGTCCCTCTGTGATTGTAAGGTCTACAAATGCTATTCTGACCAAAAAATATGATTTCTGTGTAATGATTTGATGTCAATGACTTGATATGGCAAATAAAAGCACAAAATCCCCCCAGTCTTCCACATCTTTGTTCTTTCCATCTACTGTCCTTGTGTGCCAGCCAAACAGCAAAAAGCCAAGGAATTTATTGTGAGGCATTTCTGCCTCCTGCATGCTCAGTAGCTGCTTAAATCTTCAGCATTACCCACCGGGAGGCTTTCCAAAAGCAACACCAGGAAGGCAAAATGAACATGGAGCATCTTAGTCCAACTACAGCCATCTCTTGCCTTGCCTTAGCATGCTTCTCATTGAGACCTCCAACTGTAACCATCATCACCATCCTGGCTGAAGGACTGGAAAGCAACAAAGTCTGCAGCTCTGTGTCCTCAGTATGGATTGCTGGACCATTTCTCCTGCCTTGGCTAGAGCCAGGCAGGGGCCTCTGTGGCAGCGCCAGTTGGCAGGAAACATGATTTATGGGCAGGGGTTTCAGCAGGGGTGCCTCTGGCAGCAGGATGCAGGGAGCCTGGGGGGTTGTTTTCTTTTTTTTTGTAGCCATTCTTTCGACACATCTGGCTGAATGAGTTAGAGCTTTTCCACTGAGGCCGTTAACTGCCAGTGTGCTGCCTGGCCCACCCAGCAAAGCCCAGGCAAGAAACAAGCTGGAGAGCCCCCAACTGGTCCCTTGTTCCCCAGCCTGCCCTGGTGAGCGGTGCTCTCCCCCTGACAGCTTCCATGGTCCTTGAGCCTCAGCCTTGGGGCTTTCACGCTTGCAGCTCATTTGGAGATGGGAAAAGGACTCAGCCCTCTGCTTCCATGGACCTGCAGTGCTGAAGCACCCACCTCGGTCCACAGCATGGAAAGCATTGGGGTGCTTACATCTTGTCCTAGCACCTCTGATGAACAAGCCAAATATCTTCTGATGCTCAAAGTCATGTCTCCAACTGTAGGTAGAGGTGCTATATAGTGGTCTATAAGCTGTCCCTTAGACATCACACAGACCCAGGTGCAGCCACCCAGCAGAGACAGACAGGGCTGAGCAGCTCTCCTTGGTCATTGCTGTCAATGCTTGCCCACAAAACTTGAGTCAAATAAAGCAGACAAGAAAGTATGGGATCATAAGTTAAAAAAAAAAAAAAAAGGAGAAAAAAGAGGGAAAAAAGGGAGTAAAAGAAATGGAAGCAAAGTCATGAGTCATGGGGTCAATATTTCTTAAATAAAACCCCCAGCACATGAGATGCGGAGCGTCTTGAAAAGCAAGTCCTGTAAAGTGGTTGCAGAGGAGGAGCAGAGCATTAGTTAAGAGTTTAAATCCTATCTTGTAGATCCCGAGAAGAGTTGAAATCACAGGACGGCTACATTCCCTGCAAACATGGCAAAGAGGCTGCAGGAGCAGAGCTGTGATACAATCTGTTTTTTTCCTGCACTATTTCCTTCCTAGCACTGTCTGGGAAGTGGAAGAAGTGGCCACTCCAGACACTGCATCTCAGGATAAGCCAGTGAGTGTATTCACAAAACACCTTAGATTACTCTTTCAGGATCATGTCGCATGCATCATGTTGCTTTTCTTGGGACAGGGACAGACTGTCATTGTATGTCACTCAGCAGAGGGTCCTCTGGCCCTACCTCCTACAAGGTGTTAGTATGGTACTGAGGAGTTTTGGGAGAGGTGTACAATAAGCAGAGCAATGCTTCAAAGCCAAAGGATCCTCCTGAGCTCCAGGTCTCTCTGTTGCTTTCTGTCCATTGTGGTGGGATATAGATGTATCTTTCTTCAAACCACGCCTGGATGCCTTTCTGGAAGTTGTGGTCCTTTCTGTGCCCATGTGAACCTCATGAAGCTCAACAAGGCAGGGTGCTAGGTCCTGCACCTGGGATTGGGGGAATCCCCAGTATTAGTACAGACCAGGGGATGAAGGGACTGAGAGCAGCCCTGATGAGAAGGACTTGGGATTCTGGTGGGTGAAAAATCAGACAGCAACATGCACTGGCAGCCCAGAAAGCCAACTATGGTCTGACCAGCAGGTCAAGGAAGGTGATTTTGCCCCTCTGTTCTGCTCTGGTGAGACCTCACACGGAGTACTGCTCTGGAGTGCTCAACGCAGGAATGACATGGACCTGTTGCAGCAGGTCCAGAGGAGGGCCACAAAAATGATCAGAGGGATGGAGCACCTCTCCTATGAGGACAGGCTGAGATAGTTGGGGTTGTTCAGCCTGGAGAAGACAAGGCTCCAGGAGACCTTACTGTGTTTTTTTAATAATTAAAGGGGAGGTATAAGAAAGATGGGAATAGGCTTTTTAGCAAGGTCTGTTGAGACAGGACAAGGGGCAACAGTTTTAAACTGAAAGGGGGTGGATTCAGACTGGACATAAGGAAGAAGTATTTCACAATGAGGGTGATGAAACACTGGGGTAGGTTGTCTGGAGAGGTTGTAGATGCCCCATCCCTGGAAACATTCAAGGTCAGGCTGGACAGGGCTTTGAGTAACTTGATCTAGTTGAAGACGTCCCTGCCCGTGGCAGGAGGTTTGCACTAGATGATCTTCGAAGGTGCCTTCCAACCTAAACCATTCTGTGATTCTATGGTGCAACCGTCTGGCAATCTCTTCAGGAGGCAGCACACCAGAAGGCATTAGTGTCTCTCCAGCCAAGGATCAAGGACTTCTGCTTACTGAAATGACTGCTTTATCCATCGTACCAACTCTAGGCATGGAGTAGAAGGCAGGGCATTTCTCATCCACACTGTCCCTCTGGGAAATGGTCTGTCTTGCTGATACATCTCCACAGCTGTCTCAGATGTGGAGCTAGAGCCTGGAGCACGGAATCACCCCTTAAACAGGTAAAGTCATAAATATTTGTGCAGTTTTAGTCCCTCCTCCCCCTGGGGAAGACAGGCAAGACTTCTTAGGGAGTCTGCCAAGGACACCTGAGTTAGCCTCTCACTTCCAGGCTTGTGAAGGATTAAGCTGTCTTGTTAGTAGCTGTAGCACACAAAGAGCTTACGGATGTCCTAAAAGGCCACAGCTGCTAAAAGGGGATGAGGAAGGACTTGCAGATGCTGTGAGAGCTGAGTGCTGCTGGGAAAGGCCAACCACTAATTTCCGTCAGTCTGACTTCAGGAAAAATTCCCTTCTGATGCCAAATGAGAAGATCAGGGCAAGCAGAGCCACCTGGAAACATCCTTCCACACTGCCCTGCTCGGAACCAACACTCCAGCACAGGCAGCTCCATCACCCAACAGCCCCAAAGCTTGCAGAGATATCTTCTGCCAATGCCAGTTTGGGAAGGGGATGGAAACAAAAGGGCTACTTGTTTTCTGCAAGAGTCATAAATAATCAGTTGTCAAAGTTTACTTGGTGATTGAGATACACCACGGTGGGCGGTTTCATGTGGTAGTACGAGTGCTGGCAATAAGAGGCAGAAGATTTTCACTAATTTGGATAAAAAGCAGCTTTCTGCTCTTCATCTTCAAAATAACCCTCAAAAAGATTTTGTTAGGAAAGTTTTTAATTTTGCAATATCATTGCAAATAGCCCCCCAGAATAATCTTCCAAGTCTCAGGACTTGGAGTATATTAATTACTTGTATAATATTAACAGTAATATTAATATCTGCAATATTAATATTGTTTGGAAGTCAGATTTCCCCCCATATTTTGTTTCTGTGCTCTCAGGAGCAGGGATGGACAGTGGCAGAGACAGCACAAAACAACAGCTAAGCCATGCCAGATTCAAGGGAATTATGCAGAATATTTCTACAGCACCTTAACCATTATTTTAAATTAATTCCCTTGGACTTGTATCCCTTTTGTTTCCTGTGTGCAAATGTGTACTGACAGCAGCTATCACAGAGCATCTGTCTTTTCCAGGACAGTGCGGGTTTGGCACACCAAGCAGTGCAAAGCAGATTGCCATGGAGTTTACAAAGCTGAAACACCCATCAGAGCAATGTTGAAAACAGACATAGGAAACGTGTTTCTATAGGTAACAACCAGACCAGCTGTACCTCCACTCTACCCACTCCCATACTGCTAAAGCAATGAGTAATTGCAAATATTCTGGTCGTGATGCCAGTTCTCAGAACCAGGAGATGGAAAAATGCTCCTAAATGCTATTATATTATTAGAAGAAATGGATTTGTGCTACTGCCTGCCAACAGAATTAAGGAGACTAATAATTATTCACATCATTTACAGAATGGGTCCAGATCAAATAGGTTAAGTCATAGTCAATAAAGACAATTCATAAGCAATAAAGAAAGAAATTTCCTGAATGGCTTCTTAGACTTTGGTCATCCAACTCTAGGGGCTGTAATGCTAATATTTTCAGAGCACTCAGCAGGAACTCTTTGTATCTAATAGGACATGTACAAATTGGTACAGAATTGTTTACTTCTAAAAAGAGGAGCTGAACACAAATTAAGGTATCAGTGTGTCACCAGCTCTTCTAAAGAGCTTGATAAGCTTTGTAAAAGCAATTTTAGAAGTGTATTATAAGGAGAGCTTCCTAATAGCAGAATACTTTTAGAAATATTTCTACAGAGAGCTTGACTAAAGAACAATGAAATATTTAATTCTTACCTCTTCTGTCAGAGTTACCTGCAGAAAAATAAAAGAAAAGTCTCTTAGCAACAAAGAAATACACATTTTAATACGTCAAGAAGGATCAAAGACAGTAATAAATTTAGTAACTCTCACCATCTTGTAAATTTTTCCTTTAAAACATCAACTACAAAGGTAGCAAAGATGTTTAGCAAAGATGTAGCAAAGATGTTTAGGAAAGAGTTAGCAAAGATTCTAACACAAACTTCAGTCCTTCACTTAGTAACAAGGAAAAAGGAAACAAACCCCAACTTTTTACCAGCAGAGCAGGGAGCTGAATCCGAGTTGTAACACTGATAGATACAACTTACTGCTCTTAATCAATGACACAGTCTGTTTAACCCTATAACCAGAAAGTCACTGGTGTAATCCATTAGCACAGTCATGCATAATTTTAAGAGTGGCTAAGCCAAGAGTTCAATTAAGAGCAGTTGGGCTCAGGGACGGGGATGATGAGCATCCAAGGAAAGCCTCTACCCACTATTTTGGATGTCTCATCCAGAGGAAGCAAGAACAAACCTATGCTGCTGAGAGCACAGCCCAGCTCTCCTCCTGGAATGCCACCGACACAGGCACCACACACCCCTGTTTTATGAGCTGCATCATGGGGCTGAGGACAATTCTGGTAGGTTTGGAGAAGCAAGAATTGCCTGTACAAATTATAATTCATGTGGCACCTTCTGCCCCTGTCCCTCTCCTGAGCACCACTTAATTCCTTCATGACTGATATCCAAATTTGCTATTAAGATTAATGGCAAGGGCAGCCCTAAAACTAATTTTACTTCCTGACAAATTACTTGAAATAAAGAAAGAATTGGATTTGGTCATTTGTTCTTGTGACTGACATCAAATGAGAAGCCTGGTGTACTCTGGCAAAAGTGTCAGAGTACACCAAGAGAGTTCACCAAAAACGGTAACCCAAGTCATAAAAAAAGTAGCAAAGACATAAAAATTATAAATTCAGTCCCCTGCTATCAGACACTGTATTATAAAGTCCTAATCTTAGCCATACTTAAAGCTTTTGCCTCCACGATTGCCATTTGAAGGGTATGTTTATTCTAAACTTGTACCGTGCACGTATCTAAAATCACTCTGGACCCTTCACTCTGCAAAAAAAGCCTTGAGATTTTGTGCTTGAAAAGAAGCTGGATGAGCTCAAGGACGGCAGGGCACTAAGAGAGTTGGGTTGTAAACCTTCTTCTGCCACATCCTGTCCTGTGCTGGTAGCAAAGACAACTTCACTGTAGCTTCAAAGGCTGCGGTTTCCAAGGATGCCCAGAGGAAGAGGGCACACACACCTCACTGACATGAAAAGGGGTTTAGATACCCAGCACTCAATATCTCTGGAGATGTGGTGTTTAGCAGGCACTGCTATGTAATGATTGCAACCCAAGAGGCACGTAGTATCAAGGCTGGGTCTCAAATGATGTAGCAATGGGCAAACCATGGCTGAAGAATCACAGATCAACTCAGATTTCTGGTCACCTCAGCCCCTTTTTGCCTGATTTTTGCTCTTAACCTACAATGAGCAGTCAAACTCTACACTCAATTAGGGGCCACTTTGATGATGTGCAAGAGGGAAATGATAGCAGGATGGCAACAGAGACAACTCTTGCTCAGTCATATCTTTCAAAGATTAAAATAGCCCAAGTAATGGGGAAAAAACCTGATAATGTAAGCACAGAATCCCAGAATGGTTTGGGTTGGAAGGGACTTCAAAGATCATCTAGTCCAACAGCCCTTCCATGGGCAAGGACATCTTTCACTAGATCAGGTTGCTCAAAGCCCCCTCCAACCTTCTAGAAATGGGGCATCCACCCCATCATTGGATGTGCTAACAAATGCAAAACTGAGAAATCCTCTGCATGGACTATTCTGCTCAGTAACATCTCACCATGTTGCTCTTGGTGCTCATGACAGTGGAGACAGCATCTTCAGATGGTTTATCAATTCGTGTAGGACTTGTGTCTGCAAGCACTTTAGCAACCATTGCGTGGAGGATAGAAATTACCCTACCAGTTGGGTCAGCACCATCTTTCCATCCCAGGTCGTCTAATTTTGGATAATGAGCCAATTTACATGCTTTCCCCAGGAGCTAGATCTCACCTCTGATTGGCCACCTCTAGTCTAAGCCTTAAACCCTTTGGGACAGGGGCTGCCTTGTTGTGTGTGCTTGTACAGTGCCAAAAAGCATGGTGTGAGCCCACAGTGGCTACCAAAATACAGATAAATGCAGAAACACTCTGCATAACTGAAGTCCTGCCGGTGAGTGTCAATCCAGAGTGATTTATTGCTGTGGCCTACACAGACCCGTTACGGATCAGCTTTTCAGCCCGCACCTGGGAGCTGTGCAGCACTAGCCCTGTTTTACACTTCGGAAACCACAAAAAGTTATGAAACTCCTCTGTGAAAAAAGTGGAACAAGGTCCTAGGTTTTCTGGTACCCCAGCATCTTGGCAAGAAGCCCAAACCTTCGGTAGGATATATCTTCTCTGAACTAATCACTTCAGGGACTTACATTATTTCATATCACTGTGGAATTTGCCCCGAAGTGTCTTCTCATTCCCTTTTGTTCAGCAAAACAAAAGAAGAGAAAAGAAACAAACCCTGAGGCAGGGTGGCCTGGAGAAGAAGAGGTGAAGCCGATGCCTACCATTGTGAGCAGCGGAAGAGGTCTCTTGCGTTGTCATCATCGCACTGAAATTCCTCTCCGTTGTCTCTGCTTCTGTGGTAGGGAGAACGGTATGTGGAGCAGAGGGAGTCACGCTGGGCAGCAGGGAGGTGGCTGGAGGCACGGGCACGGTTGTCCCTAAGGTGGAGGTATTGAGGCTGACAGCGGTGGTGTTGGGGGAGATCCTGGTGGCTGTGGTTGTAGGTGGCTTTGATGCCACGGTAGTAACAGTCACTGGAGTGCTAATGGTGAGGCTGTTTGCGCTCGTTGTAGTCCCATCCTCAGGACCTGCTGTAGGAGCTTTGGTAGGACTCCTGGGGAAGGTGGGCACTGTTACAGGTGGCTCTGTCAGAAGATAAAGCACAAGGGGAACCGCCATTAGATACCTTTCTGCAACACTTGAGGATTTAGATGCTGAAGGTTCATGCAACTATAACCACAAGGATAAAGCAGTCAAAACCCCCCAGTCCAGAACAGGAAATGCTTTGCACAGCACAGTGATGCACACCCTATAAAAGTAGGTAACCTGAATACATATTATGACATTGAGAAGGTAGAAAGGTTAGAGTCCCTGTAGAAGAGGACCAATATTTGCTAGAAGTAAAACCTGCAGGTCCCATTTATGAGCACCTGCAGCCCATCACCATCTTTCTGACACCTAATATTACAGGTAAGTGGAGGGCAAAAGGGGTAAGTCACCGAGCACGTGAGAACATACTCCTCTGATCCTAAAGATGATTTAGGGACAAAAGAGAGGAGAATATGAGTGTAATTTACCTGTTGTAATGTTGTTAGCACCTACGCTTATCAAGCCACTTCCAAGCAAAAGGAGAAAGAACCACGAATCCATGTTGACCTGGGGAAGAGAGTGAAGAAAAGTTATTTAAATCGTCATACAACATCATTCCAAATTAATTCCAACTGTGGATGCTCCTGTGCATCTTGCATGTGTAGAGCTGGAAGGGAGGAGAGAACATATAGCTGGAGTCCCTGAAGACATGTGGATGGGAAGGATTTATTGATATGTTCATACATTCCCAACAGGAGAGTGCATGGAGAAATCCCAGTCTAGTGAATGAGCAAAGGTTGACAGAGATGAAGCAGGGAATGGGTGAACTGCAGAAGAGCACAAGAGGAACAAGCTGCACAGCTGAGCACCAAAGATAAGTACCTGGTCTTAAAGAAATTTAATGATGTGTTCATGTAACAGTCTGCAAATGAGCATACTTTGCGCAAACCAAAATGCAGCACAAGTGAGGCAAGGACCAAGGCAAAGAGCCTTGATCCAAAATACCCAGGAACCAGAGGCAGGGAAGAAGGAGAGGTTAGCTCCTCCTGTGGGCAGTATCCAGCAAATTCCTGCTGGCTCACTGAAGCCTCAGCCGGTTACTGGGTGTGGGTGGAACACCCGCAGAAGGTCAGGCTCAGCTCCATTCAAACCCCACCAGATTCCCTGCACGTGTGGATGAAATAAATACTCATAAATAATAATCCAAGATCATCTGCAAGCACAGGCTGCACATTCGTTATACTGTGAGTTTCTTCCCAGGAAACGTCCTGCAAAATTACAGGACGATGACATCAGTAAAGTTGTTTCCCCCAGGCTTTCCCCCTCAGCCCTTTTAAATACAAGACTTTTATGGTGATTTCGTTCTTCATTAGACCTCAAAAAGCTCCTGAGAAATGGGTAAAGTTATCTCCTCCTGAACAGATATGAGTCCAGAGGCTGAGGCAAATGACAGTGAGCTGTGAGATGTCACCGCCCTGGCCAGAAGAGAGCCCAAAGCTGCCAAGCCCCAAAGCCCGGGGCCTCCCAAGGTGCGACCAGCATCTCACATCTGCTATGAGCGCAGAGAGGGCTCGGAGATGGCTCTGCTACATGCCATCGACCAGCAGCTGCTGTATGACTCTCCCCTGTCCTTCAGGCTTTTGTCATGTGTCCAGTTGCATCTTCAGCATCTCCTGGGAGAAGCCTGCGAGATCTCACTGCCAAGTCAACTCGACATGGTGCCAAGAAAGGGTTTTATTCCTGATACGTGGTCTAAACCTCCCTCTCTTAAATACATCTTGCATTGTTTGTTCTTATTCTATTTATTTAGATCTGCTTCAACCTAGACCCATCCCAAACTCCGGGCAAAAGGACAACACTGAAGTCATCAACGTGCTGGAAACGATATCAGAAATACAAGATCCTCCCCCTCCCCACCCGGGAGTATCCTCCCACCAGCACCACCCACTTACATGTTTTTCCTCCCCCCCTGAAAAAAACTGGCAAAAATCAAACTTACTCAGTGACCAAAAGGTCAGACAAACCCTGAACCAGAAGGAAACCAAGCTCCAGAGATAAGAGTTTTCCTCTGGCTCTCTCCATGGCCAGCCCTGCTGCTGTGAGCGGGATGGGGTTTTCTCCAAGGGGTCCCACTAGTGTGAGGAGCCAGCTTTCCAGTGGATTTCATTACCAGTTAAAATATCTGTTTGGGTGAATTTGAACTGCGTCGGTACTCCCATCACTGGTGAGAGCAGGGCTGCTCCTGTAATGCCTCCCCAAGGGTTTGCTCCAGGGTGGGATGTCTGGAAAACTCGCAACCAGTTTTGATGGCATGCTCCACTCTTAGTGCTTGTTGAGGTAATTCAAAAAGTAATCACACTCTGGGGCTGAGCTGCCAAAGAGGTTTTCCATCCCTGCAGTGTGTTGTCCCCAAGGAGTTCGTGTTCCCCCCATGTTTGATTGCAACTGGGAAGCACGTGAAGCTGCACCACCAGCAAGAACAAAAGCAATTCTCTGCAGGAGACGGTTCCTTTGAGTATCCCACTGTGGAAACCCATACAAACAGGGCGCTTATCAGACAAGTGTGCAAAGGCAAAAGGACCCCATGGCCATGCTGAACCTCCAAATGAATACAACAGCGGCGCTGAGATGCTCCTGAAACCTTGGAAGGGCTGACAAAGGCACCAAAGTGTCACCACTGCAACTGCACACCTCACCAGGAACCCATCACTGCCACAACAAGAAAAAAAATAACAAGGTAAAGGGAAAGACCTTCTGCTAACACTGCTAGGAAAAAACTGACTGTTCATTGTGTTCTGATGAATATTTGTATAGAAATGCCAGTCTCACAGGCGGATGTGGCTCCTTTCCTCTTCCCCCCCACCCCATTTCTCAAAACAGGAGTTCTTACTCACCTGGGATTCCTGCTTATTTGGGATTCCCATTCACTTAGGAACCCATTCATTTAGGATTTCCACAGCCATACCAGCACTGGCTCTGCAGCAGCAAACAGACCACTTGCTAACAGGGATGCTCCCACTGCTCAGCATCCTCCTGGCTCCTCACACTGAGATCTTGCTACTCATGGCATGGCCCACAATTAACCGATCATTGGAAAACATATAAATCTTAATCTCTTCCAAGCCATTCTTAATGGTTTCAAGAATCTTTTCAGCTGGCTGCTCCAACTACTGCAGCACACCTCAGATACCAGGGGAATGACAATTTGTACACGGCCACTCATAAAGGAGTGTTAGAGCTGAGGCTGGACCTCAGGGGACTTAGATCCTCTCCCACTTGTGGTCCCAGGAGTTCTTTAGAGCAAGTTAAGGAAGGAAAGACTGATGGGTTACCCCATAATGACCACGCACCCCCTCCCTAAAGCCAACAGCCGAATGTCCTGTTGGCCTCTGAAGCTCTTCTGCCCCATCCTCAACATACTTTCCCTTGATACCGAAGGCAGGACATGGAGGGGTGGTGAAAGGAAGCAAAAGTAGCAAATCCCCTCTTTTTTCTGCCCTCTACTATGGGGAAGTGACCCATACACAAGAAAAGAAGTTGATTTTATTTCTGTGACCCTAACTGCCACATAGATGAGAACTAAAGGTGGATCCTGGACCAGCCACAGGTACTGGCTGCAAAACCCCTTTGGGATGATGCAGGTCCCTCCTTCGCTGAGCCAGCACTGCAGCTCTGACTCCCTGGGATAACATCAGTGGCCAAGCAGCTACCTGCTTTTAAACCCCCCTTGATATTATGTTTAATAAGTTAATTGATCCTCAAATGGATCACATTTGGAGGAAAGGGTTGGCAAGGAGATAACACCAAATTTCCCCGAGCCTTACCCCATTTTTGTGAAGAAAGCTGGATGCAGGCAGTCTGTGTGGATCATGAGTCTTTATGGCTTTATTAGTGTGAATGTCAAAAGAAACAGGACGCTGGGCAGCCTCGAGAGCATCACGGCTTGCTGGGCAGGTCATTACACAAAAATCCCGGGAGCTGCTCCTGTGACCGGCAATCAGCTGCCAGTGCTGCTTTACCACATTAAAACCAGATCCAGAGCAGAGAGCAAGCGAAAGAGCCCTGCAAAAAGGCAGAGCTGTGCCAGCCCAGCTCCCGGCTCCCAGCCCCTGCTATTAAACACTCCCTATTCCCAAATGCAGTATAAATAAATGCCAGTGGTTCGCCGTTACCCGCTTCTTAACATAAAAGGCCTCGAGAGTCCTACCCCAAAGCTGGAGAAACCCGAGTCTCCCTTCCCCCTCGGCTCCCTCCCTGCTGGTTTCGGAAACGGAGAGGAAATACTTGTAACGTTATCAACATAAACACAGCTCTTGGCCGGCTGCAACATCCTGCGAGCTCTGCAGAAAAACACCCTGACGTCACGGCGCCGGCTCTGCTGAGGAGAAAGGAGTCGGCTCCGGCACCGCTGACCTGATGGGTTGGGATGCTCAGCATCCCACCTTCATTTTAAAACTTCTGTTTCATAAATAAGAGTTAGAAACCTCAATAATTGCTACTGGTATCTCCAGCAATATTATATATATATAAAAATATATATATTTATATAATATAGGAGGGTGTACAATATAGGGAGGGTGTATAATATAGGGAGGGTGTACATGCATTAGTCTCTCCCATACACTGTTCAGGAGCTGCTTACAGGAAAGGCTGAAGGACCTATGTTTTAAAATAAGCTCACTTGTCAAAATGATTGATGCAGGGGGGCGGGGGGAAAGGAAATAATCTCTTTATTAAGTAATAAGTGGCTCAAAAATGGTCCTTGTGCGTGCTACTGCTGTAAGGGGGGCTGGCTGCCGGACCACCTCGCCGTGCTTCCAGAAAGCGAAGAATTAGCATTTAGTGCTGGAGAAACTGCCCAGATCCTACCCGGATACAGCCGCCCACAATCAAAGGCAGGATTTACCCCCACCTCTGACATATTCTTAATTCCTGGAAAATGAGGCAATCTTTTTCTATGTGCAAGGAAAAAGAATCCCACCCTGCTTTCCAGGACCCCAGAACCCACTGCTGCTATCAGTAAAATACTAAAATGTAGTGGCTCAATCAAGACCACCCAACTGCCTTGTGCTGGCCCCAACCACAGTGAAAAATGAAAAAATGTTCAGTTTTCTTCCTTTTTTTTTGGCAGGGAAGAGGGCAAAACTAGGAGCAAGGTTAGCAATTGCACCAGTTAGCTCTCTGAAGCAGTTCACAGTAGGAAGAGAGCAAGCACGAGCATAAAGAAAGGGGAAAAAGGTCTTTTTTTTTTTGTCTTTTTGGTGGCAGCAAGCCATCAGCATGGCTCAGCTGCCCTGGAAAACAAACCTGCTGTTCCCTCTCCCCCTCCCTGCTCCTTTTAAATCCCGTTTGTGGTTCTCCAGCCTCTGGCTGGAGCTGTGATGTGTGGCAGTGGAGAGCTGCCCATGGACTCATCTGATGGCAGAGCGATTTCGGCAGCACCAGTTTCTCTTTTCCCGTAGCCCCAAACCTCTTGTGTTAGATGAGATGCAAAGGATCAGGATGAGCTCAGCTGCTGGGAGCTCTGCACCAAAAAGCAAAGCCCTGTCCCCTGCAGAAATCATTAGGGGCCAAGTGTCCTGCAGGGGAGCTCCTTACACCATGCATTGATTTCCTCTCTTCTTTAACATTGTGCAAGGAGCTGCTTTGGCTCCAAATCATGTTGGGTGGCTAATGCAGGGTTGTCTCCCGCACCAGAGCTGTGGCGAGTTGGCCATCAAAATACAGGAGCCGTAGAGGAAGGGAAAAGGGTTTTGTAGCGCTAAGACACAGTGACTAATTCCTTGCATGTGTCTTCGAAGCTGAAACGAGGCCTTTGATGTGTCACTGAACATTATTCCCCCACCCCACCCTCTGCTTTTCCACTTTTCAGCAGAAAAGATGAATCAGAGCAACCATTCACCCTTTCTGAAAATCCACTTAATTTTCTTTTTTTTCTTTTTTTCTTTTAAATAAACAGGCAGTTTCCACAAGAGTGACAGCCGCTGTAACAAATGGTGCATGAGGAGGAGAACAAGCCTGTGGTAAGGACTTAGGGTTTTGCCTTCTCTACCTGCCCAGCCTTCAATCACCACTTTCACGCACCTTGATATTTACTCATGGCACGGTTTGGGTTGGAAGGGATGTTAAAGATAATCTAGTTCAACCCCCTGCCATGGGCAGGGACATCCTTCACCAGATCAGGTTGCTCAGAATCCCATCCAACCTGGCCTTGAACACTTCCAGGGACGGGGCATCCACAGCTTCTCTGGGCAAGCTGGTCTAATGTCTCACCACCCTCCTCATACCTTATCAATCTCAATTTATCCTCTTTCAGTTTAAAACCATTACCCTTTGTTCTGTCACTAAAGGCCCTGGTAAAAATTCTTTCTTCATCTTTCTTATAAGCCTCCTCTATACACTGAAATGCTGTAATAATGTCGTCTCCCTGGAGCTTTTTCTTCCCCAGACTGAACAGCCCCAAAGTCTTTCCTCATAGCAGAGGGGTTCCGTCCCTCCGACCTTTTTTGTGGCCCTCAATCTAACTGAGGAACACACTGTCATCTATCAAAAAGCAAAATCCTAGGAACCCGATCCTCTTCCCACCTGGTGTTCTGGGTGTCCAGAAATAGCTTGCACTGTTAGGATGGTGTTAAAAACTGCTAGCCTGAACCAGGATCAGTATTTCTCATGGAGATTATCTTTAGAGAGATGTTAGTCTATCCCATGCCAATCATAAGGCTCTCAAAGCACATGCTGGGAGCAGCAATGTGTGTGAAACCATCGTGGGTGGATGTAGAGATGATCAGGTGTTCACCAGCCAGACCCTGGAAAAGGTTCCCTGTGCTCCTTTCCTACCTCTGCTGCTGAAAACTGGAAATCCCTGTTCTTCAGCCTGAAGGTTCCCAAATTGGCTGTTTTAATCCCTAAGTGAATGACAGGCTTAAGTCATTCAGAAATATTTGCAAGGACCTTTGAGACCACAGTTAAGAGTAACTTACTGGGTCCAGAATTGTTTCACATCTTCATTCAACAATCTGGATGATGAGGCTGAGTGCACCCTCAGCACGCTTGCTGAAGACACCAAGCCAGGAGCGGTTGCTGAGATGCCAGATGGTCTTGCTGCCATCCTGAGGATCTCATCAGGTTAGATAAACGGGCCAAGCGGGATCTCATGGTGTTCAAAAAGGAGAAGTGTCAAGTCCTGCCTTCCTGGGGAGAAAAAACTCCAGGCATCAACATGTGCTGGGGCCACCCAGATAGAAAGCAGCTTGGCAGAAGAGAACCTGGCGGACACCAAGTTGACCACAAGCCAGCAATGTGCCCTTGAGGCAAAGAAGGCCAATGGTGTCCTGGGCTGTGTTAGACAAAGTATTGCCAGCAGGTCGAGGGAAGTGATTCTTCTCCTCTATTCAGCACTGGTGAGGCCAAACCTGGAGCACTGTGTCCAGTTCTGGGCTCTCCAGTACAAGAGAGACACAGACATAGTGGAGAGAGTCCAGTGAAGGGCCACAAAGATGATGAAGGGACTGGAGCATCTCTGCTGTGAGGAAAGGCTGAGTGAGCTGGGACTGTTCAGGCCAGAGAAGAAAAGGCTCGAGTGGAGGTCTCATCAATGTCTATAAACACCCGAAGGGAGGCTGCAAAGAGGACGGAGCCAGGCTCTTTCCAGACAGGACTAGAGGCAACGAGAACAAACTGAGACACAGCAGGGTCCTCCTGAACATCAGGAAACACTTTTTGACTGCAAGGGTGATTGAGCACTGAGACAGCTTGCCTGGGGAGGTTGAGTCTCCATCCTTGGAGATATTAAAAAGCCATCTGGACATGATCCTGGGAAACCAGCTCTAGGTGTACCTGCAGATGACCTCCAGAGGTCCACTCCAACCTCAACCACTCTGTGGTTTTGTGATTCTCTAACTTACTAACCTGTTAACTTTTCAGAAGGCAAACCTACTATGATTTAAGGTCAGAGTGGAACATGATAACATCCAGCACTGAGAAGGAGACCCCTACACTGTTCAGTATGTATCTCAGGATCCCACCAGTGTCCCTCCAACTCTACACGGTTGTTCAGCGAACAAGCACCAGTTACCACATACCATGACAGCTCACTGCAATGTATGAGACACCTCGTAGCAGCCACTAACACAGAGTTAAAAAGCTGCTCAGGTCAGGGAGGATGAAGATGAAGGACTGACTCTGAGCTGAGACCAGAAGGAGGGGGCTGATCATGCACTGTTTTGCTGCAGGCCAGGCTGGTGAGGGTTGGTGGGACAGCAGAAGCTACATTGCAAAGAAGAGAAAGAAGCGAGACCTCCTTCTGGGGTAATTAAAATGGATTTGCCAAAGCAATGTGCCCAGAACTTGTAAAAACCCCTGGCTAGTATGAGAACAAAAACTATGGTCTCCTGGTGTGCTTTTCCCCACTTTGCAGCTGCACTGTGGTGCTGGGAAGCACAGAGTGACTGTCCAAAAGGCTCGAGTGAAGCCAGTCCATGTCATTATTCAAAATAATTAATTAACAAATATAAAAAAAAAAGTCAAGTCATACAGGAATATATTGCTTTAAGATTGCACTTTAGAGTGTCCCCTTCTTTGTCCCAGGCATTGTTTGTAACACGTACAAAGAAAACATGAGCGCAGTTCACATACTGGCTATGAAAAAGACTGGTTGCATTTGACTGAGGAATCAGGATGAAGCATGGCCATTATTTAGCATAATAACATCCCTATCTAGCAAAATGCCTTTCAGAAAGCGAGCAAACAGTACATGGGGAAGAGAAACAAGGCTTAAAACCCCCCCAAACCACACAAAAAATAAAGCCCAGCTTTTGGGCAAGCCCTTTCTGCAGGACCGAGATGAACTCCCAGCTCCCAGCGAGACCAAGCCAGGGAGCTGCAGTGTTTGGGTGGCGAGCGGTCAGAGCATCCTACTTAAAACAAAGGTGTCGGAGGGGATCATTCGCATGACAGCCTTAAAATCTCATTACAGAGGCTAAGCTCCAATTAAAACGCATGCGTTCGGTCATGCAGCTTAATCGCTGGTTGTGCTTACCATGAAATCCGCCCGGGACACCTGTAGGGTGCGGGGAGCAGCCAGCCCGTCCCACGGAGCAGCCCCTGGGCTAAGAAAGTGCCGCGGATCTGTAAAATCACCAATTTACCTGCGGTAATTCTGCACCACTGCTCAGTTCAGCCCTGTTGCCACAGTAACACTTCTGGTGTAGCCAAGATCACTGATTATGAAACTAGAAAAAAAATCAGAGGCTGCTAATTAGGATATACTCCAGTTCTCAAAAAGCTCCATATTAATGACATTATGATTGCGAGCACAGGGAGAAGAAAGATGCCAGGAAGCAATGCCTCGGTCAGCACCAGCGGCCGCTGCCAGCCGCTTCTTGGGTCTTTTTTCATATGGGTCTTAAAATTCAGCTTGCAAATTCCCTGTAAATTCAGCTTGTTTTTCTTCTTTCTAAACAAATGTGCAAGACTTGGTGGAACAGTCTTTACTCTTTACATATATTTGCATGTATTAGACTGGAAAAAAGAGGTCGAGGACGATGTGCAAATAACGATAGCCAAAGTGGGGCCAGGGATCCACTCCCTGCATCTCACATTAACTGTGTTTCTGTTGCAGTTTGCTAGAGAAAAAAAACCCAAAACATGATTTTGCCAGTGGTTGTGAGGGTCTTTAAACGAGGTTTGCAAGCAAGGGGAACCAGAGCTGCAAATGTTTTCCTCTCTGACTTTCATTCAAGTGCCAACAGCATTTTGAGGCATGCCTTCTGCTGAAGGTTTCAAGCTGAAAAATGTGACTGGGAGCAGTTGCACTGCCAGACACAAGCGCTTTTCAACAAAACCTACAAATACAATAGCAGAGTGCACTTCCAGGTGAAAGGAAAATGGCCTGACAGATATTTCTGTAGCCGTAAACCCAGAAAGATGTTGCTTTAAAAAGTCAGCTCATCAAAATGCCTTAGTTTTTCCATTCTCACTGAATGGCAAATCTACCAAAAGGAGGAAACGGTGATAAACAAGCCAGGTCAGGGGCCAAAACTGTGTTAATAGCTCATGACATTCTTTACTGTAATAGCAGACTCTGCATTTCTCCATCATCCAGGGCCATCTCATGATGCACAGCCCAGCTGCTTGGCTTCAGCCAGCACTGTGGACAAGGACCACGAGCCACCACCTCTGAAGTGGGTGCAGAGGCTGAAAAACAAATCACTGGCAAAAGCCGCACCCTGAGCTCAGGCACAGCCTCAGGTTTGTTCTGGTGGAGGACAGGTGTCAAGTGGTGCCAACATCTTCCAGTGCAAGACCTGTGATGCCCTAAACCCAGACATGCAGCAGAACTTCTGGGCTGTAACTTTATACCTCTCCATGTCAGTGATATGGGATTTCAGAAGGTCGAGCTAAAACTTTTGGTCCAAGATAGAGGGAGAGAAAAGCTCTCACCTGAAAGCAGCAAGGGAGCTTTAGGCACGTAAAATGTAAATGTTCGAAATGGGAAACACAGAATAATCAATTGAGGGTGACACAGAGAGTTCAGCTACCACCTGGCTGGCAGCAAGGATGCTGTTTTTACGAGTATCTTTTGCCCAGCGAAGGCCATCTTTAAAACAAGCTGCTGCTTAAATGCAAATGGCTGCTGGAGCTCTCATCCAAGTCGCAGGTGAAATTTGTATCAAAATGCAACACTACCAGCTCTGAGGCAACTGCTGGAGGTATGAAAAGCTGCAGCAATAATAGATCATAAGTGACCCATCAGAAAATAAAAAAAAAAAAAAGGAAAAAAAAACCCCTTTGGCCATCCCAATTCATCTAAAGTATCCCAGCCCCTACTTCTTAAATTAGTAGAAACCATTGGAGAAAAAAACCAACCCTATATATATATACATATATATATATATAAATATAAAGCCTCTGAATGCTTCAGGGCTGTGCTCTTCCTGTAGCACAGGCAACTGGGACTTCACATCCACAGCAAGAGCCAATGGCACCAGCCAGCAAAGGCCAGCCCAAGAGCATGGAGGGGCTTTCCAGAAGGCAACACTGCCCCAACCACTGAATGGAGCTCCTAGAGATTACCCTCCCACAGCCTAATTACACCTAGTAAGCTCCTGGTTCAAGTATTGCAGGGGGATTAACAATGACAATTAAGCTGACAATTTAAGTAAGGGCTCTTCTCCGGGCTGCCCCAGGACTGGTGCCGCACCATTGTCTATAACCCATTCCCTATGAAAGGTGAAAAGCAAAGCACACTTGGAGCAGAATAGAGGAACCACTTTATTTTCCCCCTTCGAGGCAGGCAAATAAGTAGGATGAATTTTTTTATTTAGCAGCATCACCTACAGCCTTGAAAGCACAGTTCCCCTGCTTACAGTTGCATGAACTGGTCTCTCCTCCTGTTCATCAGTAATACTGGGAATATGTTAAGTGTAGTGTTAATTACCTATAAATGCGATTTATTAGCTGGAAAGAACGCAAGGGGCTGATCCCATATGCTAAGACATACACTGTCCACAACAGAAGATCAACTGACCAAGCACAAGGGCATCCCAGTCCCGTGCAGACAGGGATTGGCACGTTACAAATAACAAATTAATAAAACCAGTGGGATCCAGCTGCCATTGATGGTTCAGTTGGCAGCATTATTTCTAGCCTTTTAATAGGCTTATTTACAGGAATTAGTCCTTTAATGCTGTGTGCTCATGGATATAGTACAGTATAAGCTGTTTGGATGCGACCACTGAGAACATCTGCTTTTGTGAGCAATTAGGGAAATTACTGCAGGTAAGAGCAGCTGGGGAGAAAGCCTGTCTGTGAGAAGGGATGTGAAGCTTTTCAAGATGATTTGAGTGGTATGTTCACTGGGAAAAACAACCTGTCTGAAGGGGGCCTGTGCCCAGAGAACAGCCAAAATGTCCTCAGCAAGGAAAGGATTTTGGGGCCAGCAGAGTTTTGGGGCGACCCCCCTTATCATCCACGCTGCTGGCATTTTGAGCAGATCAGTCTCCCAAACGTTTCTTCTCATCAGCTCCTGAAAGAGAACCAAGCTCTGCCTCCAGTGGCTCTATTTCCACCTTCCTTTTTTTTTTTTTTCTCCACCTTTTTTTTCCATTTGTCTTTTTTTTCATCTATTTTCCTTGCCATCTTCCATGCCCAAGAGAGGTGTCCTTGCTCAAGACAAAGCGATGCTGCAGGAAAAGGTCTCAAAGCCACACCAAGAAACCAGGCATCTTCTATCACTGCTATTGCTATAAACCTACTATATATTTATATATAAAGGTATAAACCTATTATAGACCTAATATCATAAACCTATTATATATTATATATATGTTGCTATAAACGTATCATAAGCCTAAAATCATTGTTATAAACCTATTTCCTACAAACTGAAATGATCCTGTTTTTAAACAACCGGGTGGGTACAAACCCCTGCAGCCCCCAGAGGTATCAATACAAAACCTAATGCTCAGTAGTTCTGAAAATAATTAAAATGCAGTTTCTTACCCTTAAAGTGATTAAACAACAGCCTAGGATGACTAAATTTCAACCCTCCCATGTTATTCACAATTCATTCTCTATTTTAATCTCCCCAACAAAAGGCTGAACTCAACCGAATTACTGTCAGCAAGGGCTTTTATCATCAGCCTTCGAAACGGTCAAGGCATGGGAGAGAACAATGACTCTCACAGGAGAATAAATACAATCTAAACAAAAATACCCTGTTGCTAAGGTTTAAATCGGCCTTCTTTTTGGGCACAGCCGGGTAGCTGGGAATCCTGGTGCTGCCCAATAGAAAAGAACAAGGGAGAATTAGGACTCGGATAGGGGAAAATAACCTGAGACTCATCCCCGTTGTGTTTTAAATGGATGGCATTTAAAATATGAATATCATGTAGCAGACTTTAAAACAAAAGCAACAGCTGGAGCACGTGGCTGTTTGCAACAGGTGATGCTCTACCTAAGCCCATGCCTTGCTCCAACCTCTGCAGTCCTCTGCTTCATGTCTCGTTCCAGGAAGGACAGGAGGTAAACCACAACTGGAGACCTCCGTGGTGAAACCTCGAGGTTATTGCAGCACTGATGGCAAAGATGCTCCAGCTCAGCCCCTGCCATGGGCAGGGACACCGTGCCATGGGGCTGGACAGTGCCATTGTCAGCAAGGCAAGAGAAAATCTGAAGTTGAAGGATTAAGGTCTACTGGAGCAAAGAGGTCCATGGAGATGTTGGCCATCTTGCCCACACAGCCACAGTGCAGCTGTTGGAAATGTCCAGCTGGGACCTCCTCTCAAGGAAAGTCCCAGCTCAAACCACAGCAATTTCTCGTGAAACCGACTGCAGAGCACTGTGTGGTTTCTACATCCTTAGCCAAGGGAGTGGCACCTGCTTTTGGGGTTTGGTATAGAAATCCCCTTCCCCAGTGGTGGTAAGGAAAGGAACTGGGTTTGGCTGTGGTGTCCTCCCTGCTAAACACAGCTTCTGGCTTTGCAGGAAGGGTTTCCAGCAGTAAAGTAGCTCCATGGTCAAGAGTGACCATAGGGCCAGGAAAGCCACAACTGACAGCCCTGGCAGGGTGCCACACGGTAGAAGACTGGGTAAGGTGACACCAGAGTCATGGTGATCGTGAGGCCACCAGCCTCCACAACCAGCCCATCTTCCTCTCCTCTAGATGGACCTCCAGAAGAAGCCTGAGGTCCCTCTCCAAAGTGAACGCAGATGCATCCCATCATTTCCAAGCATCATTTCCTGACCTGCAGCTTAGTGCTAGAAAAGACAAGTTTGCAAAGGCAATTTCGAGAAAACTAACAAATCACTGGATTAATGATTCCCTCCTGCAATATGGCAGTAAAACGCCCATCACGGCAAATCGCAGTCAAAGTACAAAGCTTCCCCCCAAATAATGTACCCCTCCTTTGGTGGGAAATTCCCAGCCCAAAAGCTGCTCAAAAGCCTGGAAGGGCTGCTGCGACCAGGCACAACAGGGCTCTGCACCGGCAGCAGCTGCCGGAAGGAATGACTTCTCTGAAATGTTTGGAGATTTTATTTGCACTGGGATCATAAATACATTTGCAAGCACCTAAGCTGCATTTAAGTGAAGTATCTTGGCCATTTTGCATGCAAAAAAATCCCCAAACAATTAAAAAAAAAAGACACCAAACCCCAGAAAAACGGAATTTCAAGTTCCATTGACAACAGCAGCCTGGATGTGTATGAAAGAGAAAACAGATTCAAGGTAATGCTGGAGTTCAGTTTTTCTGGCCCATTTGTGGCTTTTTTTTCCCCCCATAAACAAAGTCTCCCTGAGAAGGCATTAAATATCTCCTTCTGTCACTTAGATTTCAGTGATATTCAAATAAACATTAAGAGGCTATGACAGAGCCCAAATTCCTCTGTATTAGACATGTAGGCCAAAGAGCCACCAAAATTATGCTAAATTAAATTAATTTCAAACCTATCCAGAAGGATGGAGCACTGCACTCAGGGTAAATATTTAAATTTCTATAGCAATGCAGTGGATAGCAACCGAGACATCCCCATCCTTGAAAGTCTTTGCTGTCCCAGCCTTTTCAAAAGGCTTTGAAAAGCAGCTTTCCTACAAAAACACCCATTTCCATTACGCCCTGTCTAGGAGCATAATACACAGAAGGCTCCTCAGTATAGCTGTTAAATAAGAGACCCCCCTAACCAGGCATTAAATGGTACAGGAGCTCACACACAACAACAGAGGGTGCTTTCTGTAGCAGCTTGTAGCTGCACAAATACAAGACAAAGTCTGCTGCTGATGACCAAAACTCTATCTGGGGGCGCAGTGGCCCAGCCTAACAAACTCATCTTGCTTTCACAGCACTACGGCATGGTTCAAAGATCATCTAGTTCAATCCCCTGCCATGGGCAGGGACACCTCCCACTAGATCAGGTTGCTCAGAGTCCTGTCCAACCTGACCAGGAACACTTCCAATGATGGGGCACCCACAGCTTCCCTGTGCAACCTGTTCCAGTGTCCCACCACCCTCATCTCAAAAAGTTTTCTTCCTTATGTCCAGCCTTTCAGTTTAAAACCATTATTCCTTGACCTGCCACAACAGGCACTGATCAAAAATCTCTCTCCATCTTCCTCTTAAGCTCCCTGTAACTACTGAAAGACTGCAATATGGTCTCCTTGGAGCCTTCTCTTCTCCAGGATGAACAACCCCAACTCTCAGCCTGTCCTCACAGGAGATGTGCTCTATCCCTCTGATCAGAAGTGCCTTAATGTAAATGTGAAGGCATGAAAGACTGCTTGCATGGAGTCTCCAACCAGCCTCTACTCCTCTGCCCCCACAGCTTTATCGGCATCCTGTGGGTTCTGAGTATGATTTAGCTGGCTTTAAAAAATGATTTATCTGGATCTTATGGGATCTCTTTATATCCTTTTTATATCCCTGGTGTTGTGATAAATGGATGCTTGTAGATTATATGGTTGGATGCTGACTCCTCCCCATCTTAAATTCTGGTGTGGTGTAGGGTGTGAGCTATAGGAAAGGCAGACTTGGAGGCTTTGGAAAATGGAGTGGCATCTTCATTCTCAATTAATTAATTATCCCACAAGCAGCACAAGAAATGGTCTACCTCTAAAGTGCTTGCTGGTTGCTTTGCTGAAGGAAAGCCCCTGTATCTCAACCATCACTTTGCAGAGGCTGTCAGCATGCTCATGAGTGCAATTTTGACCACCTCCCAGCTTCAGTGCTGGTGGTGAAGACAACAGGCACAGCTTGACCTCTAAATCAGATTTCATACCGTTTGAGAAGACATGCTGTGGAAAGGGAGAGTGCAGACAAAAATAGGGCAGTCCTTCCTCTTTCCAGGTGGCCTTTCTTAGGAGCAGAAGAGCAGTCCAGGTGTGGGATGCTCTTAAGCCAGCTGGAGGAACCAGTAATAAATGGCAGATGCTGAAATACTTATTAGAAGTCAAGCAAGGAACAGCAGCAGTGGGGTTACTTGTAACCCTTGCTGGTGTGGACTGCAATTAAAATTAATGAGTTAGAAATAAATGGCCAGCCATCCCAACTTGCACCCCAACATGTCTCTGACTATGATATTTATGCATAGACAGAATTAATCCAATACCATTTCCCCTCTGACCTACTTGGGCATGGAGATAAGACCCATGAAAACCGTCTCCCAAGATCTGACACAGTGTCTGGTTTACATTCCCACCACTGCTTCTCTCCCTGCCCCAGAGGACACTTTGAGGGACAGAAGAAGCATTTCCATCTCTGAAAGGTGTTTTAGTACAAAGAAAAAGACCCCTTCACCTGAAGGGAAGAGAAGGAAAGTTACGGATGACCCAGTTCAAGGATGTGGCTATTGCTGAGCAGCTTTAACTCCTCTTATCCCAGATTAGCTCCTCGGAACTCACCAGCGGCAAAGCTGTTTCACTTGCTGGAAAGATGCCATGTTTGTGTGTCAGACTAAACATTTGTGCTTTTAAGCCCTGGATTTTCAGATCAGATCTATGTGTTTGGAGGGGAAAAAGCCAAAACAAACTGTCTGTTAGGGGGGTTTCATTGAACAGAGACACCATTATTTCTTCCTCCCCATCCTCCATTATCATCCTTCCTCTTCTCCCTCTACAGGCAAAGCAATTCAACAGTTTTCAGGAGAATGCAGATAAAAAAAATATTATACATTTTTTGCAGTCAGTGTTTTCCTATTAAGTCAGAGAGCAGCCACCAGAAGCATAGTGTGCAGTTGGCATCTCCCCCTCCTGCCTCACTGCTTCAGGGAAGGACCTAGCTTTGTATCTCAGGTTCGAGGACCAGGTGGATGGTCCCACTCCCATGCAGCTTTCTGGGATAAGTACCTGTGCAGCCAGCCCCGGGATCAGGCGACCTCCTTAAACCACATCAAACATTGTGCCAAAAGCAAACAAATCCAGCTGGAGCTTTACTGCCAGCTGAGGATGCACTCAACTACAAAATCATTAACCAACTTGTCAAGAGGTTCTGCTACCTTTACCTACCCAAAAAATGCATCCACCAATGAGCAATCCCCCCAGCCCCTTGAAGTAACCCTGCTGTTCAGGGTCAGCCCACCTGGAGCAGGCTCTGTCCTTGCTGCCCAGCAAGCCTGGCTTGTGTCTGAGTCCCACAAGGTCCTCATGCCCTCCTGTGGGGCATTTTGGGCTTCTTTTCCATTTCAAAAGACATGAGATATTATAAATTGTGATGCAGCACACCAAAACTGGGGGTTCAACAGCTTGGCAGGTAGAAAGATGAGTCACGCAAGTACAGGAGTACACAGGGCCATTTAACTGCACAAGCCCTGCAGCAGAGGACTCGAGCAGGAGGAGAAGGGAAATCTGGTGTCTCTTGGTCACACCAAGTAGGTCCCCGGAGCAAAGTACTCCACGAACCACACCTACGGTATGAGGAACTGCTCACTCTTCACAACAGGGAGCCAGGGAACCTGGCTGGGAAGCAGGTGAAAATCTGGGAAGCCAAGGACAGCGAGACGTCCTGAGTCCCAGCCTTTGGTCTTTACCATCATCTACATCCTTCCTTGCTGCACAGAAGCTTTGGATTCAAGGAGCCAGCTATTGTTTCCACTTTTTTGTGTGTCTTGCTGTGTACCCACCTTCCCTCTACTGACCCAAGGGAGGTGCCATTCAACCTCTTTCCACCCATTTTATAGAGGAAACCAGTGCAAGGATCAAAGGAGGCTCCAGGAGGGAGTGGCAAGTGTCTGATGAGAAAGGGCTGTAACTAGAGAGATGGCAGCAAGGAGATGTGTTCATGGGGATGGAGGCTGAGCAAACTGAGGGGTTGCTCCTTTGTGCTGGAGCTTCTGGCCATGTAACCTGAGTGCCAGTGCAGAAGATGACAAGAAGCAGAGGAAGAAGAGAAAAAAAAAAGGCCTACGAGCTCCTTCTTCTACTTTTATTTAGTGGCGTTGCAGTGGGTCATCCTCAAATAACCCTCATGTTTTACTGGAAGAGAAAAATTTGATTTAAAGTCTTACTCTGGAAGTCCTTTGGTTGGGCTAGATGAAAGAGGCTCAATTTGGGAACTGAAGCAACCACAACGAGGAGCTAAGTCTCTGCTGAGCTGAGCCATAGCATTCCCGCAAAATGGACTAATAGAAGTGGCCTTTTTCTCCTTCCTTTTCCCCAGAAAGACTGCAAAATGGAAAACATCTCTGGCGTTTGGCTATCCCATGCCCAGCAGCAACGTCTGTGGTTTGGTTGGAAGAAGAACTAAAGGCTTCCAATTCAACTTCTTACCCTCCCCACATGTCCATCTATCTCCCGTGTGAGTTTTGGAGCAAAGTCCATGTTAATGCAGACAGAAGGGGATTTTTATTTTCTTTTTTATGGATACTTTGTAGTGCCCTGATCCTAAGTGTTCTGTAGCAGCTCTGGGAGGACAGGTTCCAGCCTGCTGCTTGCTCCTATATGGAGGTAGAGAATAATGCTCCCAGGGTTTTACATTGCTTTCCTTGGGGATGTTCAAAGCTGTCTGTTAACCTCAGGCTGTATCATCCCAGCTGTTTTCAGGCAGGATTCCTTGTGTAATCGTGATGGCCTTCAGTTGGTTAAAGGCAAGGTCCAGGCTATATTTACCTTGGCATCTGATTGCCAACGCTCTGCCTTCCAGAGTCTTCCTGTTTCCTCCTTGAGTAATTAGTAGCCTGCTGGTGGGAAGAGGAGGAATAAGGAACTTCACCCCATTATTGCTGAGCCCTTTGCCACTATAGACAAGCCCTTGATCATGCCCAACAGCTGTAATTTGTTGCTGTATCATAAAATACAGAAGTTAGCAAAGAAAACTGAGATTCTTCTTTTCGGATGTCATGGGGATTAAACTGCTCCCAAAGATAAGATCCAAGGTCAACCAGAAATGGTGGAGCCAATAAACAGCCCTAGAATCAGTTTATAAATCATGCCAAGTGATCTCAGTATATTGGAATAATGTTCAAAAGGTGAAACACCTGCTATATATTATTTCAGAAGAAGTTCCTATTGGGGAGAAAAAGACATCACTCCTTGCCGCTGCTGAAGAAAGCATTAAACCCAGGCCCTGTGAACCTTCCCGTCCCAAATGCAGCACACTGAAACATGCTGCTGGCACAAGCAGTTGTCCAACTGACCCAGGTTTTTTTTTCACAAACTGGGTGAATAAGGACAAAACCATCTTATTTTCTTTGAGAAAAAATAATTCACATTAAGCAAGGTAGGAGTCTGGCATTGCTCTCCACACCATACGACACACCGTCCTCTCCTGACCTATTTAGAGAAGAGCTGCAGTGTGTGTTCCTGCAGGGGGGACGGTGTTATCCACTGTGTAAAAGCCTAAAATTACACTGCCGTACAAAGAGCTGGTATAAATTGACCCCTCTAAGCAAACGGGTTGCCAAGCTTTTATCTTTTCTTCATTGTTAACTTACACTGAAGCGGAATAATTAGACGATACGGGGCTATACAAGGCACTACTGGAAAGCCCTGCCTTAGCAACTCAATTGTATCTGTAATGCCTGCGTTGGCTATTATATATACCTACTGATTTGGAAAGCTGCTTTTGATTTCAGACTCACTCAGTCTAGGTACATTTATGATTTTTGTCCAATTTCCGTTTCCTAATATCATGGCAAAAGGAATTAGTTGTGAATTTTGGATTAGGAAGGCAAAGTGACTCTAAAAAGGCTGGTGGGTGAATGCTCTGGCTGCGTTATCTTGTCCTTCATCCAGTCTAGACGTAAAAGCCTCAGGACACAAATGATTTCCACTTCTCTGCAGAAGTTCTGCCATGGTATTAAAACCTGGCAGTGAATGGAACAATAAGTATCAAGATGTATCTAAAATTAGAGGTTTACAAAACAATCTAAGTTTATAACATCCCGGGTACAATAAAAGCAAAGAGCCAATGGACTAATTATTTAAAAGTTGCAGGATAAAAGGAAACCTTGGTCAAAACTCTTATCAGGAAAAAAAATTCCGTCTTCATTGTGTTGCAGTTTTGATACTAATTGAAATAACTTTAATGTAATTGCCACTATGCTGCTAAGAATTGGCTACATTGAAGCAACACACCAAAATCACACCGCCTTGCCCCGGCAATCCATGTGAGCAGCCCACAATTGCTTCATTATTTTCTGCCAAGTTTGAAATTCCAGTGTATTTGCCAATGGTTTTCCCTTTGTACACCTTCACTCCTCACGCAGGAGATCAAGAAATGGTTGGGTTGATTTCCACATGAACTTCAGTTATATTCACATTTTGGGTCTCAAGTGGTAGCAAAGCTGCAGCTCACGGACTATAAGCAAACAGGTAATTTAAGAAAAAAAAAAAAACCAAAGTTGCATTTCCATTGGTGTTACTATTATTTTTAATATAAACCTTAAACAATGAGCAAAAATTTGATACAATAGTAGTCCCAGAAAAAATACTCCTCCTTCTGCCAGGCAAGATGAAAATGTCCTTTAAGATACTGGGGGAAAAGTCAAAAATCAAAATAACCCAAAAATCAAAAATCAATGCTGAGAGGAGGAATGTAAAACTGGCAGAGGATTGGAGATTACACAGCATCCAATTTCTGCTGTTCCTCACAACAGGGAGAATTCAGAAGGAATTAAAGTTGTCAGGGGAATAAAATCGCTGTCAAGAAGAACGGGCCTTTCCTCCTGAAAAGCCGTCTCCTCTTCCAGAAGAAAAAAACAGATCCACCAGAAACCTGACCTTGCACTTGTGTAAGGGGATGAATGTGTTCTTAGCATGTCCTGCTCATGAGCATGGATTGGGGGAGGTCTCTGCAGGCTTTTGCTTAGGAGAGGATACCAGAGGTGGTCATATGAGCCCGATACCTGTGGTTCAACTTCTCAGACTTGAAACAAAGAAATATGAGCCTGATAGCACAGAAGAAAATAAAGATGGACATTATAGTTTATGTGGTCCCAAATTTAGATGCGTGTAAACTGTGTTTATGTGCATTGATGTTTCAAGGACAAATATAACCACGCAGTCAGGAACTACAGTGAGCTAGTGCTACTCTTCAGCAAAGTAATGAATAATCTTTCTTCCACTGAGCATAAAATACCAGGTTTTCTTGCACAGGATTTCCATACGAGCCCTGCTGGGCTTCGGCTGAACTCCCAAACCCAGCATCCTACTGCTTGACTGCACTTTAGACCCAAGCTACTTAAGTTGCTTCTCCATCCGACGTTCTGCAGTCCTCATCTTCCCTGCTCCAACCTTCACATTTAGCATCAAACCAGATTTTAATCTATCTTCTTCCTACATGCTGTGCACAGCCCACTCTTTTGTCTTTTCTGTTCTCCCAGGTCCTAAAGCCATTTCCTCCAGCATACAATTTCTAGCCTGACCGCAAAGCCACCCTTCCTAGGTAAGAAATTAAAACTCAGATCTCTCCATTCCTCCTCAGAAATCCACACACTCATATATCCTTGCTTTTCTTCCTGTAAATAGAAACAGCAACCACCTTGGTAGATAAATAAGGTTGGTGGTAGACCACTTGAGGCCTTCGAGCCACAATTCAGCCACAACAAATCAAGAACCATTAGCCACATAATTTTGCGTTATGAGCAGGTCAAATACTAACATGCTTCAGAAGGTTTTCTCATCACCAACCTGCATGATGACCAAAGTCAGAAAAGAGAAGAAATAAACCATTCATATCCAGCTACAATCTGCCCCATTCTCAAAGCTCTGTACTGTGGATCAAATACCATACAGGATTTCTTACAGGCGAAAGCAAAGAAAAAGCCATTCAAATCTCAGTGAAAGAGTATTCAGCTATTAAGCTCTGAAGCTGACGTGCTACTGACACAAGACAGTTTTGGGAGATGTCTCAACTGTGGTTTCAGGAAAGCTGAAGAGCAATAATCGCTGAGATGGTTACACCCTTTTACATCGAGAAATAGTCTGAGCAAGACCTAAAAAGTCCTTTTTCATTTGAAAGATTTTGGAGTAGCAGAATCACAGCCCAGAAAAACATTAACCCTGTAACAAATAACCAATCCCTTAATACCACCAGGCTCCTCAGCGGTCCACCTCCCTTCCCCACCTCTCAGCAGAAGGAAATGAAAACCATATGAACTGGACAGGGAAGAGATCGATTAGATCATCTTGTTCTACGCACCACGCAGCAAAGGACTGTTCCCTACAAGAAACTTCACAAATTACCCCATCCAATCTCACTTATAAAAGTCCAAAGCGATGGAGTTTCCACCTCTTCTCTTGGGATATTATTTCTCCCTGCAGCCTAAAACATCTCACTGCCAGGAAGCCTTTCCTATCAAGACTTTCCTTTCGAAAATTTCTTCATTTCAATTTGCAGTCCCTTTCTCTCCCCTGCATATGTGCATTTATGAACTACACTAATTAAACCGATTAATGCCAAAAAGGAATTGTAATTTAGGAATAAATTAGTTTGTTTTCCTTTTATCCTCTATGGAAAAGCCCAACATGTCAAAGAAAGTCTGAGTCTCTATGAAATCTTCCATTTTTAAATTGGTCCCACTGCTCATAACTGCACCTCCCCTCTATCCATACAAGCTACTTTGCTTTCTTTTCCCCCTTTCTTTTTTAGGGAGGAGGGAAGGAGGCAGAGAAAAAAAGGAGAAGGTTGGGATAAAGGGAGAGAGGAGAGGGACCCATCCCATCAGACCAGTCTAATTGCTTGCAACACTCCCCAGGCATATGAAAATGTGTGCTACGATACCGGCTTTGCCTGATGAATATTCCTAATTCAATTTCAGATGCAGGATCTGGGTTTATCCAACCACTGTTTTTAATGCAGTGGACTATAGCTTCCACTTCACATAAATACACTGAGTAGGCACCGAGGAAGAGACAGGCTGATTTCTGGCCAGACCACGGGCAGCAGCCTGGGAAAAGTAGGACTAAGGTCTGAAATGTTGCTCAAAAAAAATAAATATTTTTCACAAAAATTGGAACAGTTGCAAGAGATAAACGAATCCCCAAATATTGATCGGGTTGGTTGTTATGGAATTTACCAGTAAAGAGCCTCACAAACGGTTTTGACTGAAAACATCCTAAAGAAAGCTTTGATTGGAAAAGTTAATTCCAATCTGCCAGCACCCTTCCCAGCAGTTTTCAATACAGAATTTTACACCCAGAACCACTTATTTGCTGGCCTGTTGTTGGTGCTAACTGTTTGAAGTTATTCACATAGATGGGTATTTTGGGCTTAATCATAGTGGAAATCCTCAAACTTTAACAAAATAATTACCTATTTGATCTAAGAGCCCTCCTGCTATTTCAGGGTCCTGCCAAAAAGGAAAGTAAATGACAATCGAGACGCAATACCTTATCAGACTACCCTTTTAAGGTTCCTTTTCATTACCAAATTAAACTTAAATGCAAAGTCTCCATTTTCAGGTAAGTCTGGAAAGTATATAAAAAAAGAAGTCACGGGGAAAGATTATGGCAAATGGTTGAAACCATCCTCTTGGGTTCGCTGTGCTAACATCTGGATGTCAACAGGCACCATCCTCTCTTCTAGAGATTATACATTCAGCTCGGTCATATTACAAGAAATTAAAGGCTGTTCCCATCACATGAATGTTCCTACTGCCTCCATGATCATTAGAGCTGGTGTCCAGCTCAGCTCAACTTCAGATTTCAAAGGTCTACGCTCCCGTTCAGGACTTTTGCTGGCTGGCTATTTAAATTTCTTCCTGTTGAAAACATTTAATCATGCGCGTGAGTCCTTTTAGCACTTGGCCAAATAAAAAGTTTTGCTATACAAGGGTCTGAAAGCCAAAGGGAAAATTTTTGGTGGGAAGGTTCCTCCAGGAAGGAATTCCCTGTCAAAAGGGATGGGAGGGAAGCTTGCACTGCAGAAGGACTATCCGCTTGCATTAGCAGCAAAGTTTATTTCCCACCCCTACCCAGCATGGTTTAATATTTAAAAGTAGTATCTGACTTCAGCTTGACTGGGTCTCCTGTCCACTTTATTTCTCTGATGATTTCTCCTAGATGGGAAGTATGGGAACAACCAAATTGCCCTGATGGAGCAAAGAGCCAGGAACCACTGCAGTCGCTGGTCTGGGGCCAACTTTGGGGTTTTTGTTTAAAATGCAACTTACAGAGACCTATAAGCATAACCAGGTATTCTAAATGCTCTAACACTTTTCAGAGGTCTAAAAGTAGTCTTGGAAATAGGAAATGCAAATCCAAAGGGAAAGCCAGAGCACAAGCACGCAGCCTGCCCTTCCTTCGCTGCACGTCTCCCTTTCTTGGCTGCAAGGTGCAGCAAGGAAGTGATTATAAAGCATTTATTTGCAAAATCACAGCCAATAAACCCAGTAGCGACAATTCCCTCCCTCGCATTGCTTGTTCCTTGGTGGGAGAATGAAGGAGAGGTGTAGGTCCAACAGGCGGGCAGGTGCAAGGCAGCAGACCTCCTCTCTGAAGCTTTTCATGAAGCGTTCAAGCCCATAAGGTGCAATTTCTCCCAGGTTATCCCCTAGCCCTGCGCACGTCATTTTGAAGCCCTAAAAATTAAAAAGTCCTAGAAAGGCTATAAAGGTTGCAATATGAAGAGGTTAAAAAAAAGAACTGTGCTGTCAAAAGAGGAAATGAGTAAGGGAGAGCATCGGAGAAACTAAAATGTTACAGAAAAAGCCATCTAAATTCTCCTCCCCTTTCCTGGATACAAATACCATCACAAGAAAACCATAGGAAGCAAATCTGACTGCTTTGAAAATCACTGAGGTCAAAAGCATGACAGAAGAAAGGAAAAAGGATTAAACAAAGGGATGATATAATCTACACAGCTATAATTCAAACCTTTGAGGTATAAATAGCTACACTACAGTGCTCAAGTCAACCACTAATTTACAGCGCAATCAGGAGGGGGAGGCAGATACCCATCCCCACAAGCAGATTAATCCTTAATTGCTCATTTTTGCATTTCTGACACCTTTCTTTGAAGTACTAAAGCTGGTACCATCTCACAAAAGGCACTGGCGAGCATGAAAATTGCAGAGACGGGCCTTGCTGCTGCTTGTTCATGCTGCGACAGCCTGTGCACAGTCCCAGATGCTTTGGTGGATCCTCTGCGCAAAGAAAAAAGGAGATGGCTCTAATCCACAGGGACAAGAGACAATCAAAGCCCTGTATTTGCCAGTTTGACAGATAGGGAAGGAGAACTCAGATGACGGCTCATGTTTCACAATGTTTTCACAAGACCTTAATTGCAGATAAATACTTACTGGGATATTCAAATACTTCTGAGCACTTACATCACTTCAGCAGCTTTGTAAATCCCTCTAGAAATACTTGTAAGGGCAGCGAGTATAATGTGGAGATAAGAGGAGCAGGATCATCAAGATCTTCAGCTGGTGGAGATGGTGGCTCTCCCAACAGTTCACACAACCGCTCACCCAGTTTTCTGCCCTTCCCTCTTCGACTATCTTGATTCATGTGAGGAAGGCAATGACAGTGATAGAAACGTAACTGTTAATTAACCACCAGCAGCCTGCCCCTGTTAATGTGGGTCCTCATTGCATCCCAGCCTATCTAAATCAAACAAAAAATACACCTGGCATTTGTTGACCGACGAGAAACAGCATTCAAAGTTTCACTATGCAAGATGAAAATTACTATTCAGTAACACGTCAGACTTTAGTTAGCCAACAATAGTCTTCAAACACCATCTGATCAGTCACTAACCTCTAAATGATACCTAGCTTCTGCTACACAATACCTTGCTCTTTGCTTTTGGGGAGCATTCAGCTCGGTCCCATTATCAGCAGGTCGGGGGAGGTGATTCTCCTCCTCTGCTCTGCGCTGGTAAGACCCCACATAGATTAGCATGTCCAGTTCTGGAGTCCTCAGTAAAGGGAACACATGGACCTGTTTGACTGGGTCCAGAGAAGGGCCACAAAGATGATCAGAGGGCTGGAACACCTCTCCTATGAGGACAGGCTGAGAGAGTTGGGGTTGCTCAGCCTGGAGAAGACAAGGCTCTGGCAAGACCTTACTGCAGCCTTTCAATACTTAAAGGGTGCTCATAAGAAAGATGAGAACAGGCTTTTTAGTAGGCCCTCTTACAATAAGACAAGGGGCAATGCTCTAAGCTGAAAGGGTAGATTCAGACCAGGCGGATGGAATTTTTTACAATGAGGGTGGTGAGGCAGTGGTACAGGCTACCCAGGGAGGCAGCAGATGCCCCATCCCTGGAACCATTAAAGGTCAGGTTGGATGGAGCTTTAAGAATCTCATCAAGTTGAAGATGGCCCTGCCCATGGCAGAGGGGAAGGAGTAAATGACCTTTAAAGGTCCCTTTCAACCTGAACTGTTCTATGATTCTGTGATCAGGGTGGCTGCTTTGTGCCCTCACTGGGTTATTTCAGATGTCCCTCTGGAAACTGTATGCACTCTGGGATGAGTGTGCAGCTAGTGGGAAGAAATACTTCTTGATGATGCATACTTTCCTACCAAAATAGAAGCAGCATCTTTAAACACAAACAACTTTTATCTTACAGCATGGGAGTCCTTGGATTGGAGATTTGAGCCAGCTCTTCAACCAGCTTTATACTGAAGTCATGCAGAGAAGATTTTGTCAAAGACAGAGTTTTGTTTTCTGTATAACACTGGCCACGTGCTCAAGTCAGACTAAATGCCATGTAGACTGGTGAGAAAAAATAACATTGCACCTCCCCACACTAGAAGCTGGACAATTCACATCAAAACTGGTTTAGCTGCAAAATAAAAGTCACCAATATAAATGCTTAAAAAGTAGCACATTTTATTTTTTTAATTTTTTTATAGATGTTAAAGAAAAGATATAAAAAAAAATATATTAAAACTTGTGGGATAAACCCCTCCAAATATACGTTAAAAAGATGCATAACAGAAAATTCTTCCATACTTTTGCTCCCGAGAACAAAGACCATGGCAGCTTCACAGCTGAAAGGGTCTGAAAGCTGTCTTGCTGTGAGCCTTGCACTTCTCAGTTACCAGACTGTCCTGTGCTGTGCATGTCCCTGGTATCCTGAAGACAGACACAGCTGGTGACCTTGTTTCTTGTGGCCAGTAAGCATGGCTCCCCGTCACCCTTACACACACAATTAACATGAATAGTCTGTTACCCACCATAAACATCTAAAAGATCTATTCATCTATCATTAAGAAAAAGGCCTGGGACATCAGATGGATGCAAGGGAGCATCTAATTTTTTAAAACCTGGGTTAGTTTAAGATTGAACACTTTAAAGCATATTCAGAACCTGGATTAAAGAATCCGACTTAAAGAAATCATAATCACCAACAGTTAGGCATAAATCCACCCAAACTCTTCAGTGAGTCCCTTTTAACAGCTCTGCCTTTTTAATTGAAAGCAGAATCATGGCAAAGGGGAATTCACGTTGACGTCAGGTTTTGCAGATGTCTATCAAAGCCAGATGGAGCCATCCCCACCACTCTCACTCCAAGGCAGCACTAATGCCACATTTCCATTTTCCAGAAATCAGTCTGTTTTCCTATACCATAGAAAGGCTTTTGCTGAGGTTACTTTTGCTTTCTGTTTAGCTTGCACAGAAGATATTTTGCACTTAAGATGAGCTCAGAGTGAAGAAAGTAACGATGCCTACAGAAAAGTGCCTGGTTCTCTTTCACAACCTGTTCCTAAAAATAGGTGCATGATGAAATAGCTCAACTGGAGATGCTAAAAGGCAGAGGGCAAGCTTTAAATAGTACTGGCTCATGGTGAAGAGAAGCAGCAAACCAGTTCACGACATTTCTTTACTTCTGCGACTGAGAAAAGTTTATTAAAATTATCGTTATTGCTGTATAAGAAAATAAAGTCATTTCATTACAAGTAAAATCATGAACCACTGAAAAAGAGCTTCTCCTCCTGCTAATACTCAAAATACAGGGCTGCTCTTGTTATATTTATGAAGCAGAGATACTCAAAGCACTGTATGTGGACCAGAGGTGATTCTGAGCATCCCAGTGATGATCTGCATCATATCACTTTAATAGCATTTTCAGTTAAGCACTTGATAAAGATTAATCATCATCTTCAGCAAGCTCACAGCCATTCAAAAAGCACAGAAACAGCCACTTGAAAAACAATGAAAACTCTTAAACACCTGCCTGACAGATAAAAAAAACCCTAGTGTCTAGTAGATATTATCTTTCATTATCAAAGGGCAAATGAAATTGAACCAGGGAGTAGATATTTTAAAGCAGTTAATGCAGAGAAGGCAGAGGGTTGCCATCCAACATCTCACTAAAACATCTTCCCAAATGATATATTTCAAGCCCTACTCAGAGCTCATAAAAATAAAGAAATAGCTATTAAATAGGTTTTGATCGAGCCTCTGGCTGATGCTCAGGAAGAGAACTTAGATTTGTCTCCAAAGCAAAACAGCATAACCGGGGAAGGAGCTACTAAGGGAAGGAGGCTGCATCCCCCGGCAAAGCCAATCTTTCATCAAGAAACTGGCTCAAAACCAGTGATATAAAGGGCTTCCCAGTTTGCTTTTGTGCCTGTGGATGTCTGTTAGCACCCAAAACAGGCTGGGCGCAGCGGGAGCTGGGCTGCGTTGCTGCAATCCAACAGGCTGGGCTGGCAGCTGAAGAGCAGAAAATTTGTTTCCTGTGATAGGTCGTTTGAGGAAACAAATCTTCGTTATGCACAAGGTGTCCGAGCTCTCAGACAGCAGACTTGAGCCTCTGAGCTCTGGCAGGAGCACCAGCAGCATGAGTGTCAAGGTCTCCTTGCACCCCAGCACCCACAGGGCGCTGCAGCACCATGGCTCTGCCTTTTTTCAACAGCAATATTTTAAAAAGTGGTGACAAGCAAGGGAGGTGGCCTGAGCTGCACAGTCAGTGCCCCTGCAGCTGAAGGCAGTGGTCCATTGCAACTCGAGTTTCAGAATGTTTTTTGACTGTAACTGGTGTCTTTAAGAGAACACCTGGTCCAGCAACAGAAGACCATGCAAGCAGAATACCTGTGCTCTGCACGCTTCATTCGAAGATTCAGACTCAGAAGAAAACAACCAGACAATGCCACCACCCCTGACACAGCCCTCCACAAGGACCGCCTGGTGCAGGAGCCATTCCTCAGGTTCCTGACTTGCACATCCTGGTTTAAGGAAGCATTGAAGGACAGAGCTCCAGTCCTTCCACATAATTTGCTTTTTGCTTATTTTTAACTCTTTCCCTCCAGATCTCTCAAGCTCATGCTGTTCTGGGTCATGATGTCCCACCATCTGCCTTACCACGCCTGTATCTTAAGAGTTCATCTTTGGGGTGAAGGAATCCAGACTCCTGACAAATGCCTGCTCAATGTCCATCACACCTTCCTGAATGTTCTTGCATAAATTAAAATGCACCAACACAACAATGATCCTGACTCACCAATCTCTTGAACAACGCAATGTAGCTTCAAGAGTTACTCAATTTTTCCTGCTGCTGAATTTCTAGACCAGGGGACAGCTTTAAAAAGGGGTAATGGTTTTAAAATAAAAGAAGGCAGATTCAAACTAGATAAAGGAAGACATTTTTTACAACGAGGGTGGCGAAACACTGGAACAGGTTGCCTGGAGAAGTGGTAGATGCCCCATCCCTGGAAATATTTAAGGCTGGATGGAGCTCTGAGCAACCTGATTGAGTTGAAGGCGTCCCTGCTTATTGCAGGGGAGGCTGGACTACATGACCTTTAAAGGTCCCTTCCAACCTGAACTGTTCTGTGATTCTATGGTTCCGGAGTTGTTCCCTTCTCCTCTTGCAGAGCTTTCACATCCCCTTAACTTTTCTCTGCAAGGAGGAACACTGCATACAATGACATGCAATAACTAATCCCAAACAGACTGCAGCTGCAGAGACCTTCCTGCTCAGGAGCTCAGATATCAGTTTAGATACCACAACATCTACTTATCTGGTAGGGACAGCGCCCCTTAATTCTCAGAATTAATTCATCTCAAGTACAAGATCTTTTGCAAAAATTAAGGCACTTGAGTAACTGGTTGCCTTAGTGGCATGGTCTTGTTCACACAACCTTGTTGATGTCTCCGACCCCCTGAATGAGAATAGATGCAGTACACGATTATTTTTTTATTTTTAATTTTTTTTTAAGGACCAAGTCTAGTTGAACTTATAACCTACAAACTTCCTCTAGAACTACAGCAGCTTGACCTCATGCTTCCTCAAAGCTCAGCCCAAGGTAAGATCTGAGGTTGCCAAGAACATCTGCTGAGTGAGGTGCAGTCAAGCCAGCAAGTTGTACCAGCAAGGCACCTGGCAATGGGGAAAGAAAAGCACCGTGCAGAAATAAAACACAGGTTTATTGTAGTATTATCTCCATCTACATTTGCAGCATTACTTAGAAGAGCTTTTCCCCTCCCTCCATCTCTTCAAAGATCTCCTCAACCTTGTTGAATTGCTCATCAAGGCACATGAACTGCCTCAAACGGAAGCAGAACCTGGCCAAGTGGCTCACACACAGCCCCCATCCACACGAATGCTCTTTGCAGTAGCAAAACTGCAATTACAGAAATTAATTTCTCCAAATACTGTATGCTTCACCCAGTACACCTTCCTTCTCCTGCACTACACCTGAGCCAACTCATACAATGGGCAGAAGCACCAGAGTAACAGAGAAAGGCAAGGGCAAGAAAAGGCATATGTCTTGCAAAACCTTGATAAGTACCCATAAAATGCATTCAATAAGCAAGATTAGGAATTAAATTCACTGTCAGTGAGCAATGGTGTATAACTGTCCTCCTTGGTTCCTGGATAACCCTTCCATGTTCCCCAGGCAATCATTTACCTTCTTCTCCAGTAAGCACATCCCTCAGCTCCACAGGTACCAACTGTCCTCTCTCTCACGCAAAGTGCTGTTATATCTGGATGATGCTCAGGGCAAGTGGCTGAACTTGTAAAACGGATAAGGCATTTTGTCTCAGAACTGGAGGATTTACGCATCAAAAGCTCATCTGTCTCTCCCCAACTGCAGTAATTCACCCGCTACCACACACTGCTTCCTATAAAACATGTCTACCTTAGACCATGATGGATACAGCAGCACAGGACTCGTTTAATAATCTGCTCTCTCAGAGAATAATTAATTATTCTGCCCTCCCTTATCCCCTCCATGTACATCCACATACAAAACTCCTTTGAAATATCTGATGCCCTCAGAACGACTCTGTGTGAAAAGGGAACAGGTCCCTGACCAAGCACCACGGTTCCTCACTGCAAGATCATACATGTGTATAATAGAAGTACGACAAATCCGTTCAACCATTGACTGGAACTCCAAGAGGTCCACGCGTTGCTTGCCAAATTCCTGCAGCATATGTAATTTTTTCTTCTTCTTTTTAATCACTACATAAGCCACTGAAGATTTAGACAGCAATATTAAAGGAAAAGTCACTGGTCAAGGGAGAGAGGAAAATACTGATGATGGTGCCAGCCCGAGGACAGGGGATTTCCATACTTTGCTCTTGGAAAGACCTGACAGGATCAGTATATTTGTTTTAGCTTTCAGCAGGGGACTTCAAGGATTTGGATGACAAAATGCTTAAATAACATAACGAGAACTGAGTTCTGGGAAAGGAGATATGAGACATTAATGGTGTTAGTAACCACTGACCTGTCTAATCCCTTTGCTGACCTGCGCCCGGATGACTGCACATATTCCAGAAACCTAAATGTGGTTTACAGCATACAGTGAGACCCTGGGGCAAGAAACCTCTTGGGTGCAATTCCATAATTTCAAGGATTTTGGTTTATATCATCTATATATGTTCTCCTCTGGCCCTTCCAGGTTCAGTGTCTTCTGTATTTGGTACAGTTGCACTTGTGTCAGGTCTAACAAGCCCAAAGCAGGTCTGATTAAATTTCTTCTCCTTGTCTTACTTAACCATGCATTTCTGCCATCAGGTCTACCCACAGTTTTGAAAGCCTCTGCATAACCACTGATGGAGGCCTCCTGTGCTATAAGGATGCCACTGTCACCCAAAATTGGGGTTGCTGAAGACTTTTCATCTGTTTGCTTTCCACCATCAGATAGCAGGGATCTCCTGTTAACACAATTTCACGAAATGGTGAGGATGGGGGGAAGAAAAGCTACTATCAGAATGACAGATGCCCTGAAAAATCAGGAACGGGCACCATCAGTTGAAAACAAAATCAATCCCAGACCACTTCATCCTTTACAGGCACCTCCCAGCAACGATGAAGGAGCCTGAACGTTATGCCTTCCACATCTTCACTTCCTGGACTTTTCAACTTCTCTGGTTGTTCTGACCTGGAATAGATAAACTTTCCAGCAGCAAGTAATGTGCCTTCACATCTGTTCCACAATACTGACAGGTTTGGCAGCATCTAGTAAGCATTATTTGCTCATAAAAAGATCCATTTTGAGCTGTAAAAATAGTCATTTAAATTGCCTAATATGTTATCTGCCCCGTGTGAAGTATCTACTGTTTTGAAGGAGACATGGATCAACTCAATCCTTTCATAGGACCAAATATAGTCAAAGCAGAGATGTGTCTGAAGCCATCACTATGAAAAAAAAATTGTTCCTATACATTCAAGTCCACCAGTTTTAGCAATAACTGTGTTTAGCTGTTATTAGCACTGCTTGATCGAAGTGGAGATGTGATACCAAGGAAGCCCTCAAAACTTAGCAAGCAAATGCCACTAAAAACCTGAGCCGAGGCTGCAGATCACAGCTGCAACCCTCCTGAAAGCTGAAGCTGTGGTTGCTACACCCTGTAGAACAAAGGCTAGCAATGTATTTTTGAGGCAACCACCAATTTGGTGGAGTTTCCAGTCTGATTCATGTGACAGGTACATCAGTTGCTGGTAGCAGTTTTTCAGGACTGAATTTCAAGAAAAATCATACATCTCAGAAGGATGCAAGTGCAATCAACGTCTGTGCACTGATAGTTATGTGAATTAACATAAAAATGAGGTCTCCCTAAACACCTGCAAGAGGAAACCTGCTTGCAGAACAAGCTACTGAAAAAAAAAAAAATTACTATTCAGGGAGGTAGTTGTCAGAAGAAAGAGAGAGGGTGGATGTGTTTATTTATACACAGCAGCTCCAGATTGGGGTTGCAGGTTCCAACATGCTATCTGGTGTGGTTTCTGTAAGCAGTTGTCTCCTTCACGTCCCCAGCCCGTACTCAGCTTCAACAGTCAAATGCTGGAGGTTTGTGCTTAGTACTGATGGTTTGTGAAACAGGTCATACAAATCCAGGGTATTTTTAGCATGCAACAGGCCAGATCAGCTCATCTCACACTGGTCACGTCAAATTCCATGTAGAAGTCTGAAGTGAGGAGAAGTGCCTATGGGAATTAGGGGCACCAGTAATTTGTGATTTCTGGTCTCAGGGCAACCTCTGCATTTCCAAAAAGTCCTCTAAGGGTTAGCCTGTACATAAAAAAATGTCAGAATCTGACAGCAATCTTTAAAGGCTTGAGAAAGATTATAGCTTTTGGTGGTTTCAACTGAAACTACAGAAGCAAATCTTCCAAATGGGGGAAAAAGCACTTCTTGGCTTGGTCACTATCCAGTGCAAAAGCCACCAGGATGAACCAGTGCAGGACTGGGACATGTCCTGACCCGTCACCACTTCTTTGCCTCTCTTTCAATTTGCTCACAACTGCAAGTACTCAATGAGAAGGTCAAGCTATGGCACCAATGCCCTTTTTTGAAGAGCAATCCTTAAGACCAGCTCCTAAGAAAGGGTGCAGGGTCTGAGTACTGTGGCAACCATTGCTTTCACGATGGAGGGAATGGCTGGAGGGGACAGAGCCATGCAGCAGCAGCACTCTAACAAAAAATTAAATTTCAAGTTAATACGGGAATGCATACCAGAGGAACGAGCCAACCACAATTACTGACTCTCATTATCACAGGAAAGATCTTTCAGTTATTGTGGGTAGCACCGAAAACATCAACTTGGTGATTGGTACTGCTGGAGCTGGTGAGAAGAAAACCACACGCAGCAAGCCCTTCTGTGAATCCAAAGGGCACGTTGGCTTGGCCCCCACCTCCCAAAAGATATTGGCAAGGCAGCGGTAAAAGGCACATGAAAGCACATGGATGATCTGAATGGCTTCAGATGGACTTTGCTGGAACAAGAGATGTGGTTTTAGCCCTCACCCCCCTCAACACAACACAGCGCTCAGCACAGAACTGCACCAGTATCAATATGACTGTCACCTCCACACCTGGGTGGTTTTCTTCCCTTTGAGTAGCTCCTTGTAAGCCTGTAGTTACCTCCAGCCACACGCACAACTGTAACACCCTCAAAAAGTCCACTGGTACCAGGACACACATAGAGCCCAAACAGTATCTTCATCAGCTGGCTACTATTAATCAGCATATCTGGCAATGTTTTGCATACTGAAATACAGATGTCGCAACACAATGCCATGTCTCCATCTCATTATAACCTCGCTCCCTTTGTTTTCAGCACACATCAGTGCTCTTCCCAACCCAGGACCATTCACATGACTGGTGGGACCACTGCTGCCCGTCTCATCGCTCACACCTAGACGTGATGCTCTGTGTCACGGGGATGTAATTCAGTAAATGAAAAAAATTCTCCTCTTCGTTCTCCTCTACCAAAACTAACTTTTGAGAAAATAAGTACATTACACAAAGTATTTTACATTAACACCTTGACATGTTCACCTTAGCCTTTTCTACTCCCTACAAAATGAAAATAAAGGATTACAAGCAAATTATTTAATGCCATGAAGTTTAGTCAGATTTTAAGTGAGGATGACAGGTTTAGCATCCACGTAGAACGTTGAGTAAACTAAAAAACGCACCTTTCTACGTGAAAGTTGGTTTTAAGTCACCTAAACTTGAAGTGATTCTTTCATCGCTCTTCCCATTCCTATGAGACATCGTAATTTTAAATATTCGGTAATTTGAGTCTACAGCTTGAAGTTTGTTCAAAATGTCAGCTTCTTGCTTTTTGTAGACAGATGGCACTGTAGATAATTTGCTTAATTAGGGATTTACAGAAAGATCTCTCTATGAGAATGTGAAAACCTCCAAATGAAATGCTTTAAGTGCAAAATCAAGAGACCATCCATAATGATTGTTTGCTCCCATCTACTGTGTATTTTTGGTCCACACTATTTCAATCAGCAGCTCCCGTGATTGATGGCACTATACTTCCTAAATACAAAACTGAACTCTGCAAGAGGCCAAGCATAATTGTCCCAAGTTTTTCCTGACAGGAGGATGTTGCTTTGTAAAAAATCATACTGGGATGAGAAGGAAAGAAGTTAGCAGATAAAATAAACACACACATCCAGACGCCGTTGCACAGCCCAGAAGGAGTTTTCCCCTTGATTTCAGCAGCTTTGTTTCTACTGCTCCATCTTTCCTTCCCCCAAGCACTTGGGTTTTGCTGACCACTGCATCCAGGCACACACATCCTTCTTCTAATGGGTGCTCTGGTACCATGGAGCACAGGGAGAAGGCTTGCACAGATGTTCATTTTGTAAGAAACAATAATTCATGCAAATCCCTGCTCCAAGCAAATTCCACTGCAGTGCATCTTATCACAAGCCAAACAAAAAGTACAAATACATTCAAGAACAGTAAACCTGTATTAAAAGAATTTGCTCTTGTTACAGCTTGAATTTCCCCCTCTCCCTCTGACGACTCAGCTAGTAAACTATCTGCTGACACCAAACACCAACCAAACCACTAATTCCACCCATGCTAATAAGAAGTGTAAAACCCAACTGCAAAGCTTGTGTTAAACTACAGTAGACATAACACACACCATGTTCACCCACAACACTTTCTTACACATTCACAGTCCGAATAAATGCAAGAACAAAATCCTTTCTCTGGTGCTGGTCTCACCAAACATCTCACCAAAAAGCTCCAAAGCAGAGCATCCAACTTTGCTATATTTAGGGTATTTGCACATTGCAGAGGTTTGTTATATCAGTGGGAACTCTGCGACCTTTTCAGGCTTGTAAATTGAAATGTTATGAGAATGTGTAGGGCAAAGCCTGGAAAGGCGCAGGGTTCTCCTGCCTGCATAAAATCACAATGGCTTTTGCATCACAAATCACTTGCTCCCTACTCCTGCCCTCCTGGGATATTTTGACTGCAAGGGGAAAGGTCAGCTCACACTTAGGAGTCTACATGGTGACTAAAGGGAAGACCCTCTTTCTGACTGCAACACCAGGCAGAGACCAGCAGTGACCACTGCACTACCCTGATTATGCTTCTGAGCACAACAGCTGTGGCAGAAATGACCCAGCAAGACAATAATCCAGATATTAAAGTATCATCAAAACTACTTATTAATACATTTAACTATGTGCACATTTTTATTTTCTTTTCTAAGCCTGTCCAACAGTTTAGTGCTTTTAACATCAGGGATTTTCCTCCATTTCATTAATCAAGAATTGAGTACTCTCTTGCCACATTTGGAGATAGACCAGCTTTCCACAGAAGCTCAAGATGATGAAAATAAACTAATAAAATATATTTTTAGGATTATTTTTTTTGAGATGGCAAGTCCGAACCTGAATTCCTACTCAACCACTATGTTTCAGCAGAACAAAAAAATCCCTGTGCTGAGTGCTCTCAAATAAGAGTCATACCCCTTCCAACTCCTCACCAACAGAGACCTTATTATCCTTTGGGAGAGGAAGTCGGATTTTTTCCACTTAGTTACGTTCCCAGGTAGTTCTTAAATAAGATTTCCCTTCCCCCTGTGTTTAAAGGGACACTTTACACAAAAAGTTAATGCCTCTGCTGTGTGCTGCTCCATACTGCCATCATTGTGCACTGAACTCTAAAATAGAGCAATGACTGGCCGGTGACCAGCAAGCACGATTTTATTTCAAGGAGAGGACAAATGCCAAGATGTCAAAATTAACAACACTTCTCCCTACCTTAATTATTGTAAGTAAATCGTCCACCTGCATGTCATTAGGACCCCATAAAGGTTCTTCCAGTGGTGCCCCCTGCAAACAAACAAACAAACAAAAAACCTTTAAAAACCAGAGTTGAAATTCATCAACATTTTTGGAAAACAGTATTCTTATTGCTACCAGCAAGGTGATTCCAGTTCATTTTACCTGTACGCAAAACGCAGCTTTTCATTGTTGCTTAAGCTAGAAACACACTTGAAAAGAAATGAAAATAACTTTTAAACACAGAAGGCAAAACCATGGGAGTTTCCAGGGTGAAAAGTGCTTTCAGGCAGAGGCAGCAGCAGGTGTTAACAGACCAGCAGTAGCACCCCGTACAAATGAGAAGGAGACTCTGAGGTTCACAGCTTCACCTGATACATGCACTGCTACTCGGGGTAAAGTAAACTTTAGGAGGGTTCACAACTAGAAAAAGTAGGTAATTTTTTATCACAGTAAAGGCATCATATTCACCTTGGGCTCCTACAAGTGAGTATTTACCCAGACACAGGTGATTGGGGCATTTGAAAAAGCAGTTCTGTGTACATTCATTCATTCCCATCCTGAAGAAAGAGGTCAAAAAGCCACACTGTAGTCACCAGGACTTTTGATGGCCACATAGCAGTGAGAGAGTCACCAGAGGATTTCTCCAAGCCTGAATGTCTCTGGATACAGGATTTGGCTGCAGGAACAAGTGCAATCCTACAGGGAACAGGCTGAAGCTTGTCCCTGCAGTTCAGGTGACCTGCAGCGATGTTTGTCATCTTCTCACACCGCTGCACAAACCAGCCTCCCTGCCCACCAACTCCTGGACACAGGTTCCTCGCTCCATTAGAAAAGCTGCACCGCGGGGGCTCGTGGTTCACTTGGGAAGTTGAGGCTGTTCACACACGATCCCACTATAACAGGACAAGCCAGGTTGTTCCCATTCTCTGCATTTCTGTTCTCTCTCCCAAAATAATTTTTACCTACATCAGCTTTGAGGCAGCAGCAGGCTCCTTGCAGGAGTTTGCAGAACCAACCCCTCCTTTCACTAATCCCATCTTCCGGGTTGATGCTGTAAATTATGAAATTAGAGACCTGAGGCAGTTCTAGATTTAGAGCTGAATATATTTAACCAAATTAATATTTTTTTCCTATCAACATCTTTTCTCCCCAGCCTTGGGCAGGATGTGACCCAGCCATCTGCTCTGTCAGTGCCAAGTAGCTGTGGAGCTCAGACATAATCCCCGGGTGATCTCCTCGCTGCTTTTCATCCTACTCAAGTGTTGACTCGAGCACTTGTTCAATTAGACAAGTCTCAGCACTTCAATCAGATGGGCATGCAAGGCTGATTTTTACCTCCACAGAGAAGAAAAAATCTGATTTAGTCGAGTGTGATAGAAACAGAAGCTTCAAAGCATTGAGACCTGGAGATCATGTCTGCTCTGAAGTCTGCCAGAATCTCTGCTTACCCCGAGCAGACCACCAGCAACCAGCAACTTCCATTTTAAGAGAAGTTGAGAGGGAGTAGATTAAAAAGACATTAGATCTGGCAGGGAGGAGGAGAGCTGGGTTACATTTCTGATATTTCTTTTTAAAGGCAACTGGAGAGCAGCTGAAGCATTTACTTTCCTTCTCTCTGCCTCAAAGCGAGGAGCACAACTTGTGAAGTGCCAAACTTGCTGGTCCTCCCGAATCACTTGTATTTTCTTCCTTATGACCCAGCATTTCCAGCACTTCCCAGCAACGCTCCTTTCCCTGGGAACTGGGATCTGGGAACTGCAGAAAGGCATTCTGGCCTTCAACCTGCCCTCTCCTCTGTGTGCAGTGGGGATGAGGTCCTTCCATCTTTCAGTTAGATATATGCATGTAAACGAAGGGGTAAATTTTACGGGACCAAATCAGGAAGTTGGCATAAGCAACTGTGTTGTCAATATTTTCATGGTCAATTTATTCCTTCATTCATAAAGCTGCCAGATTCAAAGTACAGCCTCCAACAGTACTGAGAAGTGCAAGAAAAGTTGGAAGACTGTATTCATCTCCAGCTTTAGAAAGGCTTGATGGAACAAAAGACTCCCCTTCGCTGCTGTTATTAGCATCATCTGAGAGTTAAAAGGGAATCAGTAATGAAGCTGAGTTTTTACAAAGCTTGGAGCAAGATACATGCAGTGTACGCTCTTGGCTCCTTCAGGAGGAGGCCAACATCTTGCTGAACAAAAAATACACACTGGAAGGTAACAAGAAAAAAGCAAGTGCAAAGGTAGAATGAAAGTAGAAGAGCTTATAAAAGTCAAAGCAACACGTTTGAATGGGTTTTAGAGCAGTCAGTGTCTTCAGATGGCTGTAAAAACATATCAGTTCCAGAAGAGTAATTCATGGTGCATGACTTGCAGTGACTCATAAACCTCATTCCTTTTGACAGGTATGGGAGCGTGGTGCAGGCAGGCACTCAAGTCACTTGAGTATAAAAGAGTAGAAACATCTTACGTTATAAATGCTTACAAGAATATCTTACATCTACATCTGTTCTTAGAAATTAGTCATATGGCTGGTGTGTAGAGGAAACACAACTGCCGAAGTGCAAACATACGATAGAACTGAAAGGAGGTGGTGTCCCACATTTGGTTGTTTCAGCCCTGAGCATGCTCAAGCCTTTCAACTCATCTGCCATGCCCCACTGTGCCCCAACGTGCCAGCAACATAATCCACCTGCCAGATAATCCTCCAAAACTGTGGTATCCTGAGGATCTGGTGCAGTCAGCTGACTGTGGTAAGCTGTGGGTGCAACCCACTGGCCTCAGGAATTGTGTGATTACTATTTGTAATTATTATTTGTTAATTGCATATGTTTGGATGAAAGCAATTTAACCAGGTAAATGTACACATTGTTACAGCACATCAGCAGTAAGGAAGGCACACTGACTATAGGAAGGAACTTAGGTTCTCTACAGCCAAAATTAAGTTTTTCCAATGTGGCAGTGCTGGGAAATCCAACACTGGCCTGTTCAAGGTGTTTCTGGACAACGCTGTAACACAAAGCAGCTTCAGAAAGAGCTTCAGTTATGAAAGACACCCTTAGACTCACCAGCCAAATCTCATCCTGCATGGTGCTGTGCTGAAAGATTAGACTCCTTTGCAAACCTTGTAAGCCAGGAGAAGGAGAAGGTCTACCTTGTGCTCTTAGATTCACAAGACCAAACAATTTTATTGGTGAGGAGTCAGGTAAACTGTTTGTGTTGTTATAAACCAAGAAATGGAAGATTAAGAGCTGCATGCTTGCAGGCTCACCTACAGGCTCTATCCCCTGGAGATGGACTAGTCCAAGGGATGGTCCATCGACTGGCAGAGTGCAAGTTAACGACAGGAGAGAATTCAACTGTGCTGAACAAATAACAGAGGCAGCTTATCTCACAGAGCTTGGAGCCTCAAAACTGCTGTTCTCCTGTTGGCTTTTCATCAACAAACAAGAAAATGCTAAAGATGCTGAGTTACGTGCTTGGGAGTGAACAGCTTCTACTAATTCAGAGGTGTCCTGACATCTCAGCTGTGGTCAGAGCCCTGTCGTGAGCTGCAAAGAACCACAGGATGTTCCCTCCCTGAAAAGGCAATTATATCTGCAAACAGTACCTACAAAAAGCTGGCTGGGACCACGAGAAAGGTGCCATTCCTTGGTGTTTCTTCTCCCCCAGAACAGCTCAAGCAGACGGTCAGTGACCATGCTGGTAGGAGAGTCCAAACCTAATTCACAGCCTGGTACCCTGTTCCACCCACCACATTAAAGCTGCCAAACCTTCGCAGCCAGGTTGTGCCACTCTCTGTAGCAAGCAGGCATTACTGACAGTCACGGGAATGAATACTTTGGTGGACATGGTGGACCAGCAGGCACCCAAAACAAGAAGTTCACACAAGCTGCAGATCTCTGCACTGGATCATCCTGCTCGCTATGGAACAATTTTATGGCGCAACACTATTGCTTTTATAGTAGCAAGGAATACAAGCTCACAAACTAAGAATTCTCTTTTGAAAGAACCCCTCTGAGAAAGTTATTTGGGAATGGCTGCACTAGGTGGGACTTTAGACAATGACAGCAGGTTTGTTAATCCACATGTTAATGGTATAAAATATTACACACAAAAATGTTCAAGATCCAGGGTTGGCAAAGGCAGTCGGCAGTGATGGGACTCCTCCATCTCTTATTAAAATAATTAAAATAAAAGTAAGGCAGGTATTAGCTGGCTAGACAGCCCCAAATCCCACCGCCTGTGTAATCCACCTGAAAGCCAAATGTATCAAGGCAAATTAAGCTGCCTTTAATCCATGCAAATCTCAGCACAGGAATCTTTCATTCTTTTACCTCCTGCCACGAGTTTAGTCCTGCCCCACATCCCTTTGTGCTGCCAGAGCTGCGGGAGCAAAACAACACAAAGCTCCCTGTTTTAGTAAAACAGAGAAGAAATTTCGGACCTTTCGCACATTTTGGGGTGGACACAGTCTCACACTTCCCCAGCTGGGTTGAGACTGAACCCTTATTCCGCCCATGCTTGGTTTAATCATATGTATCGACACACATAAATTAGGGCAATTTGCGCATAAATTAGGCAGCGTCATTATGCTAATTGGGATGGTATGATTGTGCCGAGCATGTTTGCAATCTGCCACAATCCTCTGGGGCAGCGCTGTGAGCGAGCTGCTGCATCTGAAAAGGCCGAACCTCTGCTGGCACCCTGCTCTGGCAGGGATGGCTGCACATTGACCCAAAGCAAACCTAAATATCAGAGGAGAAGGGGCAAAGAGACCTGTTGGGATTTGCTTCATCTGAAACGCTGGTTTCTTTTCTAAGCTATAAAGCCACCCTTAGAAAATAACTCTACTTCCTAAACACTGCAGCCTAACCTCTTCTGTGGTGCATGAATCAGGTTGATTTATACATGGGGACAGAGAGAGGCTGCTAGAAAAATAAACCACCACAGTACAAACGTGAAGGTGCATGCAAAACAAATAAAAAGCAGGAGAATCAAATCTCTTCCACTATGCTTTATAAAACCTAACAGGAAGAAACAAGTCATCCTCACAAAAACCAGAGCCGCTGCATTTTACCCCTTCCAAGCCCCACCTGAATTGCAACTGAGGCTGGGATGCTCACTGGGATCAGGAATGTAACACAGAGCATCCCAATTGAATTAACAAGGATAACAGAGGAACAAATAAATTCCAGAGTGACAGCTTCTCCTTTTTGAGATTCAGCTACATAGCCACACACGAGCAGATCTACCTGGTGTAGGTACTTATCAAGGTAGACTTTCAGGGTCTTCTTCCAGAACATGGACTATTTTAGTTATCCTATGGGTATCCTGCAGCCCGGGCCCTGAGCGCCTGCAGGGTCACCATCAGTGTCCCTGTGCAAAAGACGGCATCGCAGAGCTGCCGGTGATGCTCAGCTCCATCTCTGTGGGCTGGGGGTGGGTCTGGTGTTATGCCACACCATCCTCCTCCTTATGGGTACCAGGGGATGCTCCTGAAGGCATTCCATTTTCCTACCAAAACCGGCCACTAACTTAGCTGCCAAAGGGGATCATTACAATGAAAAATCCTACCTGCGGGACTTGAGCTCTCTCCCTTCAGAAGGAATTTGAGCTTCGTTTATTCTCCAAGATCCAGATAGGATTTTTTTCCTCAGACACACATGCTGGCACTTTTCTTGTCTAAAAAACATACAGCAGAAGAGCACCAGGTGCTAACCTACCACTAAATGCATTGGAAAAAATCAACTTTGAGCAAACCATATGGTAACACTCACTGTATCACAGGTGAAAGCAAATACAATATGCTCTGTACAGCACAAAGTGAAAATAATAAATTTTCAGAGAATAACAGTGGTTAAATACCAAACCCACCCAGAAAGAGATGCCGAGGTGAAAGGTTTTTAATGCCTTCGACCTCAGCATTCCTGCACTTTTGCATTTCTTTGCTGCTTCAACCTCATAAATATCAAGAGATTATTTTAACAGCATTACCCAGAAGCTGCCTGGCTGCAGCACAGGGACAAGCTATGCCTCGCAGACCTCCCGGGCTGAAAATATTACAAAATCCTGTGGAGGTACCTGATGATCTGATGATCAAAGCCACCAACCCTGTTTACAAGCAGGCACAACGAGCACCCCAAACTCAACCCAAGGCAAAGGAAGCAGGGATAAAATTGAGTTACTGCAGGAAAGGGAAAACAACAGTGAAAGGATGAAAATACTGAAAGGGCAGGGGCACACAGGAATTGAGGGATGCCCCATAAGCAGCAAGAGCAGGGAGCAAAATTGGGCTGCCCCAACTGCAGGGCCAAAGGAATTTGCAAGGCACAAAGCAAAAAACCACAGCCAGCTTCCTTCTGCTTTTCTGCGGCCCCCTCAAGCACAAGTGGCTGGGTGGTGGCTTTTTTTCACCTCCACCTTTAAGCAGAATTCCCCCTAAGTAATTTAGCAGTGAAAGCAAACTCACCTCTCCCTCCCTAGGAAATAATATGATTACTGGCACAAGCCAGCGTCAGCGCCTTAGCACCCAGTAATTCCCAAGCCCCTCTGAACACTGAATACCTTGTCACAGCAGCAGCTTTAAAAACTCTTCTCTCCGCTTTCTGGTGATAATTAGTTTAAGTCTGTCACCAGCAGATCAGTTTTGGATTGCAACTAAGCCAAAGCTGTACAAAAAGGTTTTATCCAAAGACTCTCCATGCCAAATCAGTTCAAAAAAAGAAAATAAAAAATATGAACTGTTTGCACCATCAGTTTGAACAGCTTCTGCTAAGAAGAGAATACAACAAGATCTAAAAACCAACTTCAGTAAAGTTATTCTTCACTGTTTTGTTTCCCCTTAAAGCATAAGACCAATTTGATTTTATTTCCACCACAAATGGTTTCTTTAATTGTTTCAGCGGGAGCACAAGGCAGGGACCTGGTGTGCAAACCTGCCCTGGCCTCTGCCAGCTTTGAGCTAATGGCACAAGGTGCTGATATGTCTCGCTATGGCAGTTCCTGTGATTCAAGTCTCCAAACAATTCCTAGTCTGAAAATGGGACAGCATCCAATTGTTATCTCCTTTCTCGCAAAAAAGAATTTAAAAAATCCAGCCTATTTACTCTACCTGCCTATTTACCCTACCTGCCTATTTACCGTACTGGCAGTGCCACCACGCAGGCACGACAGCAACAAATACCGGCAATTCTTGCAGTTTTGCCTGTTGATATTTTCCCTTTCATCACAGCAAAAAGCGTGTCAAAACTAAACAAGCAATCAGGAGCAAAGAAAGCATCTGGCTGCTTCCCTGACAACTGAACAAGCCGGCAGTTTTCAGAAGGTAAAGCTTTCCTACACTTCTAAACACGGCAACTAATTCTGCAGTTTGACCTGATGATCTTAAAGGTCTTTTCCAACCTAAATATTCTATAATTCTAATATGCAGTCACCTTGATTTTGGTGCTGGTGCTTCCACACATCCTCATGTATCCTAATGTTTCTAACCTCCATGTATCTGTACTAAAGTACCCTAGGATTTCCATTGCCCAAAATAATTAATTAAAGACCCCTAAACTAATCCTGTTTTCCTGTAGCATTCATTGTGGACACCAAACCCTGACTAAACACGTGAGCCCAGCATATCGCACACAAACTTACGTGACAGGGTCTTGTTTGAATGGTTTCGCTCACCGTGACACACCTGATAAGAGCCTGCAGCAACAGCACACCCAGACGTGTTCAAATCTTCAAACCCCAATTAATGCATCCTGAATGGGGGGACAAAGGGGGACCAGCAAATACACAAAGAGAACACGCTGTGCATGTGTAACAAGACCACTTCCCTTGGCAAATCCTGCTGCTTTCCTTTCCTCGACGTTGCTGTGTGCGCATGAAGAAGTCATTCCCTTGCGTTTTCCAAGCTACCTTCTGTCTCCACTCCCATGGATGGGCTGATGCCCGAGTCCCAGTGCAGCAGCATGGCCAGGAGCACCCAGCAATCTTCTCCTGGTGTTTGCAAAATTTAGGTCTCACTGCTTCTTAAGAGTACTGGAAGATGCAAGGAGACAGGGCAAAGCTGTTTGAAAAGAGGCATCCTCTACAAATTGAAGCGACATACGTGGGGAAAAAAAGGAAATGTAGAGGTGCCCACCAACTCCAACAGCCACGTCTCAGGAAGACAGATGATGTATGTGAGAGGCATTCACCAGTGATGATTTGATAGTCAAATATTGGCATATGGGCTGATATGGATATAAGCAGATATGTAAACAAGCTGTGACCCTACCTAAATGCATCTTGAGCAGGCACATCAGTGTCCCTGAGCTCCGTGCCAGGGACGCTGAAGCTGCTGAACACGTTGTACACAGGGCAACCTGCAGCCCAGTTGCTGACGACTCGTTTCTAAACCAGCAAAACCCTTGCACCCCTTTCATTCCTCTTCCTCTCTTGACTTCCTTAATGAATAAACATACTTACAAAGGAGGGGAAAAAAAAACACTTTGCACAACTCAGCGTTCCCTGCGCAGTCCGGGTTTGCTGGGAGCGGCTCAGAAGGGGTCACCAGACATGAGATTTTTCACAGCATGATGGGGATATGAGCTGCCACGGGGCAGATGGCACAGCAGCACCATGCACGCTGCTGCTGCCAATTTCTGTTGGTGGTTTGGGGCTGGCTCTGTTGTCAGGAAGGTGTGCTAACCAGAGTCACTCACTGAACAGGGCTGTTGGGACATACAACTTATGTACAGGAGGCTGGGCCATATCCTATGTGTTTTGGAAGTGAATGAACACAGCGAACTGGCATTCATGTTTCTCACCCCTAGATTCCCCAAATGTTCTAGAAAAAAACAATCCCACATCCCCACCAGGCTGTTGGCTTGCCTGCTTTTGAATTCAGGAATGTCTGTGTCTGATGAAGGGGGTAGGTGGGCTGCTCCTCACCCACCTGCCAGCCCAACATGACAAATGCAGCCGTGTGCTGGGTTGCCACCACCTGCTCTGCTCACGAACGTAATTCACCACAAGGGAAACCTCCCCATTCCTGCCAAGAGAGGTTACACTTTCATGATTAATTTTCTGCTGGATTCCTTTACCCGTAAATGCAACAATGATCATAGAATCACAGAATCATAGAATGGTTAGAGTTGGAAGGGACCTTAAAGATCATCAAGTTCCAACTCCCCTGCCATGGGCAGGGACACCTCTCCCTAGAGCAGGTTGCTCAAAGCCCCATCCAACCTGGCCTTGAACACTTCCAGGGATGGGGCATCAACAACTTCCCTGGGCAACCTGTTCCAGTGCCTCACCACCCTCACAGTAAAGAACTTCTTCCTAATATCTAATCTAAATCTCCCCTCTTCCAATTTAAAACCATTACCCCTTGTCCTGTCACTAAATCCATGCCTTGGATTTTCTTCCCCATCATTTCATTCACCAGGCAGAGCTTTAGCCACTCAAAGGTGCTCAGTTTTAAAGGCAGATTCCTAAGACACAGCTTGCACGATGGAGTCAAGCGGCACTTTTGGCTGTGATTTCCAAGCACACAGGCAGCATAGCTGGAGCATGGACACTGAGCGACCCTTCAGGAAGCAACTGAAGAAACCAGCTCCAGTCAGATTTCTAAAAATGGTTATAGCACTGGACAGCAATAGGATGTTCTTCATTCCTCCGCACAGATGGATTTCTGAGCTTTGGATATAAATACAACATTGTTGTAGTTGGGATATTGTGCTTTTCTGCTTTGAGTCGCAAGTTCAGAGCTACAGCAAGTCACGATGCTCAAAAAGCAACAGTTCCTTTACGGCTGGCATTAATGCTTGGATCCCCCAGCACTGTTCTGGTTGGGCTCAGAGTACATGCAAAAGCCCTGGCCACCCTTTGAGAGCTGGTGGTCTGCATGGCAAGATCTGTCAGCAGTTATCAGGACACCGCTGTGGCACCCCGACCCGGTCATGCTCGGGCCGAATGTCAAACAAACGTCTGGCAGGCAATGATAATGCAGAATAAGGTTTTTAACGGAAGCAAAAGCTAAATTTTGGGTAAAAAAATTAAGCCACAGCAGCAGAGACCAAAGGAAAAAGGATTTTCAATTCTGGCACTGGCATGGCACCACTGCAGTATGTTCATGGAATAGTTTCACCTCCAGGCTTGACCATCAGGCTCTGATTTTAGATTCATTGTCAAAATAAAGTTTGTGAATAAATCTACAGTTTTATGTAGAACAAGGACTTTTTTTTTTGTTCTATTTCTTTATAAATGGCTTGAAACAAACACATCCTACATATAATAGGGTTTGCCCTAGCAGTAATTCCAAAAAGGCAAGGGACCAACCCTTTGTATGCTGCAAAAGCAGGCTTTTATTTCTTGTGGATCACTCAGTACTTCGTACCAAAGAATAATGTCGGCTCTGTTACAGCTTTTAGGCTGGATAAAATTCAGTTTTGACAGACAAACCCCCAAACACTACTGAAGTCCATGGTGACTCAGCAGACCTAAGGATCAGAAGAATTACTGCACAAAATCTTTATGTGCATCATGTTTAAAAGCATTATGCATCTTGTTAAAGGTGCTATTACATTTGCAAAGGAACTACAGGGCAAACTTCTGGAGACAAGGCCTTGGAGGAGCCACCACCTGGTTTGTACCACGCAAATTCCCCCAGTCAAGGACCCAGGACCCAATTTTTTTTCTGCAAAAGTTTTTGATGTTGATATTGGAGGGATATAGTGGATGGCAGGACAAAACCTGTGGAACTCATCATGTCGATAGCAGGATCCCAGCGACATTGCACAAGGAGTCCTGCCATGGGAATTTTATAACCTTTGCACACATTGAAAATGCAAAGTGGAGCCAAAAGTCATGGATGAGACCTCCTCATGGATGGAAAATCTTTGACTGAGCTGTGGTGCCAGATGTTGCGTGCAGCTGTAGGGCTCTGCTTTAATCCATCATGGTGATCTACAGTCTTCAGACAGCAGAATGCAAGAAGACTTGGTTTTCTTCGGGGGTTTTTGCTTTGTTTCATTAGTGGAGACCCTCCTCCAGCAATAAAATAAGCAGTCTGGTTCTCTGGAAGTCCTCTCTGACCATGGTATTTTTTGTTTAAAAATACAAAATGCTGCTCGGTTTTTTATTTAAACCGAGACATTTTCTGTTCAATTTGCTCACATCCTTCATCCAAGCGAAAGCAAGCCTCCAACTTGCCTCTCCTGGAGACTCCCTCTCCACACAGATTATCACATTCCTACCTGACATGCTTTGTTCAACACAATTAATGACCTAAGCTTTAAAAGAAAAAATTAGCACTGAAGGTACCAAGTACTCAGACCCCCTACCAACACCCTGGGTATTAGCATTGCAAACTCTGAAACCCTGGCACAGACAAATTTGAAAGTCTCTAAGCAGGATGATTGGCAGCAGCTACATCAAGTGCTGGACCAGTGGGCCAGTGCAGCTCTCAGCATCGCACCTACTGGGCTGGGATGCCCAGTGGCAAATTATTTCCTTAGTTAATAGCTTAGGAACTCCTACTCATGGAAAGCCAACTCAGTGGCTTCCGCCCCATCTACTGGACAAACCAGATGATTTGCCCCTCTGGCAGGGCTAAATGCCTCTTTTTTTTTTCCCCACCCCCATAGATCATGCTCTTCGCTGCATTAAATACTAAGGAAGTGAAACATGTTTATGCAGATCATATGATGGTCACTCAGTGCTTGAAGACAATCTTCCAAGCTTGGCAGTAGGAGACACCGGAGCAGGAGCTTGGCTTTGCCCACGTGTAGCCAATGCATAGTCTCACCATCACATCTGACGGAGACCCTTGAGCAGTGAAATTTATCCCTGCTGCCACAGGGTCCAGGACAAAATCAGAAGACCTTGTGTGTTGATGGGTCCGGCCTACCAGGAGCATCGGCTGCAACAGGCATTAATAAGACAGGCTACAATGAAACATCTAAATATAACTCTCGAGATACGTAGTTACTCTTTCCCAAATCCCAGACTTTTCACAAGCCTAAGGAAAAACAAAGAAATCCATCTACCACTTCTTCGGGAAGGTAACTGTTCCATGTAAGACAGTCTCCTAGGAAAAAAGGAGATTAATTTTCTTTTTCTATTTTCACTACTAGCCTGCAGCATTAACAAAACCAAATTGCTTTACCCTAATCTCTCCCTGTTTTCCTTACCACCCTAAATCTTGTCTAGTTAAATGAAGGTATTGCTGCAGAAACTTTCACCAATGGCAAAACAATCAGCTGTGTGTGAGCATACACCCAGCATTTGCCTCTGCACAAACATAAATCAACAGCAAAGCTTCCAGCATTTCCAGGGTACAGGTTCTGCAGCAGCTCCAGCTGAGACTAAATGCACTTGCATTCCCACAATACCCTAACAAAACAAAATTGAGACAACCCCTTTTCTCTGTCTCTGATACCTAAAGCATTAGCAGACTATTTCTTCTATTTTGCTTCTAAAAAATGAGAGGATTTTTAGGGCCTTTTCCCTGATCTGAACAGCTGTTTCTCCAACGTTGCTGACATACACAATAAATTGAAAGTTCTCTCTATATATGCTGTTTATTCTGGTTGAATTTAGTTAGGAAACTACCATACTTTCAAGCTCGTAAGTGCCAGCAAAAACTGAGAACACGAAAACATAATTCAAGTGCCAAGATGTTACAGATATCATGTAGCCAACCTTAAAGATGCAAAAGAACTTGTGAGCTGAATAAAGGTAAAAACTGTGCTCAGAGGGAGATCCGTACCTCCATGCTGGATGGGGAAGCTCTGAAAACGCAAGTGGAGAGTAAAATACATCCTTGAGCTGTGTAGAAATATTCTGGATTATCCTAAGTGACACATGGCAGCTGCAAAAGCTTTCTAGAGGAATAAGGAGGTGATGCACACACACATTCAAAGCTGTTCTTTTCCTCTGAGGCTGTCTCATTTAAACAGGAGAGCGACTGTGGGTCAGAAACCCTGCATGCTCCTAAAGAGTTAAAACGCAGTTATGGAGACTGGCACAATTAAAATTCTGGTAGAGTATATTTAAATTGCAGGGAAAGCTGAGCTTGTCCAACTGGATAGTCAGACCGCAAGTTCCCCCAAATAGGGCTTTGATTTTCCAACGCAGCACCCGAAATCCTCTTCTGCTTTTATAAAAACACATGTGGAATCACGCTCCTTATTGCACAACACAGCTTGAAGTATAAACCAGAGGTCATCACTTTGGAAGGGATGAGAATTTCACCAGCAATAGAGAAGATGACAAACCTGGGCCATGATGGTGATGCTGCCTTAACAGCTATCCAGAGTGGTAACATCTACTGAAGCAAGGTTGCTGGTTGGTTGGCTCAAGCAGAGCACTCAATGATAAAGAAACGTGAACAAATAGCTGAGGAAAACATTGAAAGCAAGCAGGTTTTGTGGCCCGTATAAGAAAACCTAGGACTCATTTATTGGACTCATGTTGTTCTCCTCTTCCAGGCAGTACTTTTGGGCAGCGAGGTCAGCCTTATTTCAGGATTCAACTCAAGAGATGGGAAGTTGTCCACATTTTGTGTCCACACAGTCTGTGTGTGGACCACTGCTCTCAAGTCCACTGCTTTTGCCAGCCTTAGTTTAAAACATGCTGCCGGGGTGAAATAAAACCTGAATGTATTTTGTTTAGCCTGTGACAGGCAGGTCAGCAGCGGGAGGGGAGATTTCCCCACAGCAAAGGTATCCTCTGTGCAGACACCACCTTGTGCTTTAGCTGTGCAGCCAGATTAACATCTGAGCATACGGTACATGGGAGCTCACAGTTATTAGTTCTGGAGGGGACTACACACCACCGTATCCCATCTCCACCTAAGCAAGGCTGCAGTTTAAAGCTGGCTTTATCAGACCAGCGTGTATGGGATCCAGAAGCTCCCAGATATGGATTATTTTCATAAGAAAAACAATCTGAGCTCTGCTGCAGGTCAGAGCACTGAGACATGGGGCGCTTGAAGCCACCCTGCCCTTCAGTATCTCTGCTTGATCTGTCCCTGCTATGTCTACTGCCACACCTCACACAAGCAAAATTGATTGTGCAAAAATGCCTGCACGTGGGTCAGTCTGTACATCAACAAACCAAGCTGCGCAGCCATCGCTCCAGAGCTGACACAGGAGCAACTTTTCAGCTTTATCCTACGTGTTTGTTTTAAAGGCATCGTTGATTCACAGGAGCCCGTTCAATGGACGCACAGGAAGGCAAGGGCAGGAATGGGCTGAGAACAAGGCTGCCACTTCACTCCTGACAGCAGAAAGCAGCACACACCAACCATGAGCTGCTTTTGTTTTACATCTCAAAAAAAAACAACACCCCACCATTACTTGCTCTGAGACTAACAACTGCCTGTGCAAGAGGCAGAGCTAAAAAACAATCAGTATCTTTGTTAAAAAACAGATTCCATCGGTTTCAATCCTGTAGAGAAACTTTTTTAAAAAAAAAAAAATGTAGAACATTTCAACTCAAAGCAAACCCCAGAAGCAAAAGCTTCTTATGGTTGCTGTTGGAGGTCAAAGGACTATTAAGCATCTAAAAACCCAGCAAGTGACATTAAGGCAGGCTGCACAGGCACAGGTTGTGAAGATCTCAGCCGCATCCTGACAACACCAGCTCAGGGCACGTCCTCTCCACCCCCTTGGGTTCCCAAGCCTTGGTGGTGCTTTGGGAGAGGAAAGGCCAGAGGCCCCGGCAGTGGAGCCTCGCTGAGCTGGGCTGCGCAGTAACCAGTAGCAGCTGTGCCTAATCCAGCCCAGAGACAACACTGCCCAGGCTCATTCATACCCACGTCACGTGCTGAGCAGAGTCTGTGCAGGGCCACCGCTACCGCACTATTGTGTTTTTTCAGTTTAAGCTCAGTTTTAGAACAGTTGGCTTTTTTTAATACGTGCATTTAAATTAGTTTCTACAAAGATGTAATTTTAACAGATGAAGCTGGAGTCACTGTCAGCCTAAAGGATGCATAAAAGCTTTTTCCTCCGCATATTCATTGTACAAAATACATTTATTTCAGTGCTTTTTTCCCATCATATTGGAAAAATGACAAATAAAGAAGCTCTGCTAGTGCTGACATTCTTGATTTTTTGAAAGAATTACAAGAGCACAAAAATCCTGTTGAAGATAAAAGGGTGAAATCAGCAGTTGCTCTACCTTACATTCAGGTGACAGCACTGAAAAGCTGCCTAAATGATAATCCCAAAATGACGCCAGTACCACATCACTCATCAGGTGCACTGAAATGAATGTATGTCAAGACTGGAAGCAAAAAAATCCCAGGAATATGTAAGAGGCAAGTCATCAAATACATTGGGTAATGAGCTGGGACCAAATTTCACTGAATTACTAACCTAGATTTTTGGTAGCTTCTTCAATAAATTTTTATTGTTAATTCTAATTGAAGCTAATTTTAAGTTGAGAAAGCCAAAGTTTACATGAAGACTGAAAAGCTTTCTGCCCCTGTTTTTGATCTACGAATATAAGGGAGGCAGAACAGATTCAGGTGCACATGGAAAGACAAGGAAAAACTTGAGGTATGTGGTAGTCACACAAATACAGATAAATTATCTGTCCCTTTTTCTCTCTGGGCACACTCAGCTACCTGCAGCAGGTGAAAAAAGGGGCTTAAAAGCCTTCCAGCATCTCCGAAGAGGTAAGGAAGAAGAGAGACCAAGGCTCTTCACAGGACTGCATGGCAGAAGGACACAAGACAATGGGCAGAAGATGAAACAAGAGATGTTCAAACCGCAGGGAAAAGCTTTTCTATCATAAGGACTGCCAAGCCGGGCGACAGATTACCTGGAGAGGATGTGCAATCTCCATCCTTGCAGGTTTTCAAGACCCAGCTGGATAAAGCCCTGAGCAGACTTGTCCAGCCTCACAGCTGACCCTGCCTGGAGAAGGAGGTTGGACTAGAGACCTTCTGAGGCCTCATCTAAAACACCAGCTGAAACACTTTATGAACCTATTTTCCCAGGTATCCCAGCAGCAACTAAAGCTCATGCCACAAAGCCAGCTTGTCAAGCTACAACTACACACAAATTGGGATGATGGAATTACTTTATTATGTGTAAAATAGCTATAAGAGAAAGCAAAGCTCCTAATACCTCATTTAAGAGACACCCCAGAGTTGCAATGTTGAAAACCTACCAGATAACAACCTGAAGTTCCCCCTTGCAATGTCACCCCCTTCCTGAGATTCCCCTCCACGCTACAGCACTTCTCCCATGGCACTGTGCATGCAAACAGCCTCCTCGGCCAGCCTGGGGAGGTGGTATTCTTCTTGAAAAAAAAAAAAAAAGAAAAACCCCAACAACCCTCGATTATTTATGCTACTCTTTGAACAACACCAGCTATTGTCAGGGAGTATTTTACAGCTCTGAATGTCACATTGATAGTCTGGTCATGCCAGTAAGAAAGCCTGCCGCTGCCACGTCCCAGCACAAAATGCTTTATTCAAGGCGCCCAGAGTCCAGCGCCGGGCAAAACCTAAAAGGAAGCCAGTGGGTGTGACAGCCACATTCTGTACAATGATATGAAAAGAAGCAGGCAAGGGTGCTTGACTTTTTTTTTTTTTTTTTTTT
>VXBW01005313.1:126412-164760 GCA_013400375.1 Thinocorus orbignyianus
AGGAGCATCATGCAGAGTAAGGTAAGGCTAAACAACCAAAAACTGGCTCAATGTCACTCTGGAAGAATTGCACAGACAAGTGTGGGGACGAGCAGAGCTGGAGACCTTCCCAGCAGGACCCAGTGAGAAACCAAGGAGGCAGCTTTTGCTGTCGAGAAAACCAGGCTGGCTCAGCAGACAAGAAACCCGTTTCCTGCCTGATTGTGACTGCATGAAGGGAAACAAGGCTCTGGAGGCAACTGTGCAAACAAAGCACAGCTACCTTCAACCCCACCAGGCAGAAGCAAGAGCTTGGGAGTGCGGAAAACCACTGAACCACTACAAGGCTAAAAAAAAAAAAATAAAAAAATAAAAAATTACAGAAAAGCAACAGGCCCTTTTCCATGGTATGTTACGTTACGCAGCAGAACTGGCCGGGTTGCAATCTTCCTCTGCCGCACCCCGAGTGCCGGGTTTCAGGTTTCACACGGCGAACCTGCAAGAATTTTCTCTGAAGCGCGTTATTTCTACTGTCTCCGGTAACACTTAGCCCTCACAGCCAGCCTTTAATCTGCAGATCTTTGAAACGTCCTGCAAAGAAAGCAAGTGTCATTTCCTTCACCCTCCCACACCCCCATACACCGATGAGGAAGTTATAGCCCAAATGAAATAATAAATATCGCCCAGCGAAAAGGGAACACAGTTAGCAACGGGAAAGCCAGCATCCCTGGGTTACTCTAACCCACAGAATCCATCCTTCCAGTTCCGACTCAGGAAACAGCTTTTCATCGCTGGGTATTGAAGCTCCTCCCAATTTTGGCATCTCTACCTCTTCTGCCTGCAGAACTAGTTTAAGCACTGAGAGCTTGGTGGATTTTTCTGTGTTTTTTTTTAAACCAATTCGTGGATACTTGCACTGCATCCAGCATCGGCACTTACAGCTTTTCCAGACGCTATTTCGCGCGTCTCATGGATCTGTTTACCATCAGCAAACATCCAAGCAGTAATCCTGGATTTATTGCTTCGTCTTCCTGATAACTCCCCCACGGCTGCTCCCTCAAAGCCCAGAAATCCAGTTTACCACCCTTCACAAGGGAACCTCTAGGCATTTTGCAAGCTGTACCATTTTATCTCCCCCGTGATCTCAATTCACCGTGAAAATATTTCGTGAAACCTATTAGAAGCTTTCTTGATATAGGTGCAAAGATTCTGCCACTACTTCTGCCTATACAATTAACATCCAAAAAAAGGAAAGGCAAACTGGGTTTGTTTTTTTTTTTTTTTTTTTTTTTTTTAAAAATACAACCCTCTGCTGCTCGGTGCTGCTGTTCCCGTTATCTTTGAGGTCCCCATGGATTTTTCCAGAGACAAAAATCACGCTGCTGCATAAATCTCCTGATTTTTGCAAAACTTGATTCCTTTTCCACCCATTCAACGAGCAAAGGGTTTCTCTTTTCCTTTAGCTACAGCCTAATGAGTAACTGCGCAACAACTGGAAACCCCACACTGCCAAAAGGCCCGTGTGCTGGAGTCCTGAAGCAGCCCTTTGCTAAATGCTGCACAAAAGCTTTCAGACTTCAGAGCATGAGAACATCTAAGGGCATCAGGAGTACAGACAGCTTCGCGAGATACAATATTACTACCTTACAAACAAAGAGAGCTACATGCAAGCATCACCTTCGGAACTTCCTTTTTTTTTTTTTAAGATACTGCCTTTTATTTTCACTTTTAAACAGTACAAGCAGAGAGAGGGACTTCCGTCCCACACCCCGTGGCTCTCACCCACTGCACACTGCGCATCTCCTTTCATGTAGTTGGTTTATTCCTCATTTACAGCAGTGGGGTGGAAGGCAGCCTGGGCCGAGAATCCCCAAAGCCAAGAATCGTTGGGCTGTGCCTTGATGTTGAAACAGCAGCATTTTGGGAGAAGCAATTAGTCTAACCACTCAAAAAATCAGATTATTTCCACGGGGCCCCACGCTGTCTGAGAGCCTGGGTGCTGATGCACTCAAACCCACACGACAGCACAGGCTGGGGGCAGCCCTGAAGGTACGTGTGAAGGCAGTGGGGCAGAGGGTCTGTCCTTGCTGGGGTGGTGGGCAGAGCCCCGCACAGGCTGCTCTGAGTGCTTCCATCTAACCTACATCATAGGGAAGAGAAAGGGGAAAAAACTGCTTTCCTTTACTTTCCCCCATGTGTAGCTCTGAGCAGAGCTGGATACGTGCTCCCACTGAGAGTGCAAATGGGGCTGAGGGCACACAGGGATTGCTGTGATGCCCAACGAGAAGTGTGGGCAGCAGGTAAAGAGGGATGATTCTGTCCCTCTACTCCGCGCCTGTAGTAACGTGTCCAGCTCTGGGGCACCCAGCACAAGACAAACATAGTCCTATACGAGTGAGTCCAGAGGAGGGCCATGAAGATGGTAAGAGGGATGGAACACTTCTATGAGGACAAGCCAAGAGCTGGGGTTGTTAAACCTGAAGAGAAGGCTGCAGGGAGACCTTATTGCAGCCTTTCAATACTGAAACAGGGCTTACAAGAAAGATGGAAGACGACTTTATCAGGACCTGTAGTGACAGGACAAGGAATAATGTTTTTAAAGTAAAAGAAGGGTAGGTTTAGATTAGTTATAAGGAACAAATCTTTCATGATGAGGGTGGCGAGACACTGAAACAGGTTGCCCACGGAGGCTATGGATCCTTGGAAGAGTTCAAGGCCAGGTAGAAAGGGGCTTGGAACAACCTGATCTAGTTGAAGATGTCCCTGGTAGATGGAGAAACCACAGCAGGAGCCATGACCACGGCCCTGAGACCATCATAACCTCCAGTGTTGATAATGCTTTAACTGAAGGGCTTTTTGATACATTTGACCCTACTCACAAGTTCTCTCCTCCTGTGTTAAAGGTGGTCAGAGCAAACTGGAGTGCCACAGTGTCACTTAATAGTGAAGAGATCCTAGCTCCCTTCCGAGCACTCAGGCTGGAGAAATAAAAAAGATGTAAAGCAGATGACAGTTTTTAATTATCCATTCCTCATGAAACCTTAATGTTTTTGTATTTTTAAGCCATGCAGTATTCAGCCTTCCCCAAACAAGTCTAGATGACAGAAACAGAAAACACAAGGAAGTCTGTGCCTCTTTGGGGGCAGGCTGCAATACTTTTCCTAATAAAAATATTATTACCAAGCTGATGTGACACCAATCAAGAGATAACTTCATTTTCTCCCACTCAGTCCTTCCCCGTTGCCATTAAGGTTCACGTTGGCATATGTTATTTTCACGCAGGCAGAAGGTAATTATAGGAAAACAATCATGGGGCTAGAATTTTTAAATTTAGTAAAATATTAATGAAAACAATTTTTCCCCCCATTTTCTTGTCCAGTTGTTACATGCACTGAGCCTATGACTCCACCACACTGTGGATGAGACACCTTCTCCACCACAGTCTGAAATCAGACATTAGACATACTTAAAATCAGCACTGCTTGAAAGCTGAGGTCAGTAACTATGATCTTCAGAACAGAATTCTACGAAAACAAAGCTTTTTGCGTAAACAAAACCCACATCTTTGGACACTGAATAACCTATCGCTCAAGCTTCATGCACTTAGGAAACCCAGGTAACCCACAGCTTTCTGTGTTTAGAAGAGACTGACATACTGGAAACCAAAATGAAAGACCACTCATCAAATCTGTTGAAAAGATTTTATCACTAATGACTGACTTTGGACTACAAGTTTCTCCCCACTCTGAAAATGAAAATGTAATCTACCAGACTCAGTAAAGTAAAACAGAAGAACTATAATACACTCAGGAAAATTTCAGTGTAAACATTTTAAAGTTGTGTTAAATGACAAACAAGCAGGCTTGTTGCTTAATAGAGGTATGTCCATAATCATCAGACCATGATATGTGCCCATCATGGAAATTTGTTTTGAAAGAGAAACTCAAGTTCAACTCCTGTAGGTAGTTTAAATTTAAGACAGGAGAGTTTTGAGGGTAAAAAAAAGAAAGCTACAATTTTTAAATAGTCAACCTACAAAATTGAGTTGGGTGAAGGATGGATTCACCAGTCTCAATGAAGATATAAAACCTTCATTCTTATCTTTCCTTGGGATGGCACCACTGCAGCCCATCACATGTCCTGTTGAGAAGCTATTTCAACTCAGCTCTCTCCACAAGCCTCACAAAAGGATTTCATTGCAACAAATGCCAAGGCAGAGAGAAAGAATGACTTAAAAATCCAAATAAAGCTCTCTTTTTTTGTTTTTGACCATGTAATTGCAAATAACAAACATATCTGTGGTTTACAGAGGAGGCAATAAATTAAAGCTACAGTCACAAATCAGACCAAAAAAAGATACTTAAGTCATTCAATCCACCACCCCAGGATGGCTGTGGTCCCATGGGATGCTTCTCAGTTTTGTGAAAGACTTGGAGTCCCGAACTGAGGAAGTACAACATGAAGAGCACTCTCAGAAGCTGTTTTTTTTCTTATAAAATTAAGCCAGCCCTCTGGTGCTTCCTGAGTACAGCCTCTTCAGTCTGGTTGCAGCAAAAGCAAATGGTCTTTAGCAAATAAGCTTTTCATTTGTGAACTGAGCACATCGTTACAAAAAGAAAGTTTGATCCTTGACAAAATGGTCGCTTGTCTGCGATATTTCAGTTATAGAAAAAGAAACTGGCACTTCACCTTTTAAACTTTAAATTAGTGCAAAAAAATGTATTTAAACCATTAGGAAGCTGAGAATCCCAGCAGCCTAACTTCCCCTCTGATAAAGGTTACAGCGGAATGGTCCCATGAGATCCACCAGGAGCAGCCGGGCTTGATCTTGGAGATAGCAGTAATTCTCATCACATTCTGCTATTCTCACCAGACTGCGGGGGGGGGAAATAAAAGCCAATCTCCTATATTTTTTTTCAATTTTCCATTGAGCTGTACCCCTCAGCCAACTCGCAGAATGCACGGGGTGCCCATTTCCCTAACTTTGGTGAGCAAAAGTATTTTAGGAACGGCCACTAAACAAAACAAATTGAGGGGCTTTCGGTGTTGTGGTTTTTTAAAATTGTTGTTATTTTTTGTTATTTTGAATTTGGCATTTTGTATAAAACCAGTAGCCAGACACATCCCAACTCACGGAAGTTAGTGGGGAAGAAAAAAGCCCAATAACCACATCCCCATGGACTCTGCGCTAATTTCCACTGCATTTCCAGAATACATTTCAGAAAAGAGAAATTTAGGGTGAATTCAAGTCATTTTGTCAGAGGTGAGTTTCTCTGAACAAGTATATCACAAACAGATTCTCCGCCTCAGCTGAAGTTCAGCTGGAAGTCCATACAGACAGACATCCCTCCAAGTGCAGGGTTTGATTTCAGAGCAAGTCCATTCATTAGGAACCTCAGGACTTCCCAATGTGGAAATAAGCAGAAGAAACGTGGAATAAGCAGGAGAGAACACCAAAGCTTAAGTGAATGTGCTTTTCAGCAGGTAAATCCAAGACCTGGGCAATCTCAGCTGATATTGGCTATGCTGTAGCCATCTCCCTTCACCACAGATGTGACAGCAGTACAATAGCATGAATAATTTTTGTTATTCATTCCCTACTGAACGACAGCATTCAGAGTCTAAATTAAGAACATGAAAACGATTAACATTACCATTAACCTCAGCCCCACCCTAATTGCACTACATAAAAGCATACGTAACAATTACAAAGATAACATTGTGTGTCATAAATAACACACAGGAATACAGCAGTCACAGCATTTGTTTCCTGACCCGGGAAAGCTGCTATAATTGTAGTGTATTGTGCTCATGGAGGATTGAGCTTTGGAAGTTGGTTGCCAACAACCCTTGTTTGCTATAATTTCCCATCAGGCTCTTAAAATTCGTTGGGTTCCCAATCAACACCATGTCAACACACTGCTCTGTTCTGCACCATGCGGTTCAGCTGGAATTTCACGTTCTCTGTGGAAACAAATCAAGATCATCCCAGGCATATAAAAGCTAGATGTAGAGATCTGAAGCAATTAGAGTAGAATTTGTGTTTGGGATTTGTGATGCACATTTCACAGCTAAGGGCATCTAAACTAAAGCTATCATCACTCTTGGAGGCCCTCCATCCAAGCCAAGAGGACAGATATTCAGGAGACCACTCCAGTTTTAAGTAATTCAACTATTACATCAGACATAATTCAGAGGTTTGCCATTTCGAACCTGGACAGCCTCCAGGGGCTGGTGTGAAATTACTCAAATTCACAGAAACTACCACACCCTCTTTCCACAGCATTTTCTGCTCCTGGTGGAAGCCATCCTTGCAAGCAAAATTTTCACAAGTATTCCCCCGCCCCTTCTAAAATAAAGAATTTAACCTGCCCAGATTGCAAATTTGAAGAATGTAAATGATACTTCCCCCTCACAGTGTGCTCCTAACGATGACAAACCCACTGGATTTTGCAGTCGTGTCTTTGTAAAGTGGTCTCTCACCTCAACGAAGCCTCCTCCATTCAGCACTTCCAGTTAACACCAAACCCAGCTTTAAGCTTTAAATGCTTTTCTACCAGGTGTAGAGGTTAAAAGTGACACTTTCACTCATATTGATATTTTCCGATTTAAATTAACAGATGACAGTGACTCAAACAGTGCCGAAAAAGAGGTTCTCCAAAATAAAAATACCAACATTTTTGATGCCCCCAGAAGATGCCATAAACTGTCATCATCTCCCTTTTATCCCTGCAGTAACACACTGGCTTGGGTCTCTTCTCAGTTTCATCTTCATTTTTTCCCCAGGAAGAACAACCAGCTCCCCATCAATCCCTCCTCCTTCCTTACTCAAGGTCTTTTGTAAATTATATAAAAATTTTCTGGGTTATTTCCTTTTTCCTGCCATTGCAATGTTGGTCATTTGCCGAGGACCCTGCGAGGCTCAGCCTGAGAGGAAGACCAGCCTCCCAGAAAGGTTTCAAGGGTGACGCTGAACGCCAGCAATTCTCGCGGCTCGGCACTTAACAGTAAATACCTCCCTCATTAGTATGCTGAGCTGCATTAGTTCTGCGGCTTACGGTGCCAAAACATTAAAGTGGGGCTGAATCTTCAATTTCACAGTTTGCAACATGATGCATTAGATAGTCGCGGGTCTCCAGGCACGGGGTGCTGATGGCATTTACACAGCGTTTCAGATCTGCGAGGTGCTGCCAGTAAATCTGATAACGCTTGTAAAAGAGGCAGCGTGTGCCTCCAAGTGAGCAGAGATGAAGTCATCCGTATGTACAACAGGGGTTAATGTGGCAGAGGGGCAGAATGACTGCCCAGTATCACACACGAGTCTCTGGTAATACCATGACCTCAACGGGAGAGTTGGCATCATCCTACAAATCAAATATAGATTACCTAGTGGCAAGCGAGAAGCAAATTTACCCTTTAGACTCACCATCAAGTCCAAGAAGCCTTACGATCTCTCCACTCAGTCTTTCTGCTACCCAGTTTTCACAGAACCTGCAATATTTGAAGTCTCTGAAGTTTCTCAAATGTGGCTGAAATTACTCAAGGGTTCAAAAGGTATTTGGGATAGAGGGGCTGATAAATGCAAACTGTGTGCTGTTACCGCTCTCCTAGCTTTAGGAAACGAAGCTTAAGAACACGTTTTACTCATCATTATGTGAAAACTATGAGCGATATCATCATCACTCCAGTTGTATCTGTACCTACCAAATACGAACATCTGAACTAAGTTTTGCACTATGAACTCTTTGTCCCTACTGAAAAAAGTGTTCCCCAATGAGCATCAGCACTGATGATGAGATCACAGTAAGACCAACCAAGGCTCGGGAATACTTACTCGTATCAAAATTCAAGCAAAAAGGTGTCCGGGATAGCAAACAGCTCCTAGACACTCAAATGAGGACTTGCAGTAGGACTCTTCAATGCATGATGGGTTTAGAGGAGTGCAAATTAATCAAACAGAATAATGATCTCATAGTGAAATACTGAGCTGGGATTAAAGAGATTACTGTTCGGGTCCCAGCTCTAGAAGTTCTCACCCTTGGGGAAGTCATATCAGCTCCGGTGTCTTGCCCCTCCTTTCCACAAAAACTCCTTTGAATTACTGATTGCAGAACCCAAGTAAAGATGCCAGAGGGAAAGACCATTCCAAAGACTTTTTAATTTCTTTTTTTCCTTAATACCCACTATGAGGCACTGTCTTGTTTTATTCATGATTCTTTGAAGAAAGATATTCCAGCTTAAGGGAATAAAAACAAGTATGTGTTATCTTTTGAATAACATCATGTGCTTCTACTGGGAAGTCTGATTCTGAACAAATACTCATATGAACACATCAAAAAATGTGCAGTGCAATTTCATATAATAACACGTTTGATGGTACTTCGTGTTTGTAGCCCCAAAGGTTAGGTCAGGCAAAATTCTGAACTCAGTGGAGCACTTCTTGGCCTAAATTCACATAGGCACAGAAGGGAACGGCACAAAAACCTGTCCCATGAAGTTTTTTTTATACCTGTATTTTGTGATCTCCCATTCCTAGATCTCTAAAGATTTTGGTTCTTCTAGAGTTAAAGCAAAGCTTTTCTTTTTGTTTCTCAAGCTCACATTATAGAAAGCAAGACATTTAACCATCACGAAGGATTTCTAATTCAGCTACTCCGTACCAGCTTACCTGTAAACCCCCAAGTGTCCAACATCAGGCATTTGTAAGAGTTCAGTCACATCCCAATTCCTCTACAAAGCAAAGAGATCCCCAAGACTTCTTGGAATGTAGCCTTTTTATTTTTTCTCATTAGGTTCAAAGTTAGGCTAGCAACCTCACCACTGCCCAAAACACAAAATGCAGGCCAGTTTCTGGTAAGGATGAAAAGAAAGAGGAAAGTATGTGGGTGGAAGAACAACAAAGTTCAGTCACATGTCAAAATGGTTTCTGTTGTTTTTTAATCTGAAGCCAAAACTTATATTGAATCCAAATCTGCACTGCATAGTTTGAAGAGCAAGGGTAAGCTTCCTTCATCATGAAAGCATACATATAGCACACAGTCAAGTGACAAAAAGAATAATTTGCAATGAGAAGATAACTGTGTTCCGGTGGCGACATCTGCATCATCCGTAACCCAAATGTCTGACACCAGCATGAGGTGGCAATCACAACTACGACACTAATGACCACAACAACCAAGCCTTCCTCCCCACACTCAGCCTGACATTGCACTGGGAGGGCTCAGAAATCCCACAAGATTTCAACCAATCTCCAATTGCCTTGAAAACATAATTAACTTCAATTGTCTTTTGATTTTATCTCCATTTTCTCAGGTTCTAGGCTATTTGGGAAAGCGCTCCATGTACATACATGCGGGTATGCACCCTAGTGCGTGCTTGTACTTGTTTGGAGTTACCAACTTCCCAGTGCTTCTGCTTTTCTCAGGGCCTCCTCAGAGAGCAAAACTTTGGGAGGAAGCCTAGCCTTTGGGAAATTCTCTTTCTTATATTGTACAGTTGCTGATAAAAAGATTTCTGCTCCCACCGCACCTTGCTGATATCAATGAGCTGAAACCAAGGGAGCACTCAAGCTCGGTTTGGCTCTGCTAGGCTCAGCTCTCCACTTCCCCCAATGTTTTCTGACAAACTGCTCTCACAGGGATTTCCAAAGATGCTGACCTGGCCCTTGTAGTAAGGAAGAGATTTTCCTCCCTTATCTCCATAAATTTTAAAGTTTCCTGAAAACCAGAAAGACAGGATTCAGAGAAAGGGATGGGGAATCTACACAGAACAAAGACCAAGGAAAGTCTGACCCGGGCTAAAGACCAGTTGCCACTCCAGGCCACATCCACAGCTCTGTCCTTTTTCCATTTATTCTTCTGAAGTTCCACTGCATCAGCTAGAGCAGTAGAACCCAAATTTCCACACACTGCTGCTGTCTGCACAGTCACACACCCCAAGATGTGAACATGTAACTTGCTTTCCAAGAACTGCAGCAAATGAGCTCCCCTTCCTCCCTCCATGTCTCATCATACGTTGTGAGCCTCTGAATCTCTGCATGACTGGGAACTGAGCGTATTTTGGGGGAAATTAATGACAAATAACAATAATGATCAGTGTCACTTGCACTGTAGCAGTACTTATGGATTCCCACTGAAGAAGTTGGTGCTGGATCTAGCCAGAGATTACATATCTATTCCCTCCTTTCCCCTTTTGTCCAGAATGAGATTTACCAGAAAAAAAAACCCCACGGTTTTAGTCAACCGAGGATCTCTGTGAGTCACAGGCAGGCAGGTGACCTACATCACCATCCTCTCTTACGGGCCAAGAGATAACGCGAGCAGGAAGACTACACGTCAGGGAGGGCAAACACGGAAGAAGAATGTCAGCTTTAAGAACTAATGACCCTGCAGGGTAGGTTCAGCCCCAGTTTGATTCAGAAAACTAGAATGGCTGTAGCCAACGGGTTGCAGAATTCCATCCAACAAAACAGAGACTTGTTTCACTCCCAAGAAACTTTCCTAAGCAGTGGAAAATACAGCTTGCTACAAAGTCAGATGGAAGTTTCTGAGCCAGCCCAGGCAGGGGTGCACCTATATACCCAAACGAGAAAAGCCAAGAACAAGGCATCCAAACATGCAGCCCTGCCAAAACCTCAGTGGTTTTATCATCTAGAGTTCAAATCAAGACCTCCTGTCCTGCTGTTTGCACTGCATGCGGAAGAGTTTCCAAGAAACATCTCTTGGCAATAATCCCAAAAACGCAGCTTCCGACCTGCTGCTGGGTCGGCACTGGCAGCGGCTTCTCTGCAGATTTTGAAAGCTGAATTTCTGAATTCAGCTGAAGCCACCCCCATGCCACATCCTTTACTGCCAGCATAGCACTGAAACAGCACCGTTTTTTCAAACAATGCCCTTGATTCCTCTAAACACAACTGCTTAGGCAAGCCCAAAACAAGCTTGGTGGCCTAAGGTTTGGGGAGAAGATGAACCTGCCCTTGTTCTCATTCCAAGCTTTGCACATCATCGGGGACACTTGCCCTCTATCCTTTCTGCAAATCTGTTGGGATCATGAAAATAATTATGGTGGAAAAACCTGGCATAATCCAACTGTGGCTGTGTGAAAGCATCCTATCCAGTAGGGTACGCTAGAACAGACAACAAAGCTTGGAACATGAGGCAGCAATGAGCCAGTGCAATCATCTCTGGACCGGAAAGGCAGGATTCCCACTCGTGCTCCTAGGCAGAGGTGGCAAGTGTTGCTAGTGGGTCTGTTTCTACCTCCCACCCTCTTTCCCCTCCTCCAGTAACACAGTGCCTTCAGTTCAGCCAATTTTGATTTGACACCACTGCGACCTGTATGTGTGTAGTTGTTTTTGGTTTTGTTTTCTGGTTTTTTGTTTTTTTGGGTTTTTTTTGTTTCCCCCCCTCCCCATTGGTTGGACTAGATGATCTCAAAAGGTCCCTTCCAACCTAGGTGATTCTGTGATTCTGTGATTCTGTGACCTCTACTCAGAGGAGCCATCAGACCTAGGAGCACTACAATGTCTGGGATCCCAAGTTTTCCAGTTATACATGAAGAACCTTTTAGGATATAATTAAAGTTTCAGATCTAAACTTTGAAGTCTTCTTACCTGCACTCTGCAAATGCAAACACCCTGGCCTGCCAGCATTAGACCCTGTGCTAAATCTGAGCTAGACTAAATGTGTGACGTTGCTGAAATGGATGACAAAAAGGGGACAGTAACTTGTGACAAGTGAACGTGACCAGAGAAAACAAAGCTCAGAAACCCAGCGATACGTCCGAGTGGACAGCTTTGTATAGACTTCCTGTACTAGTTTTCTCCCACACAATCCAAATCTGAATGCTTTAGACCTGTCACATGAACCAATAAGTGATGTATAATGAAACACCTTAAAAGGCATCCCATTAAAGCATAAAAGGGTGCTCAAGCCCTTCCAGCTGATATCGTCTATTTCATAACCCCAGATTTAGAGAGAAAAACCATTCAACCCAAAATAACTCTCCATTAGCCCACAAGAGCCACAAGGCTCACAGTATGACGGACACCTCTGGCACCTCTGCGTCTACCTCTGCATCCTGCTCAGCAGCCCACACGACCTGAAATGGTAGAGAAGGTCCATGACCTTACCTGTGGACCTTGCCATCTTACTCCAAAGGAATTTACTGTGAAAGGAAGGTGCTGATGGACTATTTCCCTCCAGCCAACAGTCACAAACACACCTGGCTTCATCCTGCAAGACCTTTTGTGCTGGCCAGCCAAATCAGACAGCACTGGCTACAGGGGAGCATCAGCCCACAGCCACTCCTTTCCACATGAGTTCACGCGCATCCTGCTGATCTCAGTGGCTCTAGGATTCCAGCTGGCCACCGAATTGCCTGCTTCCAATCCCAAACAGCCAAGAAGCCCTCATAGGCACAACCAGACCACAGGCTTTTTTGAGAAAGCTACTGCCTGACTACAGATACCATCTTTGTCCTACTGGATTACAATAAGACCTGTGCTATTTTGGCAGGTATTAGCACATATTCACCAGTCTCTTGCTTCTCTAAAGAGGCTTTTCTTATACAAGTAAGAACTGTATATTAAACAGAGTACAGGCTACTAATGTTTATGGTGTGCATCAAGGGCAAATCTCTTCTGTATCTCTGACTTTAGTCTTATTTAACTTAGTCCTTTTCTGGGATCAGCTATGGAGAAAGCACACACTAAAGACAAAGCCCTTCTTCTAGGACAACTGGCCATTTCTCAATAAATTAGCTGTTGCTTTCAATAGGAGTTTTCTCCAAATCAAAAAGTGACCAAGCAGACTAAAAAGTATACAAGCAAAACAACATGAAATTCAGTGAAGTACATACATATACACGTAGACCCTAACAGATTTGAAACTCATTGGTATCACACAAACTCAAAAGGAAGCATTTAGTCATTCATAAAAGTTACGATTGGCTTCAGTTTGGCACTGAGGTGTCACACCAGGTTTGCAAGAAGTTCAAAGAATTTTTATATGAAACCATAAATTGGCCAAGTTTGAGAAGCACACAGTGTCAGCAGGACCATATGTGAAGGCTTTAAGGATTTATCAAACCACACAATACAAATTTCATCTCCAGACAGGGTGAATTTGTGAAAGCCACAGCAACAAGAAATGCTTTAAAAAAGACCTCATTTATAAAAATCACCAGGTTTCACACATACATCTCAGTTTGCTACTCTAGCAATACTGTTCCAGCATCAAAATCATTTTGGGTGGAATGAGCCCTTGAAATGAACAAAAAAATCTTACAGTAAGATTTTCATGTTTTTTAAAGCATTCCTCAAAACTTTTCCTCAAGTCAGGCCATGGGAGGAATTTCGACCAGAACAACTGCCCACAAATCCCCTGCTGGATGTTGTTTTTTAATTCAGTAATGTCCTGAGTTACATTTCTTCTTACTCCATAACCTTCTTTCTTACTTAATAACCTTCCTTTCCTCAAAAAGGGTTTTTTCCCTCCCCCTCCTTCCTCTCCCCATCACTCATACCAGAATTACACACCGACCTGTGCCAAGGTAATAGCAGAGGTCAGTGTATTTCAACCTAATACTGGCTTCTATAACCAAGAAAAAAAAAACACCTTAAGAAAAGCCCTCTTCAAAAATAGTGCCAATATTGATACCCAAACTCCTCATGCCTTGCAGCACAAACGAAAACTGAAGGATTCTTTCAAGTGAATCATAAGAAAATACTGCATTCATGAAAGTTATCAAAACAAAGGCAATCTTCCAGTCTAAGGTGCTGCCATTCATGAAGACCACACAGGGAAACGATGGAGCACAGGTTTCACCATGTAGGTGTTGTAAAACCAAGAGATATGAATCCGTGAGAAAACTGTACACTCAGCAACTCCCAAGGCTGCTGTTCTCCTGTGCAGGCTACAGCAGTACTAGGTTCATTCCCAAAACATCTCATTTATGTTTTTACTATACCTTAAAAGGCACTGTCATTCAAATTTTCACCTCCCCAAGACGACGGTCAAAGCTTTTCCGATTAATATCAAACCGGGATGATGGTGGACAGCACACAATCAATCCTTATTAAGGCTGAGCGTTATTCTCGATGCGCCCTGGAAGAGAGAAACACTCAGTTAATGGCTTGTGCCAGGAGGAGCAAGTTGTTTCACATGGATCAGTCATATTAAGCGAACAGGTTTTTTACCACCTCAACTGCTTGGATTTTGTTGTGGGTGACTGGGACTGACCCATACAACTGAGATTGTCCCAGCCACTAACGTAATCTCCACATAAATTAAGTTTATCCAAGTATTACAAGCATAGCTGCAAGTACATGAGGCTGCAGAAGGCATGGAGACAGTTGAGAAGACCAAAACCCATAGCTCGGGCCATTTAGGGAGTAAAGGTTACGCAGTCTGCTAATACACCAGGAGCATAATGGAAAAAAAAATATTTTAAACTGTTGTGTTTTGCAGAGAGGACAACAAGGAACATACATGGTTTGGTCTAAAGCTGGCAAGTTCTCCAGTGAGGCCAGATTTTACATTCAAATCTAGACTGCTGCCTTAAACCACCTTATTTTCTCTTTTCTAGAGAAGTCAAGCTTTGTGGGCAGCAGCAGAATGCTTGTTGGGCCAGTCAGCATCAACACAAAAAAGGGACAAACTTTTCAACTACATAAACCCCTCTGGAGGCCTGACACAGGGGAAGGTACCTTCAAAGCTATGCTCTGCTCACATAAATGGTTCTGAGGTGGAATTAGGCATGTATCAGTTAGACCATCTGTGGGAGTGGGCAGGTGGCTCTTCTGGAGTTGTGGGTATGTTAGTGAGGAGGAGAGGAAAACAATAACTATTCCATGAAGCTGGGGAATAGATGAGTGAGTTATTCCCTTGGCAACCAGCTCAATGGGACCCCGTTATTTTCTCCATTATTCAGTTAAATATATTCAGTTTCTAAGTTACTTTTTCTAGGACTCCTTCCAGTTTTAGATTTCATTTTCAACCAAAGCTTGCCACACTTTCTGCATGCTGTACAACACATAAACAGACAAGATGCATGTTTTTTAAGGTAAGGTAAGTCTCAAATAGCTAAAACCACCTGCGCTGTTAGAACATCTTGGCCAAAGTTAATGAGCCTCTCAACTGAAGCAAGTGAAAAATGGATGTTCTTTACTGTAACGTTTTATTAGAGCATGAAAGCCCTCTCACATAGAGAGTAAGCACAGCACCCAAACCACCCACCAGCACCCAGGCAGCAAAGCCGGCAGCTGAACCAATGCCTGGGAGCTCTGACAGCAGCTCCCAGGTTTGCCCTTGGGCATCCTGGTGTAGCTGATTGAGGCTGCCACTGAAAGAATCAATATCCCTTCTCCAACTCAAAAGTATTGCAATGACAGCTTTCATACTTGCATGTGATAAACTGGGCAAATAAGCTTATTTATTTTAAGTTGCTGTAGAAAGGAGGTATATTCTGAGACACAGTGAAAAAGCAGCAGAGCATTTTTTTCCTCGTGGTGCAGTAATGCTCGCCGGACGCCCACTCCGTCTCTTTGCATTTCCCAACAAATAACCCCGGCTTGCTCACAGCAACGCGGATTCATAATCCAGCTTTGTAGCAAAACAGGCTCCCTCTAATTATGCCTCAGCCTGACAACATCTAAATGATGGAACAGGAATACTGCAGAGACTCAAAATGAGAGAGTGTCAAAACAAGACTGTCTCCTTTCTCCATTCACACCGCAGGTCCCGAGCGCAGGACACGCTCCCACCTGAGTCATTCCCAGCAACGCTTGACAGCCCGGCAGCAGCCACAGGTATTTCCCAGGCAAGTGGATTTTTTAGAAAATTATTTAAAATGAGAGGACAGCAAGAGTAACTTTGCAAGGAGCAACGGTGTGATTAGAAGGATCAGTCATGTCTACAGAGTCTTATTAGAAGTAATTCATACCCAAGTAAAACAAATACCCCCCACTTTTCTAGGAAAATGCCAAATTCCATACTGATTTACACGCTTTACAATCTCATTGACTTCAGAGGGATTGCCCGCGGTATGAATCACCCGGCTGTGATACTCCCAGCAATACAGAGTAATCCCTTCATATTCCTCTTTTCAAAACCCCTATCACCCAACCAGGTGCCGCAGCTAAGACCCCACAAGCCAAGTCTCAGCCCTGGGGCGACATTTCTCCACTCCCTGCTAAAGCTTGGGGAGGGGGTGAAAGGGAAGTAAAAGCCTGATGATGAAAATGCCGACAAGCGAAAACCACGGCCTCAGTGAGCCCAGTGTGCCCGGCTGAGCGTGGCCACGGAGTTATTTGGGGCAGCTGAGGGGGAGGGGCATGAACCCTCCTTCAACCTAATTAAATCCAGATCCAAAAGCCATTCTGATCCAAGGGTATTAAGTATTTTTGTTAGAAAAGTCAGGGATAAATTAGCTCCTAACTTGGGCCCTAATCTTTTTTTTTCCATTGTTGTTAAAATTCTCCCACTTCCTAATATTTCAGTATTTCCTTATGATAAAAAGGAGCTCCAATCTGCCAGCTCGTCTGCCCTTTCCCTGCCAGGCACCTGAGCAGATGCTTCCCCCAAATCAGGTTTTTAAAATTACACGACCTGCTTCTTCATTTACAAACATCGGTGCAAAAGGCAACTGCTGACCCCACTCTCCGTTTTAATCACAGCTGTTATTTACAGTGCTAGCAACACACTGGGACAGAGGCTAATAAATGTTTAATGGCCCAGTAAACACCAAGGGCTTTATTTACAGCCCATTTCAAAGCCTGATCAAATATAATAATCCTTTGCACGTCTGTCTGCCACTTTCCTGGCCTCCTGTGGGATGGGAAGGGATGTACACGGCTGTTCTATATTCAAACAAGAAACAGGGGTTAGCTGTAGGGAAGGGAGGGGGCAGCGAGCTACAGGAACACGGACACATGGATATTTTCCCCACTTCAATCTCAGTTTCTTGCTCTTAAAAGGGCAGGATGAGCTGTTGGACCTCAACTTCCATGTAACATAGAAATGCAGGTGGCACCTGCCTCCAGGATTCAACAAAGCAGTTATTGGTAACAGGAATATTACCCATAGCAAACAGAGAATATGTGAAGGAAACTGAGAGAAATTCCATTTACTTACACATTGGGGTACAGGGGAAAAACACCTGCAAACTTCACGAAGTGCTGCAGGAGACCATGAGACCAGAAATGCTGAAGCTTTTTAGACCAAGATTTATTTTAAAAGAATTATGGAAACAGGATCAATACTTAAGCAATTTATACATCAAACAATTTGCACAATGCATAGGATTGCCAAGTAGCTGAAGTCTTCACATGCATCTACCCAGGCAAGGGCAGGTTTCTACCAGACCAACTGATTTAGTGCACAGGGGAAAAAAACGCAACTTTTCAGGTAGAAAAGCCACTTCTTCACATCTGATGTGGAAAATGTATTTCCCCTCGTAATTATAGCTGTGGGTCCATTACTAAATATACCCTCCCATGCAAATCTTACTTATCTTCTAAACCCTCCTATCTCCGATATGATATTTTAAATGAGTCATTTTGACACATTAAAACTAAGCAGTTACTTTTTTATTATGCTGTTACACATAGCTGTGACAAGCCTCCCTAAAGACCTGGTGCTGAATTACAGTCCAATTATGGTTTGGTGAACTCACACAAACAAGTGATAAACACACCAGAAAAAGCCATGAGGACTTCACAGGGAGACCTCACCCCTGACGTGGGGCTGCACCGTGGCACTATCTAGATATTCAGCACACAGGTTCCAGGAGCCAGACCAGGTCCGTGTCCTTCTGGGCTATAGTCAAGGTTTGAGTTTTTTTCAGCCTCTAAAGTACCACCCAAACGTGGTCCTTAAACCAGTAAGGGCTTCTGATACAGCTAAGGCCAGCTGACTCCACAAACACCACCATCTCTCCCAGATGATGGGACAGACCTACTTCCCAGTTTGATCTGGTTAAACTGGAGGGTCATCTAGCTCCGATCCACACAGAAGGCAAGGGATCAGGGTAAGATTATGAAAACGGAGTCTTAAGGCCAAAAAAATGGAGCCTGGAGGCAGGGCTGTCATCAGGGCATAGCTCACCCATGCTGCTGCACACCAGCCCCTTCCCTTCCCTTCATGGGACATTTTCATTTAGTGTGGCCAGGAGACTCTTTCAGAGGATGTTTTAAAACTCACAGAGCTGCCAAAACCGTCAAATTAGAGCACAGCAAGAACTCATAATAAACCCACCCAAGTGAACCGCAGCACTAGTCAGCTGCCTTTTTTGGGTGAAACCAAAAATCGTGAAAGCAAAGATCTAACGGCAATTACACCCAAAACGCTTCCTGTCTTTACACAAATCTTTGTTTGCTTTGGGTTTTAGTGGTAGATGGGAGCACAGACTACAATTTGTGGGAGATAGGTTACTGCTGCTAATGCAAAGAGCTTTTTTTCTTTCCCCCATTTACAGATAAAGAAGGCACTAAAAATGCCACGCTGAAACAGCTTGGTTCTGCTTCACAGATGGCAGCAAAAATTAGCATTATTTATTTGTGGCTTCAGTCACTTTCAAAAAGAAAAACAGATGAAGGAAGAAAGGCACCTGAATTAGGACCCTGTCCCCTTTTCTTTGCAGCTAATACTTCAAAATGCAGCAGTGAAAGAGCATTTTGCAGAGTTCTAGGAAACCACACTGAGAAAAAAATAGTACATTTACCCAAGAAGGAGAACAAAAACAAGCAGAACAATAAGAGTCACGGAAGTTTGCTCTGAGGAGACATCTGGGAAGGTGAAAGGAGGAAGCAAGTGAAAGAAAACACACAGCATGAAGATACAAACTAATCCAAAACAGCAAGAAAGGAATTATTAAGCCATTTTCCATCTACATAGCACTGCATGCAACAAATGAGATGTGGTCACAGAGTGCTACAGGATTCAAAATCCAGCTGCGTTATATACATAATCATATGTATAAGTTGTGGATGCTCCATCCCTGGAAGTGTTCAAGGCCAGGCTGGACGGGGCTTTGAGCAACCTGCTCTGGTGAAAGGTGTCCCTGCCTATGGCAGGGGGGTTGGAACTTGATGATCTTTAAGGTCCCTTCCAATTCTAACCATTCTGTGATTCTATGATATCCCTACGTAGGGGATCAAGCTCATCACCAAAAACTTTAGTTTAGATGAACAAGTGAAAAATGCACATAGAGCACCAGCTATATGGATGATAAATATACATCATTTTCTCCAGCAGTGAAGCCTATCCTCACTGCAAGATATTGCCATTTACTTCCAAGTACAAATGGACTGCTCACAGAGAGAGAAGCTGGGGGTAAAATTAACTCTTGGAGCCCAGAATGTCTCAGGAGATCCTGCCTGCTCTTCTCCTCCACTGCACACAGACCGGGAACTCGATGGCCTCTTTGATTGCTTCCATCACCACAACAATTATTTTAATTTTTAGCTTCTTGATTTTGGCAGAGACTCTCTTAAAAGCCCAATCAAGAACAATTAAATGCAAAAAATTAAGTGAAATAAGGCGCCAACAAGATTTGGTGTCTGCCCCTCTTCCCTTAAGTGGGATGGAAGATTAAGTGCTCAGCTTACAGGTTCCTGAGAAAGCCTGCAAAGTGAGGCATCCTCAGAAGAGATCCAGAAATCCGTTTTCTTAATAGAAACCTTCTAGAATTTGCCAATAAGAACACCTAAATCCTGCAGTTCCAGTGTGATGGAGCCCTGGCTTCTGCTCTCACTTGGGCTCAGCAGTTCAAATCCACTTCCCACATACCAAGGAGAGCAGCCTAGTGAGCCCATAGACTTTTCTGTCCTTCCCTGATGATGCCACAATGCTAAACAACCAAATATGTCACTACACCAGAAAGTATAGAGTGGTTTAGTGATTAATGGACTTAGCTAGGAGGAAAGTTCTGGCCATGGTCCTCTTTCTCAGGGCTTTTAATGTATTTTATGTTAGATACTCGTTTGACTTAAGAAACTCACAAGCACACGCACTGCACGTGCTGAGAAGAGGGACCAGGACACAATTCCTTTCCTCAGGTTTGCGTGGCACGGAGGGACACAGGACTTGTGCTTCAAACAGCCAGACGGTACTGCAGGTTTCGTGCCAAGGATCAAAGGAACGGGAACCTAACACTTGGACCAGAAGCATCTCAAATTGCTTCCAGTGTTGGCCGCCCAAAGAGCCCAGGTTCCTAGGATAACTTCTGATTTTTTAAATTTCTTTCTTAGTTTTTAACAGCATAGGTCTTAAAAAATTGTCTTACTCAAAGGCTAACAGCTGTATGGCAATCACATTCAGATTCAAAGCTTTCTACTCATTCATGAATTCAAAAGTAAGGCTAAGCAGATGCACCACTGAGTCCAGTTTCCTTATTTTTGAGAATAAATATAATTATCCCCAACTTCACAGACAGGAGACACTCCTAGAGAAGTGACTTGTCAAACAGTGAGATGACAGAGGCAGCAACAAAAGCCCACCCACAGAACCACTGGTCTCATGCCTTGCAAAATAATTGCCTTCCCACCCAGAAGTAAAGGTTACAATTACAGCGAGAATGAGTCAAGCTGGAAAGACCTATTTAAAAAAAGGGAAAAAAGTGGAAAATAGTTTTGATGAAAGTATGCAGGTGATTCCAAGGCAGAAAAGAAGCCCATTTTTGCACTGCATCTTGTTTATTCATTCTTTGTTTCAGTTACCAACCATAAATTAAATACTTTACCTAAAACTGCTCATCTGGTACCTTTAATACTTAGTCACTAGAAACTGAACATCTGTTTTGCTTTGAGGCTTTCAGCGGTGACTCAATGTTATCTACAGTGTTGGACCCCTGGAGATTAGTATCCTTGAGGTTTTTTCTCCCCCTTCCCTAGCAACAGGGCTGCTTGCTTTCAGGAGGAGGAATCAGCCTATAAAATTGTGTTACAAAACAATTTAAGTTTGGCACAAGTCGAGGAGGAAGCACAAGACTCAGAAAAATTTCATCCTCAGCTGAGATCTCTACCAGGGCATACCTGTGCCCCAGAGCTCCCTAGGACCAATATGCCACTGCAGGGTGATGAAGGCTTTCAGGCTTCACGGAAACAGCAATCTCCTGCTGTGTTTACTGTAAGCATGATAAACACACCGCAATTAAAATGACTCCAGTAGCACTCTCAGCATGTGTATCCCCCCAAGCCTGAAAGCAATCCCAAAGGTTTATCTGTGATTTAACCTCTGCTGGCTTCGGGCATGGCAGATAACTCAGCATCACGTATCTTCATCAGCAGTGAAGCACCCAAGGTAGAGGCAGCTGTAGAAAGAGGACGCAGCAGCAGGAAATATCGCTGCACCAAGGGACCCAATTAACTCGCTGATAAAAGACACTGGCATCTTATTAGCACAGCAGACGTGCATGCACAAAGGCATGCCACGCCTGGGAAAAGGACTTCAAGGATAACATATGCTGTCTTGTATGTGCAAGCAAAGAGCCTGGACATGGTCATCATCTTGTCCTGCTATAAGGGAAGGGATCTGTGCACTGTCCAAGTCAGCTGACAAACCGATCCTCAACAGCCATTTCCCCCCTGTTTGTGCAGGAGCAATCCTGCGGCTCATTCAGTGAATTAATATTTTCCCTGGAAGAGCGTTAGACACAAAGCAAACCCACAGACCTGCCCTTTATCTCACCACATGGCAGCTGTGACACAGCCCACCTGTCTGAACTCAGGCACAGGTTGGCTTTAGGAGGTTTCACCATCTTCCACATCAGACATGGGCACACCACACTTGAAGGGTTTTACAATCCACTTCACCCTCCACGTACAGATATGGGCCCTAACATTGAGGATGCAGATATTAACCCATTGGTAGCTAGAGAGCCAAAGGAAATGTGGGGAAACCTCAACTTCCAGCTCCCAGCTCAGTGCTTTAACCACCAATGTATTCAGTAAACTCTTAAAAATTAGTGTGCATAGTTGCAGCCTGAGCCTGTCCGCATAAGCGAGACTGATCACATCTAAGATGCCTTTAATTCAATACCTCCAACAGCAACCAGGTGTGGGAAGCAAGGTCAAATGAACACCAGCATGTACCATTTTTCCCCCAGAACACTTGTTCATCTCCAGCATGGACAGTTTCTGCACAGAAATCTTTACACCTTCCTTCCATGAGTTTATCCAGCCACCTTTTCTAACATGTAAGTTTTAAAGGATTCTACAGCAAGTAGAAGCATAGCTTAACACATGGGGTACAAATGTTTACAAACACTGATAGCATGCAGAGGAGATGGGCTACCAGGGCAGCACCAACAACTCCAAAAATTATGATACCTACAGCCCACAAAGCTCCACTGAGTTCTCAGCCCAAAGTTTTTATGGCATTAATGTAGCCCATGACAAACCAGCATTGTCATGCAAGTATTAAAGATTCAAACTGCGCTCCTCATTAGTACCTCTGCGGGCAAAGCAGCAGAACTGGTTTGGAAAGAGAAAAGGAAAGAAAATACAGATGACTCCGATAACATGTCTAATTAATAAAGCATAAACTAGACGGGCTGGTTCAGTCTGCGCGTCCCATCTGCTTTGACTTCAATCGGGATGGTTCCCAGCTCCACAAGCGTCAGTTTCCATAAAGATATTCCCACATGCTGACACGCCAAAGACGTGCCTTCAGCACCCAGGCACATATGCTCTTCTATGGCATTATTGCATGTCCTTGCATTCTGCTTCTGGAAAGAAAGGATGAACAATGGCAAATACGAGTGCCCAGTATGAAAGGATGGTCCCAAGACACCAAGGCCACACTCCAAGGGCTAAGGAAGAGTCTGGTTTGAGTTTGCTTTAACTTCCTAGTCACCACTCCTCCATGGTCTCTAGATAGATGCTTATCTACCTTTAAAGCCTTAACATAACATTCTGTATTCTGTTGCACTTTAAGTGACTTTGCAAGCAACTTGCATGAAGTTCTATAATATAAATGTTGATTTATAAAGATTTATTTGTGGAGCGATTATGTATAGCTCCCTAAGGTCATCAGTTAGACCTATGACACTCAAAGTTCAGATTCAGACAAGATCTTGATCTCTGCATGCTTCTGGTCGTGGTTTTGGAAACAATAAGCAGAGAAGACATATACTGTACAGTCCCTACAACAGGGGACACTCCTGCAAACATGCACCCTGGCCCTAAAAGCTTCAATAAAAGAAAAAAACAACTAATAAAGGCAAAGGGAGCAACTCATTTGCTGCACAGGTCAGAGACAGAGCCAAGAACAGGATGTGGGAGATGGAGAAGCACATCAAGTGCCTGTGGCATCCTGACAAAACAACCTCTGTGACTTAAAATGAGAGAAGAGGTCAGTAGGAGGTACAGCCAGCGTAACAGGGATTTCAGCCAGGGTGCCATGAAAAATGTGTATGAGTTCAGAAAAGAGGCAGGTCTTGACATAAGGAAAGTACCATTCCTGCTCCCCTAGGGAAAGAGGAGGGTGAAGATGGTTGTATCTCATTTCTGTTTTTTAAAAGGATTTCTCCAAAGATGTTAAGACTGTGAGAAGTTTTGAGATTTAAGCAGGTGGGAACAACCGACAGAGAGCACAAGGACCAGAAAATGTGCCCCTCTCAAATTGAGGTAACTCTGCAGAGTGCTTTTTCCTCTTTCTCCACAGTTTAGTACACTGGAAATACCCGCTTCCTAAAAGCGGCAGGACAGAGGCAAGAGCTGTTCCTACAGCCATGTACTGGTCTCCAGAACAACAGGAAACCAGCGGTCAAGTGGTGCCGATAGTGCTTGGTGCTTTCACTGCACAATCGCCCAATTGAGGACAGGCTGACTCATTCACCCCAGTTAAAACCCAAGCACCAACACGAGTCAGCCCGCTGGAGCGGGTGGTTCATTTTTTTCACTGCTACAGGTAGATTCCAAAAAAAATGGAAACCTGTTGAAGAGGTCATATCCTTCAGGGGCAGAAAGGAAGCTGCTGTCAGTTTCAGATAAACTTCTACTGTATCACTTCATGCTTGCCCAGAGCGGCTGCTGGCACCTGCTCCTGAACAAACCAGCAAGAATCAGACCCTGAAAAGATAGTCTATTATATTCTTTATGCAGTGTGAGGAAAGACAAACTGAACTGAATAAGCAACACCTATTGGGAAAGTCCATGCCACACCTAGGATTACATACAAGAAAGAAATCAGCCTAGCGTTCAAGCCAGACAAACAGGGAACGCCAAACCTTCACTAAAGGAAAACCTCAAGTAATTTGGAGCCAAACAGGCTCATATCCACCTGGCCTTTCACTGTTGTCTTACTAAAGAGCTATTTTCATAAGAGTCTGATCTGCAGTTGGGGCTGGCTGGAGGAAGGACCATCAAGGATCTGCCACCACAGAAGCATCCCTAGTCCACGCTGCTGAGCTACAGCTGTGAGTTCCTGCAGCGCTGGGGACAGACAACTCCTGTAGCTCACTTCAACCCAGCTCCTGTCTCCATACCCCTCAAAATTCAACAGTATCCAACAGCTGAGGGCTTCTGTTTGTAAATCATGGTTGCAACACTGAGGATCATCACACATCACAACTGCAATGTCAAAGGAGCAACAAAACGATGATGACAAAATCCTACAGCACAGATTGGTTTTCCAGACCTCTTCCGTAAATGCTGACGGTGCAGATGGGTGGCTGGAACTTCTTCCTAAGAAGGTCAACCAACACAGGAAGCCTCAGCTGCACTAGAACAGTCAAGATCTTGGGCAAAATAGTTACAAGAAAGCATTTTTCCTTCAGAAACAGGCGACAAATTTCCAGTAGCATCCTGGAAGCCTTTCTTCTGGCAAAAAACTGGTTACTTAGGAATAGTGCTAATTCAGGTACATGCACAAAATAAAAGGCAGAAGAGAAGTTTATCTGGAACTTGCTGACTACACTGAGATGGGGTGGGGGGTGGGGGGAAGGGCAGGGGAGATCAAGGCAGCAGCCAGTGCTTTGGAATAGGTACAGAAACAAGTTTCCACGGGAGCATGTTTCTTTAAAGTCAGATGTATTAGATCATCTTGTCCCCTAGAGTATGTTGTTTCCTAATGTTTTGCCCAGACCAATTTCAAATGTCAAAAGCAATGGTCCGGTTTTTTGGTTTTGGGTTGTGTTTTTTTGCGTTCTTTTTATTTATTTTTTTTAACTACCTTAAGTCCCTACAGAGCCAGTCAAGGATGAGAATTTTAGACTCTGTTCTGTCTTTCACATTACAAGTACAATTACCACTGCAGCCTGATTACAGCATCTCCTGTCACAGACTCTGCGAGAGGCTGAAAAAACAGCTTGCCTTTCAAATGGAGTTAGAAAAATTCATACGAGTCCTTTAGTGCTCAGTAGTCATATGCCAACAAAATTTAAGAAAAGCATGTGCAGTCTCGAGGCAAAAGCATCCCTTAGAGAAAGATATTCACACTGTCATCAAAAAAGGGCATGATGAAAAGCCCTTGCAAAGTACTTATCCTGAAATTTGGACTACTCTCAAAATAGTCTTATTCCTCTTGCTTTCCAGTACTTTCATCCAACTAATGAAGAAAAATCTTCACTACAGAAAGATTTCTAGATGTGTGCGACAGCTTGGGTATGGACAGTCTTGCCCTCCCCAGATGCAGGAGGTGTAGGATTGAGCAAAGTAATAGATCAGAGGACTAATGTTAAGGTTAGTTTGACTCCTCTTCCCAGATAGGAAGGCATCTTGGATAACTGTAAGTGGAAATTAGCCCTACAAGCTGGAAACGTCTGGATATAGATAGTTAAACAAGATAGTATCGTCAGGTCACATCTGTTTTCCACATTTTCATTTCAACCTACCAAGAAGTGAGAGTCAGGCGGCTGGGACACGGGCCAGAGTTGGGAGAAGTTCTGCAGTGGGTCACTTGGGGTCCTCAGAGCTGGATGATCACACAGGTCACTGACACCAGGCGAGAGTTCCCTTCTCCTCCACCTTCCCACCCCAGGCATTCCCACAGCAGCCCATGCCAGGCTTCACGTCAGCCATGGCGGGCCAACTGGCATTGCTAACCTGCCAAAAAGTCAGCCGGGACAGGGTGCTGTGTTGGGGAAAGCAGATTTACACCAAGGTAAGCAAGCTGAGCTGCCTTACTCCATCATCAGACGTGGTCCAACACGTGCAGAAAGGAGGGAATAGAAACATAAACTCCCCAGAACAACATCACCTACATCTTACATCAGCTCACCTCTGTCACATAACAACTAATCAGCTCTTCACATCTTAACTCCCTTTCTACACCGGAGTGACAACCCTCCCTGCTTAACCAAGTACTAAATAATGAGCCAACACTGCTGTTGCCTGAGCCCCAGAGAACACCTAATTTTGACAAGACAGGGCCTGACCCCCAGTTATTAAGCTGTAAGTGGGAATATTAAGTGCAAATATTAACAGTGAAATAGGCACAGTTGGCACCAAGGTGAAAGGGAGGTTATAGGACGGGACTAAACCACTGAGATCAGCTAATAGCATATGCCTGGCTATCAAAGATGACAAGGTTTAGCAGCTTATTATTAATTATGAAACCTCTGCAGGATGTTTTCTGCTGGGAAAAAGCAAAAGTGTTGCTTTTCCAGCTGTCCATTAACTAAAGTGAAATGAATAGACCCAGCTGCAGAGAGAGCAGGCACTGGGCAACTCGAGGGGGAAGCGGTCAGCATCATTAGACACATCACATCTATCCTCCAAGCAAGAGACTTCAGGTTCAGCTATTGCAAAAGTCCATACTTCTCCAGAAGCATGGAAGTACCACCTCGTCCTTCTATTTCACATCTGTCCCCTTTCCCCTGGGGGCAGCAGGGGAATTCCTGTTGTGACACAACAACAGGAATACCCCAGTCTCTTCCTGGGCATGAAACTTGTAAGTCAGACATTGATAAATGGCAGTAGGATGGCGAGTAAAGGAAAGTTCATGGAAGAGAGCTCACAGAAGACAAGAATATTAAAGAGTTTCAACTCCTCTGAAGCCAGGAAAGACTTAACAAATAGGCATCTTTGTGCTTAAAGCTGCTAAGAAATAATGCTACCCAGAGGAAAAAAAAATCTACAAGTGGAAGAATTAAGTGGGCAAGTGCTTGACATAAGTGTGATTTTGTCAATGGAGACAATTTATGGAACAGGTTCGTAAAAGCAAAGGAGGACGGTGGAAAAAGGGGCAGTGTGGGTACTGCCAGACTTTCTGCCTGTAAGCACCTTAGTCCAAGATCATCTTTCAGTTCCTGTCCGTGGAGATGGAGGAGCAGGATCCAAGAACCACTCACAGTAGGGATATGAAAATGGATGGAAACAGCTTCTTGGTGTCTCACTGCCCCTGGAAGCTTGGCTTGTTTCAGTCTTTGTACAGCATTTGGCTTTGTGCAGGTTATCTCCCAGGCTTTGCTGCCATCCCTGCATGTTCACTCCTCTGATGGGCCCAGGCCAGAGCAGCGTGTCGTGCGTGTGGTTGCAGTGCTGTGGAAGCAGAGCCCAGCGCAGGTGGTGGCAGGAGGCCCACCTCGCCCTCTGCCCTGCCTGCAAGTGGCAAGGGCTGCCACTGAAATCTCACTGTAGATCCACCCTGCAGTACAGCAGGCAAAAGACGTATTTCCCCCAAAGATCTTATTAGAGCGGTGCTGTCAACAGCCCCTTCCCAACAGCCAAATTCCCCAGCAGCCCTGCTCCCCACCCCAGCCCTTGGGAAGGGATGTGCCAAAGGGATGAGGATGGGAGCAGATGCTAAGCTGTGCTCATGGATTCTCTTTCACCTGTAACTCTTCATCATGTATTTCTGTGTGGCATAATGAGGAATTGGGGAATTAATTTTTTTTAAAGATGGAAGTGCCAAACTTGGCTGCAGGGTTGAAGCCCTGTTTCAAGGGCTGAGCAGATGCACCATGAGCAGCAGGTATGTGAACTTTCCTCCTGCTGCTCTCCAAGGGTGCTGCAGCCCCTGGTCTGGGGGACTCAGTTCAGCCACTGAGTTTGTTCTGTTTGGTGGGGTTTTTGGAGAGCTAATGTTGCATCAAACCTTGGGAGGTCATGTCTCCTCTCACAGCTGCTGTGGGACAAACCCATCATTTGGACTTGGGTTTCCAACTTCCATCTTTGGGCTAGCTCTCGGATAACGGTGTTATCCCTTGTCCTATCACTACATGTCCTGACAAAAAGTCCCTCTCCAGCTCTCCTGTAGGGTGGAAGATTTCCCCATCCGAGTGCCCTGAATCATGGGCAACAACAGGCAGGAACTTCATTTCAGGAAGCAACATCAGTTTAAACAAATTAAACTACAGGTTTGGTCTTTTAGTCCAAAGCGTGTTCAAGGGTTGGTCACCTTTAACAACGCCACGATTGCCAAACCAGTTTGATGGATGGCACCATCTCGCTGGGACAGTGGCAGCCCGTGAGAGCAGCCAGCCCTCCACTCGTCACAGCAGCTAAAAGACGCTTGTGCTGCTGCTCGCCACACCGTATCTTTCCACGGCAGCTAAACACGCTAATCTCCAAAGATCCCATCTTGGCAACGCTAAATCCACTCTTCAAAAAATAAAATCATTCCAACTAATCCATGTGAAAGCAGCTGAGCAAGTATTGAGCAACTGCAAAGTCCTTGGCTTCCTAAAAACAGTAATGATCTTGCAGTAACTTCAAAAAACCCATTGAATAGGTCAACTCCTGGGTTTGGATGCTGAGAAGCTCAGTCTTCCCGTCACTGCTGAGACGGCTTTGCTGCCCAAGAGCCTTGGCTGAAGTTTCCACCTAGCTATCATCAGACCTGCATGGCTCATCTCTGAAACACTTTCCCCCCCCTAGGAATTTCCACCTCTCCCATCCACGTGTGCACAGACTTCCTTATTCTCTGTCCACCAGTCAAGTAAGTACAGTTTTCAGAGTGAAAATTCAGTTTCTCATCCTTAAAGTTCAAAGGAGGGGGGTGTGTGTTTGGGGGCTGAGCTTCTTGGCTTTGCTCCTAGGGGGCTGGAGAGGGAATGGAAATGGATGTTTTCACATACTCTTATTGCATGCTGTGTAATTATTCAGTGGAGGCAGGCTGCAAACTCTGGCAGCAACCCTCCTACAGTGGTTCTTACACTTGCAACTAAACCATTTTCAAAACTGATGAGCAGAAACAAGCTGGGCAGATGGGTGAGTGGATTCTTTCAGGTTTACAGTGAATGAGAACCATCAGTCTCCTATCAGCTGCCAGGCTCGTGTACCCAGGAGCCAAAGGACTCTCTTCCGCGAGATGCTGAGTGCCCTCGGATGCCCTGCATCTACATGGGAATGGACAAGCAACACCCAGGTCCAGATCAGGTCCAGCTGACTGGTTCAAGAACGCTGACTTCAGGGTCCATCAAAAATATCAACCTCTCTGCTGGGCAGAGATGCACTGTTGGAAATGCAGTGGCTTTGGAAAGCGGAGAGGGTTTGCAAGGAACAATACTGGTGCTGCAGCACCTCCAAGGAGAAACGACCGTTCTTCCTAACAGCACGTGCCTGCTCTTGAACCTGCTGACAGCTCACCATGCCCATTTTCTGGAGGGTCATCACAGTGTTGGGCAAGAGGGCAACATCAGATGCTCCATCCCATGCTGCTCGCTCAGCTATGCCAGACAGAAAATAAGGGCAGAGGGCTCCTTGGGTTCCTCTTTTTCTTGCCACAAAGAGGCCGACATCGAGCTGAGGTATATCCTTTTAAAGCAGCTCACTGTATTTCACAATTTATCTTCCAGTTTCTACACGAAGAGGGCAACATATGGGAAGTTACATGAACTCAAACATTCCCCACAGAAAATGCTGTATCCTGGAAAAAACAACGACTACCTCTGCACAGGCACTGAATTCAGTTTAACAAATATCAAGGAAGGCAGAGAGTAAATCCTGTGTCGCGCAGAGGCTAAGGCATGGGCACTAGAAGCAATCTCAAATACGCAGATGTCTACACAACCTCTCTTGGGCAAACCAAGAGATCCACCACCTTTGTGAACATGCACCCGCAGCACCGTTTTTTACACCTGAACCACTAAGAGTTCCCCGCATATGATCTCCCACAAGGATCCTCTCAATAGTAGAGAGACAGAGACACTTTGGTGACCCTCCAAACTATCTTAACACGCTGATGGATTAGGGTGGAAAACACTCACGGAGCCACCAGGTTTGTCAGCCTCTCTGGAACCTCAGCCGAGAAGGTGATGGGAGAGCCACACGCCAGAGGAGACAAACAAGAGGAGATGCTTTTGGAAACCGGCCTGCACAGACAGACAAAGGTGCAAGCTGCCCATCCCATGCCTACTTCATTCCTGTTTTAAGATATGAAAAAGGATGATTGTGCAGCATTTAAGTTACTCACTTCCCTGGAGAGCAGAGACTCATCTTAACCCTTCGAAAGCTGCCTTTGTATGTCAGTTAGCCCATGCCTCAGTTTCCCTTTGGAACAAGACATCTTTTGTGCATTTTATTCGTTTGGATGTTGGATTCTACAAGGCCAGACCTGCCAGCTCAGCTCAGTGAGAGCTGAAGCACAGCCACAGACCAGGCAACACTGCCATGCAGACTAAGCTGGGTCACAGATTTCACCTCCTCGTACCTAATGGAGTAAAAGAAGCTAATTCGTACACAACTACAGGTCACGCCAGGTACAGAAAAGATGATAGACGAGTTGGCTGAATATTTTTTTTTCTAAAAGGCAGCATGATGCAAGAGATTCTCTGATAGCCCCATGGGAAATGTCTGCAGCCTGCTCTAGATGAGCTCACCAACCTGTGCAGACTTCCAGAACCCAGCAGAGGACTGAAATGCAAATCCACCCATTCCCATTATGCAGCAATCTGCATACACTAAATTTCTCAAAGGGTTGAAATGATGGAAAAAATTAGGGATCCACAAATTAAGCTGTTGGAGGCCACTGCCCAGTACAGAACCAAAAAGTAGTAAAAATTTATTTGCAAAACTGCAAAGTAAAACCATGCTAGACATGGAAATGGTCTTCTCATTTCTTTTCCATATACTCCTAGACATCCTTGTAAAAAAATTTAACCTCTCTAATCCTGGACACAGTTTTCCAGCTAGCCAAATATTTAAGAACAGGCTGCTGCCATTGAATCGATCCCACCTGGCATTCCCACCCTGCCACCAGAACGAGAATGTAAATTCTACACGGTGACTGGGATTAAAAATGTCGCTCTGTCTGCAGCCAAATAGATTTAAAGCTCCTCAGGAGAAAATCTTGAAGATTATCCATGCTTTCCAATTTATTATTCATTTCTAACTCATCTCCGTTCATCTCTAATTCAACATTCAAGCCTGGCATGGATGGCATTAGTATCTTCTAGGAGACAGACGTGAAACTGCAGTGTTTGGGCTGTCACAGACTAAAGCACTGCCCTTCTAATCTAGCAATGCAGAGGGACAAGGGAGGACTAAGCCTGTACTTCCACTTCTCCCAACTAAATATGTATGTGCACAGCTGAGAGAGCGCCTAAAGTTATACTTCTGAGCCTTTGTACTCCAGAGTGGCCAGTTTGCAAGGAAGTGAAATGCAGAGGCTCTGAGGTACACCACATGTTAAACAACACTGGAAAACACGTGTGAATAGATTTATTTTCAGCCTTCTCAAACATATCCGTAAGAGCTTTGCTTCTACAACAAAAGTGAGATGATTATCTCCTGATAAAAAACATTATTCAAATTGCAAACCAGCAGGAAAGTTTTACATGCTGTCTTGCGACGCGCTATCATGAGAAAAATTTATGATACCCCAAAACCTTCAGGTTGAAAGCCAGGATATCCCTGTGCTGCACGTGGTGCCTGCAACAAGACACTGCCCTTTCCCAGAGAGCTGATGGAACTTCTATAAACCATGCTTCTTTTACAAAAAAAAAAAAGTGCCAATCCTGTTCTTCACATTCTCCTCTTAGTACTCAGCAAGATTTACTTACTTACTTTTAGAAACTTCTAACAGCATCATGCGTGTAATATCTGTCCTTTCTGCCTCCCAGGTTTAGCTGAGTCTCTCAGGACACCTTGCCATCAGTAGTCAGACCCCAGATGCCTTCCTGGCTTTTCTTCCACTAATCTATTTCACTGTCCAGGCAGGTCACTTCTTCCTCCTTCTCCATTTCTCCCCCTGTCCCTGGTCAGGGACTGGACCTGCATGGTGCGCAGCAGAGTCTTTTGTGGACGGAGTACGAACAGCTATGGCCAGTATCTTCTGATATTAAGTGGACTGACCTCTAAGTCAATGCAGTTTCTCCCTTTCCCTTTTTTTGTTGTTGTTTTGTTTTACATAAAGATGAGCAAACAGAAAACCTCCCCCAGATTTGTCAAGACCTCTCCTGAGATCACATCAACAGTTATCACTTCAGTGCTCACCAGAAAGCTCACAAGGGCAAACCTGCTATTTCAAAGGGTGCAGTAAGAGATGCCCAACGGGATGCAAGCAGGACTTCAAGCTGATTGCAACCCGTGTTGAGGCCAGGAATAGGTTTCCTGGATGCAGAATGCTCTCTGACACGTACCATGACATAATTTACTAACACAAATTAGTAGTATCAGCCCTTAGCCAGCTGCAGTTTCTGAATGAAGTGTTTGAAACCTCCAGAGTATGAATTGAGACACTAACCCTGAAAATGCAGGGTCACAAGCAAGGGATGGATGTACACAGTCCCAGGGATTACAGGGGGATCTTCTTGGTTTGCAAGTACCATGAGGTTCACTGCTACGGCTAAGCAACTTAGTTGCAGCTATTAGCAGTGCTCCCAAGAAGACCCAAGGTCTACCTAGTTCATCCCATTTTCACGTAATTTGTAGATCATTGCTCTTCCTACCACCTGGTCAATCATAGTTAAAGATGAGCCTATGTGAGCTCATCATATCATGCACTAAAAATAACACACTCAGAAGATGACATACCGGATGCACAGAAGCAAGGATGATTTGGTACCAGTTTTGGGAAAATTCTTTACAAGCTGCCTTCTGGTCAGAAGATCCCTGCTTCCTTGAAGGAGAGCATCTGAGCACAGACCCAGAGAGACGTCCTGCCTTCAGCAATTAAACCAGAAACGTCTGCTGCTCTCTGGAGCAAGGTCAACACTGACGGGGTGGAGACCAAAGTGAGCTAAACCCCTGGGTTTTAGATCATCAGAACAACTGTAACTTGGAGGGGTTATTTCGAAACAAGGCGTGATATGAGAAGGCAGTCATCCCAAGGCAGGGGATGGTTCAACCACAGAGCAACCCAGCATTGACTGATTCACTGTTCATACCTGAATCAAGGCTTCCTGTCACCTATTACTTAACTCGGATACACAAAACCTACAAGCTCCAACACGCTGAACTCTGTTTTTAAGACTGGTATGCTGCCACAGCACCTCTACAATTCATCCCTTACATGCTTTTATCAATCCATATTGGAGTATCAAACAGCATTTTGGACCCCCAAATGATGAATGCAGGTCTTAAAATTCCACATCTAACCCTACAGGCAGGTAGCATCCATCAGCCAAAGCTTCTGGTGGTCAGGTATCCAGACACTGGGAAGCCTGTCTCACTCCTGCTAGCTGGGATTTCCAGGCTAGACATCCCCCATTTCCACTGCCTCCAGGGCTCAGCCTGAAGAGACATTCACGCAGCACTCAGTAAAATGAGGACACGGCCTCAGTGCTCACCACCCCCGCCAGCAGAAACCATGAACCTACCAGTGCCGAGGAAGGTGGCTGCGAGGCGGGCAGAGGCGATCCTGTCTGAGGTACCTTCACGCTGGAATTCATCTCATGCTTCCCAGGTAAATACTGGGGAAGCCACGAAGGATGCCTGCACCTCCCCTCCTCCAAACACACAGGGATTTGCGGGAGGGAAGGAATTTGGCCGGCTTCCCTTCACTACGCAAAGGAAGGGAGAACAGGGGTGTCTTCCCGGAAGTACCAGAAAATAGCTGTGGCTCGAGCTAGACTGCGGGGCAGGATGTGGAAGCCCTCCTTGTGGCAATAAAAAGGTCTCAAGTGCTTGTCCAGGGTGCCAGGAATACACCAACACGCTAGACCGGCTCAGAAGCAGCTTTTTACATCAGCACAGTGGGAACATTTTTGTTTATTTGTTCCTTGGTGTTAGCCAAGAAGGAAGGAGGTGGTGGTCTGTTCCTGCTCACCACAGATGTCCTCAGCTCCCTGCAACAGTAGAACGCTTAAAATTGGTGACACCTACATCTCCTGCTCCCTCCTACCAACCTGGGATGTTTGGCCTCATGTTTAATTTTGCTTTAGAGGAGGGATGGCATGGCACAACCTGACTCATGCAGGAGAGGCACAGGTTAGCATAAGAACATCTTGTCTACTCTTCTGAAATTGGAGAACTCTTGTTCTTCATCCCAGGTCCAAATTAGTACTAATTATTCCATGCAAAACAGAGTTACTTCAACAGGAGTGAATTAGGACAACAAATTATTCTCGAATAAAGAGGACTCACTGCTGCCTAAGCAAGCAATCTGTTCGCACATAGAATAAAAGGAGCATTCTCCCACACGCATTTTTTTTGGGGGGGGGAATAGTCCCCACTCCATTTTTTAAAAGATTACTAACCTCCACGCCTATTACAGTAGCTGTCAGGATTTCCTACATGACCAAGATGCCAAAACCCAACCCATGCTTAGTTGTTTCAACTTCCACCATCAAAACTGCAGACACATAAACACAGTGATACCATGCTAACAGCACAGCAGAGGTGGGTCTGATGGACACAGCTGATTCTTTCAGTTACTGGAGTTTTGATTCGGGGCAGGGAGGGAAGGGGGACACAGGCACACACCCTCCTGCAGCCTAGAAGAAGGGTTTCCCAAGACGAAGACATGACCCTCAAATCTAGTTGAATCCTGGTAGTCCTACCAGAATCTCAATGAGACCTCCAACTCCCACCTCCGCTTCCCAGCCTCAAACCAGCTCAACACTGACCTGCAGAACATGCAGGGCCCCACCAGCTGCAGTCACACAGCACATGTGCGAGCAGTGAAGCCGAGGACCGCTGCTGGGGTGGACATCAGGCTTTGGAAGAGGCAAGCGCCCCGGAGTGCCCTGTGGCGGTGGTGTGTAGTGCCTGGAGGTTTAGTCTCACAGGACATGGGGCAGTGGAGATGGATTATTTGTGTGCCCTGATGTGTCCCCCACCATCACCTCCTCCCTGCACAAACACAGCACCACCCAAACCTGAGGGAAGGCCCCCACCCTGCTACACTACAAAACACCCTACACTGCAAAAACCCCAACATGGGTCATCATGGGGCAGACATGGAAAGCGCGACAAGGGTAACCAGGTCCACGCTGGAGGCACGGATGAAATCCAAGGTCTCCTTCAGACATTAGCCAGTGAAGAGTATAAATGAGCCAGCTCCGCACTTGTGGCTGGGCAGATGTGACAGTGCCCATGGAGCTCAGGACATATTTCCCATGAGCTTTGGCTACACACGTAAGTTTCAAGCATTAACAGGTACTATAGCTTACAGGAACACCACGTGAGTTTTATCATAGAAAAAGAGTTTCCAGAATTTTTGTGAGTTTAATGAGAAGAAAGCACTTGTGATTTAAGCCACTCTAGCCACTTACAAACACTAGAGACAGCAGGAAGAACAGGATCAGGGCAGTCTTCAGCAATATTCAGGACCAGCTGCTTCCAATGAAGATGCAAGAAATCATTCTGGACAGTTCAGGAATCGCTCGCTTATCAGTAAATCTCTTCCTAAGCCCTTCAGATAGTGATTAAGCTCAATGGTTCATACCCCATATATTAAATATTAATCCTTCCTAATGTGACTGCTGCTGTTCCGGTTATCCGATTCAGATAACCGCACACCCCCAACAGCCCAATCCTTTTCCACCCCAAACCACATAAACACTATGTACAAAACCCAGCAGTATTCTGCAATCCAGCTAGAGAAGAGCTGACGATACTCTCCTCAGCCTCTGAGCTTGGAAGCAAAACAGCTGGATCTCACCAAAAGCAGAAGGGAAAGAGTTAACAGCAGGCAGATGAATCAGCCCACTGCTATAAATGCGGACATTTCCTACCTCTTCGCTCTAGTGTTTCTTCCTGTCCGCAGGCTTGGGAGATGCTTACAGACCTGGTCACATTCAAATGATTTCCACCATGACAGGAAAGCCCAGGGATTTGTCTTATTTCAAGAGGAAAACGCGATTTGTGAATGAGAAGGGGCTGTGAGGGCTGACCTCCTTCCCACGCAACACCAAGAATAAAGTACCAGCCAGCAGCTTGTGCATCTGCTGCACTGCTCCTGACCCTCCGTTCTACCTGAAACAAGCCACCCCATGCTCCCCAGTGTTTTGAGGCATCATGCAGACCATGACTGTGCAACCGTGGGTCAGCACCATCTTACCCAAAACAGCCAAAGCAGGCCCACGGACTGAGCATGGCAGAGGTCCCACAACCTGCACCCTTCCTGCTGGATTGGGCTCTGCCGTCCTGCTGCAAACACAGAGGATTTGAGGAGAACAGATGTAGGTCATTGGTGGAAAGAGACGAGAAGAGAGGGAATTCAAACTACTCTTCCACAAGGATGTTGATGTTGGACTTGGACCAATATCACGGATCCACACAAAGCATCAGTTATTTGAGAGTGACATTTCAGAAACGCAGAGCTATGTATCCTATTAGCTTGAAAACAATACAGCCGCAGCAACGCCAGGACAGCAATGCCCCTGGAAACGGGAAACATCTATTTTCAGCACCTCCCAGTATTCCCCCACTGCTTTAGCAAACTGTTTTTATAAAGACCAGGAAAGTGCCCTGGAGCTCCCCACAGATACCCCTCCAAAAGGCTCTCCAAACAGGATGGAGAGGAACATGCAGAGGGGGAGTGTGGCAAGACCCATTTTCTGCCCAGCACAGACATGGAGTCTCTCTCACACAGCACCCCCAGGTCCCTGTGAAGCTGTGGTCCATGTCCCTCCCAAACATCTTGCCAATGGCAGACATCACTGGGGGAGCTGGCAGCACAGCCAGCATCCCTGGAGTACCGCTCCTTGCCATCGAGCTAGCTTCCCAACCTCACCATGGGAATAATGGCACGAGTTTGCATCTGATTCTTGACGGAGAGAGACATAAATCCTCCTGGCAAACCTGGCAGCTCTCTGCACAGGCTGCAGCCACCCCATGCACCTCCCTCCATGCTACCGGCTGCTACAGCAACAGGAATTAAAATAAAGGATGAAAAACTCCTGCTAGGGCTGCAGAATTATTTGCCCTCAGCCCTTTTATTTCTAGAAGTCCTTGTACAGGAGACAAAAAAACCTCCTAAATGATTTCAAAGCATCCTGCACACTTGCAGCAAGCTCCCCCAGTCACAGACAGGCAGAGAAGGGATGACTAATTTTTTTCATGTAATACGCTGCGAAGAGCGTCCTGCGAACAAGCAAGTAAATTCCTGAGGCTCTCGGCAAGGACCTCACCACTCCTTGCGAAACTTCACAGCTGGAACCTCACAGCCCAAAAGCCAGAAAACATCATTTTTCCCTCCTACAAACGGGCTGGGATTCCTTTCATGACAGTATTTGGATTTTAATGTCAGTCCATATTTAGCAAGAGGAAAAAAAGCCTCCCTTCCTTCCTGTCACATTTTCCACCCTTGATGACATCCAAGATCAGAAATAAGCAAGTGCTGGCCGAGGAGGGGGAACGCATCTATGGAGCGTGGGAGAGCCCGCAGTGTGGCAGCCCACACACTCCCAGTTGGGATGCGCTGAGAGACACCAGCAAGGAGGGGACACAACCCTCGGACCTGGTGGCAAGGAGAGTTGTCCCCTCCGATGCTCGGAGCATCCACCTGAGGGATGGCACCAGGCTGGAGCCAGGCCATCAGCCCACAGGGCTGGCGTATCCCCCCCAAAAGAGGTCCCTAGCACAGGCCAGGAGCTGCTGCGGAGCCCGTGGGTCGAGCCCAGCGTGGCTGCCGGGTTGCTCGCTTACAGGGAGTCCAGTGCCAGGCGCGCTGGCATCCACCGAGCCGGCCACCCCACGGTGAAGAGAGGCGTGCCGTGGCGGGGAGGAGAGGGGCTGGCGACCGTGGGGTCAGGCTGCGGCCTGTCTGCCGGGTGTCGGAGAGGGGTCCCCAGCTCGGACCCGCCTGGCTGCCCCCACGGGTGCGGGGCGGGAGGGTCCCGTGGGCCGCTCGCACAGCCACGCGTGGAAGTTCACACGCCCCGATCCGCGATTCACTTTTTATGATTAGTGTTAAAACCCAAAACCCACAGGGAGGGCGAGGCGGGACCCCGGGCCAGGCACCGCCGGCCGGGCCCCACGCGGAGGCCGCGGACACGCGTGGGTGCGGCCAGCTGAGGCCCCGCCCGGCGCCCCCCGGTCG
>VXBW01005313.1:165070-175802 GCA_013400375.1 Thinocorus orbignyianus
GAGTTCTTGGGCTGCCTGGGTGTCTTTAAGTTTATTTTCAACCAAGTAAACTCGTTTCTCTCCCCGCCGGGAGCGGGACGGAGGGAGCAGGCAGGGTCCCGCCGCGGCGTGTCCCTCCCGGGCCGCCATTTCCCCAGGGAAGCGGCCTTGTTGCTGTCCTGCCCTCCGCGGCCTGGGGCAGGGTCCCGGCCTGGGCTGCGGTGCCTGGCGCAGCCGGGCTGGGATCCACCGGCCGCAGAGAGAGTGAGAATTCAATAAACAGGGCGTAGCACGGCGCTGGGATTGGGAAGGCAGAGCTGGGAGCCGAACTTTAACCCCAGAGTGTTTTTTTCCGTGTGTGTTTTCCGCCAGGGGTTTTCCCCTGGACCAGTCGCCACCGCGGCCCCAGGCGCCTGTGGAAAAGCCTCAGTGCCCATAGAGAAGCCCAGAGCAGCCCCTCTGCTCACCTGAAGTCTCTCTCGGTGTCACAACAGGTGCTGAGGCAGGATGGGCTTTGCCGAAGACGAAGTGTACAACTACATTCTGAGAAACCTCCAGAATTTCAGGAATATCCGTGTGGCGTCACTGGCCGACTCCCTGAGCTGCCTGACCGATGCTGACAGGGTAATTCCCTGTTTTCCCCAGTCTTCCAGGGCTCATTCCCTGATGTATAGCTCAGGCAGCATATAATTGCTTTACCTCTAAGCTAGACCATTTTTTAGATTCACTGTGTGCTTTATTTAGGACGAGCTTCATGCCCGGGAGGAAACGCGGGGGAGCCAGGCAACCGTCTATAAGTTTTACCAGCACCTGAGGTGCCGGCAGGGCTGGGTGCTGGATCTCATCAATGCGCTCAACCAGAACAACGCCGGGCACCTGGCCGATGAGCTGCAGCACATATATGACTCCTGCCAACCCCGTAAGTAGCCTGGTTGTCCTAAAGTACTGCCCCAGGGGCCTGATGGAGATGGAAACCTGAACCACATCTCCTGGCATGTGCCAAGCAGCTGACCTCTCTCCCTGCCCAGGTTTCTCAGGGGTGTGGGGGTGTCTCTGGCTATCCCCAGGGATGTTCCTCATCATGGTGATGTGCCTGAGGATGGCAAGGTCCCTGTTGGAAGGTGGTAGTGGGCTGGGTTTCTTGCCTGAGGAAGAATGGGAAGGTGAATTAAGGGGTACTGCAGGCTTGGCTGATGTGGGGACAGAGCAGGGGCATGCAAAAGGCTGCTTTGGCCCCACACTCATCCTCTGCTTCCTTAGCTTTCCCCTGATGCCCCTGTTCATGAACTGCCTTGGCTCCATCAGGTCGCCCGGCTCCTGCTGCTGTGTCCATCCCTCCTGTAGCCAGCAATGGCCATTCTCCTGTCTCCTCCATTGGTGCCCAGATGCCACCCCCATGGCCGAACCCTGCTCTGGGAGCCCTGCTGGCTGAGCAGCCACGCCAAGACCTCCCTGCCAGCAGCTGTCCACCTCTCCTGCCCAGAGATGCCACCACCACGAGCACAAGCCTGGATGCCAGGGCCCCGGTGCAGGAATCGGTGAGCAGGGCACACATATGACAGGGTATAGTTCTGGTGTAGCGGGGTGTGGAGAGCCCATGGTAGGGCTTGGCTCATTAAGGGATACCCTAAGCAGCCTCTCACTGCTGATCTCCACTGCACGCCTGCTGCATCTGTTAACTTGTAGCTATGCGTTGCCCTGTAACCGCTCCCCTATCCTGCTTCCCCTCCATGGGTGGGAGTGCAGGGTCTGCTCTGTTAGTCCAGGCTCCTCCCCACAGCCCCTGATCCCATGGAGACCTCCTGTGAGCCCTGTGGTGGGTGCCAAGGAGAGAACTCCTTCATCCCCAGGATTGCATGGGTCACTGAGTCAGGGTTTGGGGCACCCTGGTAGTCCCTGATCCCTTCATCTTGGTACAGCAATTTGACATAGCTTGTTTCCTTCCAGCTCTCCAAAGACGTCCTGGAGAAAGAGAGTTCCTGGCGACCTCCACCTGGGAACATTGTCCGTGATGGGGCGAGTGATGGGCACAGTGGAGAGGGGAATCTCCTGCACCCCACCAAGGCCACACAGTTTGCAGCAGGGACCAGTGTGACAGCCAGTGCAGCTGTGCCATCAGTTGCCCCTTCTGAGTGGGGCCGGGACTGGCTGAGCCGCCAGCAGCACCCAGTGTGTGTGGACAATGGGTGTTTCGGGAATGCCAACCACCTGCAAGGCGGTGCACTGGGCTTGGGTCTGGGCAGGTCTCTCCCTCCAAGGGACACAGGTGTTGCTCGCAGCCCTGAGCAGCCCAGGAACGAGCCCGAAGAGGATGTCTATGTCTCTTCTGAGTCACTCCTGAGGCTGCAGGAGACCGCTCGCAGTGGGGGGCAGCAGCAGCCCCCGAATTCACTGTCAAACAAACAGGCTGTTCCCAGCTCTGAGCATGGTGAGCCCCAGAGCAGCTCAGTGGATGTACGCAGCCCCCTTCTCATACAGCAGCAGTTCGATGCGGAGCAGAAGCAGGTCAGGATGCTGCGAGAGCACAGAGGAAATGAAGGTGGGTTTTCTTCCCAGCAGTTTTGTGTAGCTGCTGTGCTGATAGGGAGCAGAGTTCGAAAGTGCTCCTGGATACTTGTTGTACTTGACAGTGGGGTTGAAGAGTGACAGAGAAGGGGCAAGTGTGGGATAGGGTCCCTCTGGGAGGCCGTGGGGACCCTCCCAAATAATAGTAGTAGCTGTGGCTGTTGGTACAGGACAGCCCAAGGCTGCATCTGCCTCCCTGGCCCATGCGCACCCATGGAGATGCAGAGAACAGTTCTCTGTCCCCTGCCCTCCTATCTGATCCCATCCCATCTCCTGGCTTGCAGTGACCTCCTCCAGGAAGGGAGGGAGCTTAGGTTGTGCAGAAATCCAGCTTGGCTGCCTGTGTTCCCTGGGTTTTTCCTCCAGTTGTTGCTCACTCTGTTTTGGCACAACATTCTGACCAGGATTTGGTAGAGGCACTTGTCTCATTTCTGTTGTAAAACACCCTGCTGAATGTCTCTGCACCCCAGTTTCACCAGCCTGGAGCCACCCTGCTCTAAAGGGAGGAACAGACTGGGGGTGGTGGCTTGTCTGGTGCTGTTTGGTTTACCCACACCTACTGGGCCTGCTTTGGTACTGGGGCAGAGCCAGGGCTACGTGGGCAGCATCCAGGGGTTCTGGATCCCGTTCCCTGTGCAACCTTCTCAGCGCTGGGAGTATCTGTTGCAGCATCCTTGAGGAAGAGCAAAACTTGCCTTTTAGGTCTCTTGATTAATGCAACGCATTTTGTTTTGTCCCCAACAGAAACTCGGATGGAAACAACCACTTCACTGGCTGCCCCTGCACCCAGAGATGCTTCCTTATCCTGTGACACTTCCCTGAAGCCTCCTGTACAAGAGAAAAATGTGCCCAAGGGGGAGGCGGCCAGCAGCACACCCTCCATGCCAATGAAGGAGAAAGTAGGTGACCTTTTCTGTTGCCACTTGCATTTCATTCAGGCCTTTGCAAGCTCTCCCTAGACAGAGATTTGCTGCTGCAGTGTAAGATTTTGAGCTGGTGGTGAGTTTAAAATAGGGCTTTTTTTTTAATCTGTTGTGTTCATGTTCCCATCCAAACACTGTACTTTGAAGCATGTGACAAGAGGGCCAAGGTTTGTCAGACTTTGACTCCTTATTTCCCTTCCTTGACTGCCAGTCAGTCTTCTGGCTTCCAGGTACCTCTTTTTTTTTCTCCAAATACTAAAGGCTCCCCAAAGCCCTAACATCTCCCTGCCCTGCTCACTTTTCCAGCCCTGGGAGTTACCTGTGACACAACCGCGCTGTCAGTGGCTGGAGATTGTGGTTGAGCACTGAAGTGGGCTTGTTGTGTGATGTGGGTTCCAGAGACCAGGCCAAGTGGATACTCCCTGTGGCACCCAGCCCTCTCTCCTTGTCTCCCATAGGTCCTCCTGGCCTCAGCAGACCCTCTCTCAACTGTCGCAGGAAGCTTTGAAGGCACATCTGGAAGGGCAGCACCCTGGGGGAGCTCTGTCACAAGGATCTGCGCTCCTAACAGCAACATGGAGAGTGACGTGGAGCTCAGCAAGCCAAGTGTTCTTCTCTCTGTGGCTATGGAGAGACCAGAGATGACTGTCAGATGCCAAAGCTCTCAGAGGCCTGGCAGCCCTGATTCTGGAGCATCCGGTAGCTTTTCCTTCAGCAGCGACCCACTTCTGGTGAGCTCTGATAGCTCATGCTCAGGAGGATTGCTCTCCAGAGTCTCGCCGGGACGCCCAGCTCCAGCAGCTCATGAAGACCCAAGGGGAGAGGAGGCAGCTGGAGCAAACAGAGACTCCTGTCCGCCTCCAAGCTGCAACAGCACCTCTCTGGGCATGCACGAGGTTCACGTGGACCATGAGCCCAGCATCCAGCTTGGGGCAGGCAGCAACCTCCAAGATGGAGCTGATCCCCTTGGAAACCCTCCAGTTCATGTCTCAAATAGAGGCCATGGCAGCACGACGAGCTCCTCTGAGGCCAAAGTTCCCACAGGGGACAACAACGGACCGTCCCTGGCATACGTTGTTCCAGCTGTGGGCATTGCCGTGATTTCAGCTGTGGCGTTTCTGGTGTATGCTCGGTTGCAGAAATAGCAGTGGAGTGGATGGAATGCAACAACCATCGCTCAGCCTGTGCAAAGAGCCTTCCTCTTTGTAGCAGGAAATTTGGCCAATGCATTTGAAGCCTGAACAGCAGCAGCAGGGGGGGCAGTAGGGGCACTTGTTAAATCTTTCTGGAAGTTTTGCTGAAAGGGGCCTTGGTTGTGTGATGCTGTTGGGTTTGTGTCTGTTCCCCTCCCGTTTCCCAGGCATCTTCTCGTCTGTAGCTTTCTCCTTTTACAGCCATAGAGAGGCTCTTGCTTGGAGAGTGATCCCTTGAGTCAAAAAAAGTTTTCGTGGCAATTCTCCATGTCTTTCTTGTTCGGTTGCAGGGAAACGTGTCCTGGTAGTCTAAAGAGTAACTTCCTGAGTCCCTCAGGCAGTGCAGCAAGGAGAGCTTTTTCAGAAGTTCTGTAAAAGTGTACCCGTGTTTGTTTGCTCTGCTCATCTCAGCTTGAAAACGTTCCTGAGGGTCTGTGCAGCAGCCTTAACCAGGTGTCCTACATTGAATTTGCCTTACTTAGTGTCTCTGGCTCTCTGGGACCTTGACTCATCTCTGCTGCTCTTTTCCAGGTGCTAGATGCTTGGGTAGGACCCTGGCGCAGCAAGTCATGTTGCCTTCTGCTCATTTGTGACAAGAGATGTCCCTGTGATGAGAAAGCACCAGGCCAGACTGTGAGTTGTCCCCTCTCCCGGGAGCTGGTGTCCTGCCTTGGTGCTTTGCCTTGGAATATTATCTCCTGGTCCTGAGGATCACGGATGAGCTCTGGGATTGATTCATGCAGCCCTGACACTCAGGGAGGGAAGCTGAGGGTCAGGAAAGAGCTGGATCTGACCAGCTCTCTCAGGGATCAACCCCTCCAAGCAGGGAAGGGGGGTTATGCTTTAAGAGTAATGTTTTATGCAGTGCCAGCATTAAGCAGACTTGATTCCACACAGGATTGTTGGATGTCTTTGCTCCTTAGGCTGTATTTTGGAGCCTGACTAGGAGAGTGGATGTAGTTCTTGCCTTTCCTGACACCTGGTGTGATGGGATAGGAATATAGGAAGCTTGTGTCCAGGCTGGGACACAAATAGAATCAGCCCTGTGCAGTGCAGGGTGATTGAAATGCTCTGGGTTATCTTGAAGGCCCCATTTAAAATTGCAGCCCATAATTTTCCTGCTGAGGCTGGAATGCAAAGGGATTGGGCTGCAAGATTTCTTAGACAAAATCCTCACACCCAAATAAATATCCTCAGCTTCCCTCTGCCCGGGGCAGCTTTTGGGGACAGAAGTGACCCTGCTCAGTTGCTATGAGCACACATTTCTAACTCTAGGCAGAGTTTAGTGATGCGATGACTGTTTTTGCAACTGCAGGCTCTTCACCAACTCTCATCTGCTCCCTTCCAAAAGCACAGGGGCACAAAAGTAACACGACTACTTTTTTGTAGTTAGAGGGCTAATTTAGCTGGAGGATTTCTAGGGGTTTTTTTAAGCTCTGAAGATGCCAGCGCAGACTTTGGGGTTGCTTTACCCTCCCATGATCTGCTGCGTGGCAAGTGGGGAGCTGTGGTAAGGAGGCAGGACTGAGTAAAATGTTGGGTGACCTGGTGGTGGATTTGCAGAGCAGAAGGCTCATGCCATGGGCTGGCACGGTTTGAATCCGGTGGGCCTGCAAGGATGCTGTGGGCATCAAACTGTTGAAGTGGCCTGGTGTTGATGACCAGGCTGCATTTCTAATCCAGGCTGTTGCTGCTTCCCTGCTTTACTGTGTCCAGTAACTTATTCCTCCTGGATTTCTTCCACTTGGCGCAGCTTCCCAAAATGCAGCCTTCCTTCTGGCACGGGAGCAGGAGGGAGATGAAATCCCTGGTGCCTGGAGCTCAGCCTGTGGTGGGAAGGGTGTGTCAGTCCCATGACAGGGCATGTGGCTGCTCCTCCCTCCTTTGCCCAAAAATACAAGAAGTGCCTCCCTTAATAAGGACAATACATATATGCAATAGTGAGGTGTTGATTTTGATCTGACAAGGCTGCTCTTCAGGTGAACTTGAGATGTCCATCGATTGCTCAGTGCCTGGCCCTTTATCCCTTAAAGGAAGGGACAGTGCTTTTAAATGCCCTTGACCTCTGCTGAGAGAGGGAACGCGGGGGCTGTCCCTTCCATTTGAAGATTACCTGGTGACTTGTCCAAAACCTCCCCACAAACGGGGAAGGACCTGGGATTCCCCATCAGCATTCCCCAGTATGCTGGTATTTTTTCCTCAGCCTTTGTAATTTTGTCAGAGGGCTTTGTAGAGCCCTGTCACCCCCCTGTGAAAGCTGCAGGTTTCAGCAGTAAGAATTGCTCTTCATTTGCAGTGGGTAAGGGAATCTCCCCAGATCCTTTCACCTTGTTAAAAGACTCATGTTAACTACTGAATATTGCACCAAAATAAAGCAGAATAATGATCTTAAAGCATAGTACATGAGCCTGTATAACCACCCTGCAGAATCCATCCCCAGAGGGATCCCATTCATGAGAGGGGGGTGTGTGCCTTCACACGCTTTCTGCGTGACTCGTGGAAGTCTGTGTGAGGTCCCAAACCAGCAGCATCTGTACCAAGGCCCTCTTCTCTGATGCTTTACTTGTCTGCAAAGTTTTTCACGTATTTTCCTGCTACTTCTTACCAATGACTTGTATGCTTTGCCTTTTCACATCAAATCACTCTTGTGAAACAGCTGGTTTATCACCACTTCAGCCTCAATAAAAGCACATCTTCGGTTTTCTGCTGTGAAATGCCGGTATTTTCACAGTTGTAAGGTAGCACTTTAAAAGCAGGATCAGCAGGTGAACCTGCAGGAGGGAACTCTGTCCCTGCAAATCTTAAAAAAAAAAAAAGAAAAAAAAGAAAAAGAAAAAAGCCTTTTACTAACTGTGTAATAAAATCGTTTGCCACTTTACGCTCGACTTGCTGTGTGTGTTTGTAAGATGAAAGGGACAGATCTCAGCTTTTGAAGCCTCTGTGGAGCAAGGGAAGTTTTCACGTAAAAGTTGGCTGGAGAATGAAATGACCTAACTTACCCGCTCAGGGAGCGGAGGCTGCAAAGAAGGATCCCAACAGCCCTCCTTGGCTTTTTGGGGGGATATTGCTCAAGTTCACGCACCTTGGCTTTCCCGGTTCAGAAGAAAGGTGCTTTTAGAGAAGGCTATTGGTACAGCTGTTGCCATAGTCAATTTCAAGCGACTCCATCTGTGGGAGCTGGACCTTTTCCCTTGCTGTGGAGCTGCATTTGGATTTGCTGGAGAACCCTTGCATGCGTATCAAGGAGTGTCCGCTGAGAATTTGGCTATATCACCTCTTCCTCAGCCCGCCTGTGGGCAGCCAGTTCCAGTAAGACCCTTTGATCTTTGGGGATGTGTATTGGGCATGTGCAGGTGACACCTATTCAGCATCTGAGACTAGAGGTGACGTCCTGGGGCTTGGGGGTAGGTTCAGGCAGTGTCAAGAACCACTGAATCTGCATTCCTCTCTCTCATAAAAGGGGCAGGTAAAACCCTCTGTTGCCTGTAGCGATGTCTGTATCTGTGCTGGGTCTTGAGGAGCAGGAGGTTTTTGAAACCGTTGCCAGAGGAAATGTTTTGAAGGGCACTGCTGGCACTGACACAGCAAAACTAAAGCTATCAGTCCATATCAAGAAGAGGTGGACAGGATTTGGGGACAGTTTTCTGTCCTTGTTTTGGAGTAAGCAAACTCCAAACTTGGTCTAGAGGATGGCCACCACGGCGGGTCACAGGAAGCCCCAGACTCAGGCTCAGGATGAAGACGGAAAGTGCGGTTCTTGGGGCAGTTTATAGCTGAGCTATGGAAGTCATCTCTGCAGGATGCTGAGGTTGCCGAAGAGGAACTAGGCAAGTTCTTGGAAGAGAAATGCACCAAAGGCTTAAGCTGAGGTCTGAGCTGTGCACTGTTGTGAACTAGAATAACCTTTGGGAGAAGCAGGGCCATAGGCAGCTGTGGCTGAGTGGCGGCAGGCTGGGAGGGAAGGGACTGGATGTAACTGGGTAGACACCACAAGCAAATGTGTGCTGAGGGGCACAGTAGTTATCAAGCCCAGCACACTCCTCACGCTTCTTCATGATCCAGATTGTCTGGTTGAATCAGACCCTGGGGTCTTGCACAGAAAAAAGGAGCTGGGCCACCTTTGTCACCCTGGATTCATCTCTGGTGTGCAGCAGTGATGGTTCCTCAGGTGCCAGCTCCTCATCTGCTGAACAGCTTTGGGCTCAGACTGATGTGCAGAAATGAGATACCGACATCACCCAAAACACGGCTGTGCTCAGCTCCGGCTCACTGCTTGCTGGTGGGGGAGCCCTAGGAGTGAGCTGGCCTGCACTGCGTGCCTTTTGGGGACAGGTAGGAAACAGCAGGGTGGAAAGAGCCCTTTTCAGTAGCAGTAAGTGCCGTCTCCACGCTGCCTTTTACCCTTGAGGCTCTTGAGGGTTCTGCTGTGTATGTACAGCTGAGGCAGCCTGCCAGCTCCCCTCACTTTCTGCTTTCCCAGCTAGAGCTCCTGATGTACAACTCAGGCATATGAAATGCTCTAAGGGCTCAGTACTGACAACACTCTCATCTTCGGGTAGCAAAGCTCAGCGAGTTCAGTTTTTAACAAAATTAGAGCAACACTTTTATGAAGAAGGGTTATTTTTATTCAGAGAGGTTGTGCTTTATCTCATATTGGTACTGACCCCAACTATAGGCTTCCTGCACTTGCCAAACAGGTTATTAAAATTATACAAATGAAATTTGACCCATCTCCTTGTCCTGTTTTCACCTCAGCAAACAGAATTCAGCAAATTGTTACTGAAATTACTACATCTTCTCTGAATGCCAGTCACTTATCCCTTAGGTATCGAATTAATGCCTGAGGATTGTGGTGAGCTGCGATTAACATGATGCAGGTGAAGAGCACCGTGGGTCACCGGGTTGCAGTTCCACGCTTGGCCGTACTCTAGGTATGTTAGATGCCAATTAACATTCCACCTGGGAACCCGCATTGTGTTACAATGGGAGTGGTTACAGCGTAATATAGTCTGGGAGCCTGTTTTCCTCTTGAATGCCATCCAGTTGATGATTGCTTGCACCCCTCTGTATGGTCACCTCAATTTTTCTGCTGCCTGGATGGCTGCTGCTGTAGGTGTTAGCACAGCATTGATAAATGTAGGACCAGAGTTTAAAGACCAGGATGCATCAGCACTTCAATTAACTGAAATTAAGTTGTGATTTATAGGGGAGCTGGATTAGGTCAGATGCATCCCAAATCCTTGACCCTTGTTTCTTTATCTTTCCTCTGAAATCCTCCTAAATCAGCCCATCATTTTGTTTTGTTCATCCTTTCTACTGAGCTCGCAAAATCTTTGGAGAACTGGAGCGTTTCCATCTGCCCTCACTGGAATGGGGGGTTTGGATCCCGCTTAATCTCTGAGACCTTGTGAAGGGGAAAAGAATTTCTTTCTGCTGTCTGTCTGTCTGTCTCTCCCCCTGTAGGAAGCAAGCCTGAGCCCTCTCCAGCAGGGCTACAGCCCAAATCGTTGATATCCAGGACTTGTCGAGCTCAGAAACATCTGATGCTGTTTCACTTGATGTTGGTGCCGTTATTGTTGCCCAAAGAGGTGGCCTCCCCAGACAAGGTTTTCCAGCCCGGCTGTGGGGTGGATCGTCCTCGCAGGCAGCGTGAGGAGCGGCAGCCTGGGGTTGCCCAGCGATGGCTGACGAAGGAGGAGCTGCAGGAAGGGCCAGGCTGTAGGTGGGGAAGGAGGTTCAGGCCCCAGGCCCTGAGGGAGGCCGTGGCACAGGCTGGGCCATGGCATGACGGGAGCCAGGGGGCCAGGAGCCGCCCGCTGTGAGGGAATGAAGGACATCTCGTCATCTGCATATGCAAATCGTATGCAAAGCAGACCCCCACCCCCCCCCGCTGCCCAATTCAACCCGGCCTACTGCGGTCTTCCTCACAGCCCCCTTCTGCGTTGCCATAGTTACCCGGCCTGTCAATCACCCTGCGTTCTCCCGCCCCGGCCAGGTAGCCGCCTCACATTATTGGATACTAGTTGTGTCATTCTCTTCTCCAAGGAAAACCATTGGCCAGCGCTGCCGCAT
>VXBW01005313.1:176152-186733 GCA_013400375.1 Thinocorus orbignyianus
GGGGGATGCAGGGATTGGGGAGAATGGGCCCTGTATGGGGACAGAGTGGTGGGTGGGATGACTTGTCCAGTATGGGGGCACTGCTGTGAGGTGATGTGTGGCCGGTATGCCCAGTTTGGGGACAGTACAGTGGTGTGGTGGCCTGTCCAGTAGGCCCAGTATAGGGACAGCACGGTGGGGTGATGCACGGTCAGTGTGGGGACAGGGTGGGATGATGACTTGTCCAGTATGCCCAGTATGGGGACAGCATGGTGGGGTGATCCAGTATGGCCAGTCTGGGGAGAGGACAGTGGGGATGTGGTGGGGCCAGTGAGGCAGGGGCTGAGCAGGTCAGGGTGGGACAAGCTGAGCTGCAGGAGCTCTGGGTGATGGAGAACGAGGCGGTGTCTGGGCTGGTGGGGCAGGAGGCTGGGTTTGGGGGTGCCTGAGTCCGGGGCTTTGAACCCGAGCGGGAGGGAAGGTCACTGGTAAGGACACGGTAGGTGAAGAGAAGGAGGCAGAAGGACAGATGGAGGGGCTGGGGTGTGCAGCCAGGGCCAGGGGCTGAAGGCTGTGCGGTTGGGCTGGTAGCTGGTGGAAGAAAAGCGATGGAGAGGAAAGAGAATGGTGGAAATTTTGGGAGGGGAGAACCGTGCAGGTTTGGCAGGGACTGGGGACGGACTGAACCAGGCGTTGTAAGGAAAAAGACCGTCTCCCGAACCACGTTTTTAAATGCCATATGGGGAACGGTCTGTGGAGGGAGTTAGGCGCAAAATGGATGGCAGCCTTCATTTTGGCAGCAGCAGGAGCTGCTGCTCAGGTGGCTGTTGCTGTGGCTGGTGACTTCCTCCAGCCATGTTTGAAGTCGAGCTGGGCGATTATTTGTGTGCTTGTGCTGGAGCCCTTCTCTTGGAAGGAAATTGCTGTACCCTGAAAGAGAAACAGCATCAACGCGGGTCCCTGTCACCTGCGTGGCTGTGAAAGGACACCAGAAAGTGAGTCCAGGCTGAGAACAGGAGCCAGAATTGTCCTGCGTCTTGTAGCAAGGCTCTGTCTGTTGGCTGGCAGTGCCACGCTACTGTTACCGTATTAATGCAGTGTTTTAAATCATGTTCTTTCTGGGTTTTTTGGTTGCTGGGAGAAATAAAAAAAGGAAGCTTGTCTTTTGCCCTGCCTTGGTATGACAAACAGGCATTCTATCTCAAAAGACTTGTAAAAGACATTTGCAGACGGGGATGCTGCTTGCGTTACTAATTTCAGGCAATGCTAATGTAGCGTCGGCGTGGCCGTGCTAACGTGTCCCCTTCGCCTTTCCTGTCATTTCCAGATCCTTTCCTGTCATTTCCAGATCGTGCTGGATTACATTTCCTGTACCAGGAAATGATTGTAAAGTTAATATTGAATAACTGAGGTAATTGTGGGGTTTTCTGCCTTCCCAAGAACTAATATGATGAAAGAGGAATTCAGCAGGGGGGTGTAATGGCACTGGCAGTGGTGAGCATCCTTGTGATTTAGATGGAGCAAAACCAGCTTTGCATGTGAAAGTCCACTTGTGTGGCTGTCGTTGTGAGGAAGTCACAGCAAAACATACCAGTGGGAGCTGTGGGGTTGTTAATTAGAGACATGCTAGTTAATAGGTTGTACCTAGCTTTAGGGAAATGAAAGAGATCTCCAGCATGAAAATTAGGTTGGACTTAGATGGAGTTATCCATTAGGTGATAATAGTCTTCTGCCTTGCTTGAGGGCACTGGCTGTTTCTTCTGTGGAAAGTTTAGTTTAAAGCTGGGCATGGAGGTTCAATGCAGAGAGTGGCGTGGGGCGTGGGATACTTTTAGGTCCCAAGACAAGATTTGGATCCAGTCTGGAAGGTCAGCGTAGTGCAATTTGGGATTGCAATGTAGCCTGTCTTTCCTAAATTATTTTTGTGATAATTGAAAGAAAAATGTGCTTGAGCGAGTCCACCCCTTGATAGGGACAATGTCTGATGTCAGAGTAAATTACATTTTGAACTTAAAATGCCTGATCCTACATTAAGGAAGATTCAAGCAAGCCTAAATGAAAGCAAACCGCTTAATGGGCATATGATCAAAAATGTCCTACTTTAGCTCCCACTTGTCTGCTGCTGGTATGTGGCAAACAAGCTCGGTGACCTTGAGGCTTGTCTTGCTGCCTGTGCTGGCAGATGCCCTGGCAGATGAGCCCTGCTTCCCCAGGAATGAAAGGATTTCAGCAGGCTGCAGTTCAAGCTCGTGATCTTTCTTCCTCCATAGTCATCTCTCTGTACCAGTAATGTGCCGCGAGGACTGGTTCACTGCAGAGATCAGGAAGGTCTGAGACCAAGGGGCATCAGACTGGATATATCTGAAATAACTCGACCTACAACAGTACAGTCGACCTCTGAGCTGTGTGCGTTAGTGCATCGCGAGCTGTTAAATGTGTCTTGGTGCACTTCACAAGAACTAAAGCACTTTATCGCGGGCACTGCGATTTTCAGTATGCCACAGGCAAAAGGAGAAGAAGTCAAGGACGTTGTTACGCTCGGAAAAGAGAGAGAAGTGTCCTTGAAAATGTCGTGAAGCAGAGATTGGTTGAAGGTCTTAGCTGTTTTGGAGTGTCATGTTGGTGAAGAGGAGCTTGATGGGATTATTAGTGCAGCCAGAAATAATAATACAGAAAAAGCTTTATCAGCTCCAGAGTCAATACAGAAGAATTCCTTTCTGGTAATGAATTATCAGTACCGTTACTGAAACCTACGCTTAAAAACTGGACTGGAAATACCCCTGATGAGTAAAGAGGATATTCATGTTTACATTAACGTAATTGTGGGATGCCAAATGGCTCGCTGTGGGTAGGTTAAAGTGCCAGGCACAAAACCAATGATGACCACATCATAATAAGCAGGTGAATATTTTATTGTGGTGAATATTCCTTATGATAAGAGAAATAGGTCAGTGATTCAGTTCGTAAGCTTCCCCACATTTCCACTCTCTCCTGTGCTGCCACTGGTCTGCCCCTTCCTGAAAACCTGGTTTCCTTGGCAGAGATGAGTTTAAGTTATTTTCCTGGGTAACAAAGTATGCTTCTTCTTTCTGCAGCCTCTTTGTTAGTTCTTTGGAGGGCCAGGGCCGGGGGCGGGGAGGAAATAGGCAAGCTTGTTTGATGGTTTTGCTGGGCATCATCCATAATGTTTTACTGTTTGACAAAAAGGGAGGGGAAGTAAGTTGCATAAAGTGTATTTGTGTTGTAGGGTATTCATGAATTCCAAAATGAAGCCGATAGCTAAAATGTCAAGAACATCCTGCAAACAGTTTCTAAAAATGTATGTATGTGTGGTTTAAAAGAAAAAAAAAAAAGCACACCCTGATCCATTCTGTAGTCCTTCCAACTAATTCCTTTTTTTAAAAAAGTTTTAAGTATTGTCTGTCAGAGTCACGGAAAGACATGACATACACATTTCTTTAAATTCTCAATAAAATTAAAAACAAATAAAAGACAGTTTTGTCAGCTCCTTTCCAGTATAAAATTTAAGCTTTGATTTTTAAATACCTTTTTATGTTTTGGAATTGCATATGAAATATGAATTCTTAGCAGAGCCTGTTTTCAGAGATGGGAGGATATTAGACGTATGTCACTTTATATTAAATGCTGATAAATGTTTTTTCCCAGCTGTAAAATTTTTATCGTGGTATAACACTATTAAAATACAACATTGACTATTTTAGAGTAAGCATAAGATGCTGTCAGTTGCTCAACTAAATCATCAGTCTTCATTGCTCTTCTGCAGGCAAATCTTTTTAGCTTCTGGTATAATTGGCTCCTAACTTAAGGATCAGTCTGAAATACGACTTGAGCTGCTTGTCGTATGAAGAAAATCCACCGTGGAGATCTTTAATTATATCGCCTCTTTCATCTTGACATTTCTGCAGCTTTCAAAATAAGTCTGTTTAGGATTTTTATTTATATAGTGTCCAGTTTTATAAAGTAATTTACATAACAAATAAAGGCATTGTATTTTTCCTGCCCCAGAGAGCTTACAGTCTAAGTCTAAACGGGATTTGAAGATGAAGGGAGGGTGACAGCGCTCTTGCTGTGGGAGCACACAGTATCCTTGAGCTTTTCTGCGTGTGAGGTTATTTCGTGCTAGCTGTAAGCTCTTAGCTTTGTTTGCAGACTGCTCTTTTGTTTGTTGTTGCGTAGCCATAGATTTGCCTATTAGAAGAAGATTTACTTTCAAGACAAAGAGCTGTGTGTAAATTGTGCATATGAAAATGTATGTATAGAGCTGCTTTTAAAAAGCATCTGTGCTATGAGAAAACAGTATTTTGTCAGGCCAAAAGATGAAGAATTTTTTTAGATATTTTATAGTTGCTGATGCAATATGTTGCATTAGGGAAGCAAGTGAAAATAAGGCTGAGTGGTGCCACAATCTTGCCAGTTCCTTAAGTTACCTTCTTTGTACCCCTGCTACTTTTTACATTGAATACCATAGGATATTTATTTTTTTTTTTGTCTTACACAGTTTGAGAGTGGGCTTGGTAGCTTTCATCAGGCTAACAAAGAAATATAGAGAGTTTCTTTAAGGAAAAAGACTGTAGAGGGTTTTGAATGGAGAGCAGTTTAGGCTTTGAGAAGAGGATTTCCTGCCTTTCTTGTAAACGTCCAAATAGTCAGGGAGAGCCTAAAACATTCCCGGAAGGTCATAGAATCACAGAACAGTTTGGGTGGAAGGAACCTTAAAGGTCATCCAGTCATTACCCCCTGCAATGAGCAGGGACATCTTCAACTAGATCAGGTTGCTCAGAGCTCTGTCCAACATGACCTTGAATGTTTCCGGGGATCAGGCATCTACAGCCTCTCTGGGCAACCTGGTCCAGTGTCTCACTGCCATCATTGTAAAAAATTCCTTCCTTATGTCTAGTCTGAATCTACCTTCTTGTAGTTTTAAACTGTTGCCCCTTGTCCTCTTGCTACAGGCTTTGCCGAAAAGTCTGTCCCCAGCTCCTGGTGCTGGGTGAGAGGAGAGTCCAGAGGTTCACACCATGGTGCCCTTTCCATGCTCTGCCTCTGGGCTTCAAGTAGCAGCGGGGAGGTGGTGAAGAGAAGCAGCATTTGCATTTTCTGCCTTGGCCATTGAAGTTTGCATCTTCTTGTGTTGGTTATTTTATCAGAACCTTCTGACGGAGAAAAATCAGCCTGTGGGCTGTCCAGAAGCTCCTGGATGCCACCAGTGCTCACACTGCTCTAGAACTGCTGTCTTCTGCAGTAGTTCTCTTGGAAAAAAGTGCTTCAGAGGCTTAAAAGGGAGAGATCTTTGGATGGCTTTCAACTGCATTGTAGATGATGGGAAAAATCCGTGTTTTAAGAGAAATCACGGTAGCGGATGGTGATGGCATTCATCCAGGAGAGCTTCCTCCTTCCTCCCTTTGAAGGCATGGATTTTTCTAGTTCTCAGATATGGAAGAGTTGTTGCTGCCCTGCATGTTCGTGTTGGCTGACTTCCTGTAAGTGTAAGAGAAAAATAGGTTCTCTATGTCATTGAAATAATTTCCTCCTCTTTTTTCTTTGTGTGCCGCGCCCCTTTCCTACAAAAACGGGTTTATAGGGGAAGTTATTTCCATGCCCCAGATTGAGTGCTCTGTGCAGGTTTTACTGCATGGAAAATCCTTTACAGTATGTTAAAGGAGTACTTAATTTTGAGCTAGCACGCTTCTTCCTTGAATTCTTAACCTGTGGCTGGGATGTATATAATGAGAGATCCATAATTAAGAATCATTTGGTTCAAGTTAATTACTTTAATAGGCTATCTTTTAGAATTTATCCCTGGTGAATTCCTGAAGGTATAGCCAAGCTGTCAGCAGATTGAGAACACCAGCTGCTCCATGCAAAAGCTTTCTGCAGCTGGTGCTGCACAGATGTGTGAAGCCAGCTCTGGTCTGAGGCTGTGTCCCAGTGTGGAGGCTTGGATGGTCTTATTGGGGTCAACTGGGTTTTAGCAGGGCCAGTGCTGAGTGGAGACTAGTAAACCCTAAGGCCAACCAGACCAGTTCACACCATGCTCTGCAGGCATCGCTCCCGTTTCCCTGTTAACCATGTGTCGTGTTGTGCTGGGCAGTGGATATCTGGTGTAGTTTAACCCCCACGCTTGATGTTCTACTAGTTCAGTGGCAGCTGTAACACCACCTGAATAAGTAAATTTATAGATACTAAAATTTTTAAGGTCTTGAATGCACCAAGAATGAGCTGAGATTAAGTTTCTAAGGAGCTGCTGTTTTGATTTTTTTACTGGGAAAGCTTCCTAAACTGATGGACCGAGTTGGTGATTCTCATGCCGTAAGATCTGGAAGGTTTGTGTCCCTGAATGTGGGAGTTTGGTGTGTGAACTTCACAGCTGACTTTAAAATGAACTAGTGTTATTCTGTGGAACAAATGCTTGTACTAGCAGCTGTCTGCTCTGGAGTAGAAGCCTATTAGCTTGTGATGAAGTATCCCATACGGCATTTTCAGGTACGTGGCTTCAGCAGGACAGCGTGCCTTAGTTCTTGGGTGCTTTTCTGCTGCACCCCAGTGAGGACATTTCCAAGACCCCACCCTGTGCTCTCTCTTCATTTTAACTGCTGTCTATAAATACGAGCCTATGCTTCAAAAAAACCCAATAAAGTGCAGGCTTCATAATGCAGAAAAAAAAGTTGCACGTTGTTACAGGAACAAACCTATTCCAGAAATCAAAAGGAGGTTTCCCAGCACCAGGACAGGAGCTTTGTGGAACCAGTCCCTTTGTCAGAGCAGAGATGACAAAGCAGCCGAGTGCTTTTAAGAGTGGGAAAGTTCTGTGAAAAGGGAGTCTAAAATGTTAGTGACTACAACGGACAAGGAGAAGACTTGGCTGAGTAATGTGAGAAGCCTCTGCCTGTTCCTCTTCTGCTGTAGAGCTTGCTAGTTTTACACAGAGTTTAATTAGTACTGAAAAGCACAGTATATGTGGGGGAAACTGGTTTTAGTGATCCTGTACATTAACTGGGTATTTAAGTAGAATGGTGTTTACCAGTTCCAGTCCCCTGAGGAACTGGAGCAGAAGCAAAAGGCTCTGGTTTGGCTGCCAATGCTCTGTTCTCACCTGTGTTACGTTGAGGGTATTTGTATTGTCACTCCTTTCAATAGCAGGGCATGATCTTTGTTCAAAGCATTTTTCTGTGCTAGTTAGTTGATAAATCTAGGTCTTTGATTCACAGACAGACAAAATACTTTGAGGGGGTCCTGTTTCGCCTTACAGATGTACGTGCCGTATTGAAGATGACTTTGATGTTGCATCAGGTGTGTTGGTGTACAGGTTTATAAGTTTAATATGCTGGGATGAGCAGGTGAGTGAAGCAAGCAGACCCTTGGTGTCTGCTGTCCTGATGCCTACCATGCAGAAGCAGGGTGTTCATCTCCCCATTGGAGCAGTTGTGGTCTCTGTCACATCTGTTTGCCATCTCAACTGCTGTTGCCACACTCCTCCACAACAAGGCCTATTCCTTTAGGGGTACAAACCCCTTCCTTTCCCTTCATCTGTACTCTGGGGTCTTAGGTGCCCCTTCCCATGAGGGTGCTCTTCCTGGCCTGGTGTCTCCAGGGATATGGTTCTCCAGATGTTGCATGATGAGACCCAAGCAGTTAACATTCCCACCTTGAGAAGCAACTTACCTATTTAATTTAGCTATCATAAGATTTTCATGAGGGATGCTTGAAGAAAGACTCGTATGCTAAACTTTTCCCCAGGTAAAGCACTTGGTAGATTTTCCACCTTGAAATGCTGATAGAGTTTGTAGTTCTGAATTCTGGAGTACAGAATGGGAAATTGTGATGGAAAAAAGTCCTTGAATTGCTCCTACTTTCTCTTTCCATTGGACCATGATTCAAATTTCTCCCTCTCTCTCATTCATTAAGTTATTTTTATGTCTGTTCTCGTTTGAAGTAAGTGCATCAGAAATAGAGGATGATTGAGATGTGGATGTGCCTCCTAAAATAGATCTTGCATCTTCTTTCAAGATTTCTTTTGCTGGTGGTTGGGGTGGCCTCTATGTAAATATATAAAAATAACTAAGTGATTTAAAAATAACGTGGGTAACTGATGGCTCTAGCAGCTCCTGGGGAATGGTGATGCTCTAAAAGGTCCTGCTTTACCTTCTCTCTGTAAAGCAATCACGTTAACATGCGGAGGAGAGAACACATCATCTTCAAACACGTGCTTGCCTGTCAGGTTTGTGGTTTTTCAAAGATGGTTTGACTGGGAGTGAGTTCTCCTCATGCCTCTAGGTTGTTTCTTTTGCTGCTCAGCTTTCTTAAGTGCTGCCTCTGGGTATCTAGGTATGACTTTCTTACTGCTTAGTGCTGCTGCAGCTCGAGCAGCGGGGCCTCAGCCTGCATCTCCCATGCTGCCGGAATGAAGGGACAAGGAATGTGCTCTCTCTTGAGCAGTTCTGCCTCCAGGGGGTGTCTGCTGCTTCCCTGAATTTAACTGGAGGGGTGCCCTTTCAGATGGCGGTAGGAACGAGGGCTTCTCCATGTTGCATGCTTATCTGTCCGCAGATAAGCAAACATATTTTGCAAAAGTTACAGTAGCATGTTAAGCATTCCTGTCTCTGACATGTAAGAATTTTACTAAAACCTGAGATCCTTCTTTCCAGAGGAACATTAGTAACAGCTATGCTGTATTCAGGTTTATTTTCTAAAAATTCCTTTTTTCTTTTGGAAAAACTGCAAGGGTTTAATCCTGCTGCCATGAGCCATAGCATGTGGCTGCATTCTTCTCTTTGCTCTGGAGCCCGTGTATCTTGTTAGCTCTAGCCTATCCTTTAGCTCATTAATAGTAATATTAATCTGTTCCAGCTCTCAGCTCTAATTGCAGATTCCATCTGATCAGGGTTTTCTCTTGATCTTTTCCAAGAAGCTCATTATCTAATACAGCTGTAAATGTTGCTGGGCCTGACACTAATGCATATTTTGTACCATGGGGGAATTTGACTAATAAAATAATCCAATTAGACATTTGTTTTTGTCTCCCTGGGGCATCTTAGATTACTTGTCTACCTCAGTTATGTGTTGTAATTAGTTAACGTTTGTACATCCCTTTGATGTAAAAGCACTGGTATTATCCTTGGCTCTGGCTCTAGATCAGAACTTTATAAAAGAACTAGCAGGGGATTAAAATGGCAGCAGTATCTAGTGGGGGTGTGGATACCGTCGGACCCGCGGTGTGTATATCTCCAGCACTGCGTGGTGGTGGTGGTGTAAGTACGTTGAGGATTGTGTATCAAATGTTGGGAGCTCCTCAACACGGGGTATCTCAAAATGGGAGTTATGGAGGAGTTTCAACCTCGCTTGTCAAAGACAGATGAGACTAATAACATTTTCTCTTGTGTTTTCCACATTAGAAATGGATAGATGAAATGGGCCTGTGTTTTGGAGACCCTAGAGAATTGTGGGAATTAATTCAGTTTATAAGTATTTTGCTGGTGGTATGACAGTATCATACTCTGTTTCTTTTTTTTGTTTGTTTTTTTCTCCTCTCTTTAGTCTTTCCTTGGTTTGGCTTGGATATTGGAGGGACCTTGGTGAAACTTGTTTATTTTGAACCAAAGGACATCACTGCTGAAGAAGAGGAGGAAGAAGTGGAAAATCTCAAAAGCATCCGCAAATACCTGACATCAAATGTAGCCTATGGATCTACAGGCATTCGGGATGTGCACCTTGAACTAAAGGACCTTACCCTGTGTGGACGTAAAGGCAATCTGCACTTTATACGCTTTCCTACTCATGACATGCCTGCTTTTATTCAAATGGGAAGCGAAAAACACTTCTCAAGCCTCCATACAACCTTATGTGCCACGGGAGGTGGAGCGTACAAATTTGAGCAGGACTTTCTCACAGTATGCATTTTTGGCTTCTATATGATTAGGATCTGGTAGTGAAATTTTCTTAAAGCTGAAAACTAGAAAACTTTCTCTGCAGACCCTAAAACTTCTCTAAATATTAGCTTTGGAAGAGTGTACCTAACTCAGATTAATCTTGGTTCAGGAAACAGCATGTGGAGTCAAGTTTGCATCTCCAAATTAGGATACTTTCTTTCCTGAAAGTGCATGTAACATTCCTGTAACTCTAAAATTATTCTCTAACTTCTATGGCGTGTGCTCTTACGAGACTTTCTATCTCATAATGATCTCTGATTATGCTGATGTCAGTCTTGGGGTTTTTTTTCCTCATTGCTGTCTTCTCACATGCTCAATACTTGTTTTGTGGTTCCTTTGCTCTTGTGGTTTCTTTTCTAACACACATGTGAGTGAGCTGATTGAGGTTCAGTCAGGCTGGGTGGTGATTTAACTGAAAGGAGTTTGACATCATTACGTGGCTTCTTTGTAAGTTTGATTCTTGTTCATAGGTGAAAAACACATGTGGTAAATACTTTGATTAAACAGGGCTTGAAAAAAATGCACCAAATAAAGAGGGTTTTTTGTGCAGTTGAGGCAGTGACTTGAGAGGAAAACAATTTCATAACTTCCTCTGCTTGCTGGGTGGTTTTTTGGCTGGGTTTTGGTGGGTTTTTCCTTTTTTTTTTTTTTTTTT
>VXBW01005313.1:196016-222007 GCA_013400375.1 Thinocorus orbignyianus
AAAAAAAAAAAACAAAGAAAAAAAAAAAAAAAAAAAAAGGACCAAAAAAACCAAAACAGCGAATGTTTTAAAAAATATTCTGCTGCAGAATTTGTAGTGTACAAACACGTCTATGAGGCTCCTCGCTCCATAAACAGTCTCGGGAGTCGCAGGGTATTTACAGGACGGGGGGCGACAGCCGGAGCCTTCCCGCCCCTGGGGTGAGGGCACTGGGAAAGCTGCTGCTCTGTAATACTGACACCCCTCCCTCCCCCCAGCCCACCCCCCAAAGAAAGAGGGAAAAAGAGTTGCAAAGACAGAGGACACCAGGGCCTTTGCTACAGTGCCCAAATTTGCCCAGCGAGGTGTTCAGAGAGGGGCAGGGGCAGCACAGCCCCCCACCCCAGCAGCTTTTGCACTGGTGATGGCTGGGTTTGGGGTGTTTTGGCAAGGCGAAATGCTGCCAGCTCACCCGCCCCTCACCTGGAACCCCCCTCTCCCCGGGGCCAGGCTGAAAGTGACGGGATGAACCCAAAGGACAGGACTTTTGCCAGCTCCACCCCACACCCCAGCAAGCCCCCGCCACGGTTCCAAGGGGGTGGCGGTGGCCACCAGCTCTCCCCAGGGATGGTTTGCACCGGGATGGTGCCTGTTGGAGGGACTAACGGCCCCGCTGAGGTAGCCCATCGCGCCCAGGACGGGGACAGTCACCCCTGGGGAGGGGGAGTGGGGTGACCAAAGCCCACGAAACCCCTTGCCACTGCCACCCTGCCATCTCCCATGGGCGATGCCAGCCTCCCTGCCCTGGTTAGCCCTTTGGGAGGAGCGGTGGGTGCTGAGGAGGCACCCAACTGCAGCACGAACCCCAGGGGAGCCGAGACACAATTTTGTAGGCAGAGACTGCAAAGGCAAAGGTTACCCTGTGACAGTAACGGCGAAGAGGAGAAGATACCAGCTGTGATGCTCCAGATCTCCCTCCCTGCATTTTGGGCATCGTTTTTGGGTGGTGGCAGAGGGGCACAGGGGACAGCAGGGGCAGGAAGCGTACCGGAGCATTCGGGGGGACGTCACGGACCCGCAGGAGGCTGATGGACACCGTTGGGTGGCTCGATACTGCTCCGTCAGGCCTTACGCTGCTTCCTGGCAGACGCGGTGCTGGAGAAGGGATGTACTGGAAGAAGGATGTTGTGCAGGGCACCCGCTGAGGACCCCGCGTCCCCTCCTCGCCCCAGGAGAGGAATCGAGCCTGTGCTCGAGTGCGAGACCCGTCATCCCGGCACGGCTGCATGGAGGCAGGCTTCAGGGGCGTGAGGCTCTTCTGCTTCAGCCGGCGGGGACGTGCCCCCCTTATAAAGTGCTCCGGGATCCGTGCCCGGCCGCCCATGTCCTCCTCTGTCCCTCTGTGCTGGTGCCGAAGTGCTTTGGTTGTCTCCAAGTCCCCCAGGCCAGAAGCGGGGTGCCCCCAGCAGCGGGGCAGTCCCCGGGGCGGTGGAGCTATACGATGTTCTCTGCGCCGGGGAGGGGGCCCTGGGGGGGGCCGGGGTCCTGCTTGCTGTGCAGCTGGGCCAGCTGCAGCACCGGCATGTTGCAGAGCGGGCACACCTTCCGCACCTCCAGCCACTTGATGAGGCACCTGGGGGACATGCACAGACATCACAGGGGTGCTGCAAAAAAGCCTCCCCCAGCTCGGCGCCCCGGGCACCCCTGTCCCTCCGGGGTGGGTGACAGGCTGTGGCCTGGGGGCTATGAACAGGGTCTGATCCCTTGTCACCTTCCCCGGAGCTCTTACGCTGCTGAATTTTTAATTCACTATTTAGGTGACTTTCTATTTTATTAGAACATTTTTGGGGATGTGCATATACATACATGGATTTTTTTTTTGTATGTATAATATATTATATAGAGAATTTATAAAATAGATATAAAACTATATACACATAGAATCACAGAATAACCAGTTAGAGTGGGAAGGGACCTTAAAGATCATGTTTTTCCAACCCCCCTGCCATNCCCCTGTCCCTCCGGGGTGGGTGACAGGCTGTGGCCTGGGGGCTATGAACAGGGTCTGATCCCTTGTCACCTTCCCCGGAGCTCTTACGCTGCTGAATTTTTAATTCACTATTTAGGTGACTTTCTATTTTATTAGAACATTTTTGGGGATGTGCATATACATACATGGATTTTTTTTTTGNCGTGTATATACATTATACCTACAAAATTCATAATGTTTTACATTTTATGTAAAAAATGTGTATCTACATGTTTTTTATAGAATCACAGACTATTCTGAGTTGGAAAGGACCCCTGAGGACCATGAGGGCCAACTTGGGACTCAGCACGGGGCAAGCTACAAGCTAACCCCCATATCCAAGAGCAATGTCCAAATGCTTTTTGAATATCAACAGGCTCTGGGCTGTGACCTCTTCCCTGTGGAGCCTGTTCCCGTGCTTCTGTGTATATATTTTATAAATACATCTAAATTGTGCATTTCTAGCTTCAGCCTCCTGTTCTCTGCACTTACTTTCTGTGGAAGGCATGCTTACAGGGACAGATCCCCAGCTCATCCTTGGGCTTGAACTCCTCCAAGCAAACAGCGCAGATCTGAAAGGCATGAGAGGCACAGAGAGAAGGCCGTCAGCTGCTGGGAAGCAAAAACCAACACCGAACCAAGCCAAGCCCCCCAAAATCTCTCCCTAAATCACACCCTCAGCCAGTTTCCATCTCCTTGGTGCTCACCTTGCTGCTCCATTTTGACCAAAAAGCTGCTTTTATTATTTATTTATGTATTTATTTTGCCCCCCATCCCCCGTGCTGCAGGAGAAATGTCTGGGAGATTTCTGCATCGCAGAGGGGTGAAACTGTCCCCCTAAAGCCTTCCCAAACTTGGGAATCGCAGGTTGAGGCTTGGGTCTCCCTTTCCCAGTGGAGGGCTCCTGGAGCCTCCCCGGGGCAGCAGCCACAAGGTGGGATGTGTTTTGACATGCCAGGAGCCTTTGGGATGGAGGAAGATGGGTCCACGCTGCTGCTTGGTCCCTGGGACCAAGCTACATCCACAGGGATAACTTTGGGAAGAGGAAAAGGCAAAGGGTGCCTCTCTGCCCCAGGGGTGGGAAGGCTGGTGGCTGTTTTCCTGGCGGGCAAGAGACTGAGAGGAAATCTCNTTGAAGAGTCCCTACACAAAAATATATAAAACACATATATACACAAAAAAGTATATATGAATATATGCATTTTATAAACACATAAAACCTATATATACATCATACATACATATACATATGTATATATATATATATACATATACATATATATATATACATATATATATACATATACATCGTGTATATACATTATACCTACAAAATTCATAATGTTTTACATTTTATGTAAAAAATGTGTATCTACATGTTTTTTATAGAATCACAGACTATTCTGAGTTGGAAAGGACCCCTGAGGACCATGAGGGCCAACTTGGGACTCAGCACGGGGCAAGCTACAAGCTAACCCCCATATCCAAGAGCAATGTCCAAATGCTTTTTGAATATCAACAGGCTCTGGGCTGTGACCTCTTCCCTGTGGAGCCTGTTCCCGTGCTTCTGTGTATATATTTTATAAATACATCTAAATTGTGCATTTCTAGCTTCAGCCTCCTGTTCTCTGCACTTACTTTCTGTGGAAGGCATGCTTACAGGGACAGATCCCCAGCTCATCCTTGGGCTTGAACTCCTCCAAGCAAACAGCGCAGATCTGAAAGGCATGAGAGGCACAGAGAGAAGGCCGTCAGCTGCTGGGAAGCAAAAACCAACACCGAACCAAGCCAAGCCCCCCAAAATCTCTCCCTAAATCACACCCTCAGCCAGTTTCCATCTCCTTGGTGCTCACCTTGCTGCTCCATTTTGACCAAAAAGCTGCTTTTATTATTTATTTATGTATTTATTTTGCCCCCCACCCCCCGTGCTGCAGGAGAAATGTCTGGGAGATTTCTGCATCGCAGAGGGGTGAAACTGTCCCCCTAAAGCCTTCCCAAACTTGGGAATCGCAGGTTGAGGCTTGGGTCTCCCTTTCCCAGTGGAGGGCTCCTGGAGCCTCCCCGGGGCAGCAGCCACAAGGTGGGATGTGTTTTGACATGCCAGGAGCCTTTGGGATGGAGGAAGATGGGTCCACGCTGCTGCTTGGTCCCTGGGACCAAGCTACATCCACAGGGATAACTTTGGGAAGAGGAAAAGGCAAAGGGTGCCTCTCTGCCCCAGGGGTGGGAAGGCTGGTGGCTGTTTTCCTGGCGGGCAAGAGACTGAGAGGAAATCTCTTTCCCCCAAGCTGCCCGTTTTTCCTGATCCTTTTTGGATATTCCTGGGGATTTTGGATATTGCTGGCTGGTTTTCCCAGCCCCCCTCCCCTACTCCCCTGGCCAGGAAGTCTCCAGCAGTCCAAAACAAGGGCCAGCCCTGCTGCCAAAAGCCCTTGGGACAAGGCAGGCGGCTGGCAAGCGCTGCAGGAGGCTCCCGGCTTCCCCAGGAACGCAGCACTCGCCGACACTTACCAGCCACCCAAACCTTGTCAGGGAAAATGTCAGCGTAGCTGCTCAGGTCAGTCCCCGAAAAACACAGACATCCTGAGCTCCATGAAAAGCCTGGCAGATGTGCCACAATGGAAAAAAGGGGAAAAGCAAACCCAGAAACACAGGGCTGAAGAGCTCAGTGGGGACTTTCCCCTCTGGAAGGCTCCAGGCAATCCCTGGCAGCCACCCCAGGATGTTGCAAAATCCCCCCCATGCTCCGCTTTCCAGAACCACTTACTGTAAATACCACAATCCAAATGCCCAAAAAGGGATATTTTAGAAGAAGCTGGAGCAAACCCCTTCCAGCCATTCCCAAATCCCAGGGAAGAGCTCAAACTACTCTATCCCCATGGACTTCTTGTCCTTCCTGAAAGAGTTTGGGCTGGGGGAGCTGCAGAGAGCTGGGAACGGAGGTGATGGAGGGGGAAGATGGAGGGTTATTGCTGCTGTTCCCGTCTCTGGCAAGTACCCAAATCCCTCCTACAACGAGCCTCTCATCCCAGGAAGTGCTTTAAAGGTCTGTGTGCTGGCAAAAAAACCCCACTGCGAGTCAACTTAATGTGAGCAGATCAGACACAGGGGCCTCAAGCAGGGACTGCTCCATCCCTCTGCGGCCCTCCTGCCCCTGGGATTTAGGCCCTCAGCTATGGGGAGTGGAGGGTGAGGATGAAACATGGGACGGCCTCTTGCTGCTCAGCTGGGGGAATGGAAGAAAAAAAAGAGAAGGCAGTTTATAAACAAAGGGAACTGGTATTTAACAGACAAGCGGACTCACGTCCAGGATGCGGGTGGGCATTTTTGTTGTTGTTATGAGGGGAAATAAATCCAGCCTGTGTTTGAAGTAGGATTGGAGCAGATTCCTGCACAACTTCAGCAGGAAAAATGGTCTGTAAACAGGGACGCTCAGCCCCAAAACTGCCTGGAAACCTGAGCAGAACAACTGATGGGTTTAAACCTCAAGGGGCAGGCAGAGGTGGATCAGGGTAACATCGTTACTCTGAGCCAGGTTTCAGCCCTCTCTGAACTGGTTACCAGAGAGGAACCCAGCAGGAACCGCTGCTGCACCCACACCGTGGGAACGGGGCAGGCGACGGCACAACTTCCTCCACAGAGTTTAAATGCAAATTTTGCCAGGGCTTTACTTTTGGGCTTTTTTCTCCTGAACCCGAGAAGAGTCGTCCGTGCTTTTGGGATTGGCTAAAAGGGGTTTAATTCTTAACACCTCCAGCCAGACACCCCAGCCGGTTCTCTGCAAAGCAGGAGCACGAGGGGCAGAAGCCCGGGGAGTGTGTTTATCCTTGATTTCAATTAAATCCCAGCAGAGTTCACTCCGCCCCAGTAAGGCGGCGGGCAGAGAGGTGCTGGGTATCGTCACGCTCTGCTGGTGGCAAGGCTGGGCAGAGCTGGAGGGGATGCAACCATCAAGGGACACTGTTTACACCCAGCCCAGCCTGCTTCTGCCTCCTCTTTTATCCACAGCTTCTTATCACAGCGATAATAACAATGCAGTAAAGAATAAAAGTAATAACACAGCAAATAATAATGCAAATAATGCAAATGCTAATAACAACAGCAACAATAATAGTAATAATAGAAATAACAATGATGCAGTAAAAGCTAAAGGGGACCCAGGGAGGAAGCTTAATCCAGACCCTCTTTGCAGATGTGCTTTTACTGGCTGCATTAACAAGCAATTAGACTTTCTGAAAGAGAAAAGCAACGTCAGAGGGAGACGGAGCTGCTGGGCCAGCTGTTCACCTGCCCCATCCACACTCCCTGTAACGGGGCAAGAGGCTGCAGAGCAAACCCTGCTGCTGGCAGCAAGCAGGCAGCGGTGCCGCCACACTCAGCTGGGTGTTCTGCTCCTGAAGGAGATAAACTTGAGGTTTTGCATCCTCTTGCCTATGCCAGCCTTAGTCTGTCCCCCACCCCCTCGCTAGCTCCAGGGAGAGGAAGATCAGGAAGTCCTTGCTGCAACGCTACTGCACCAGGGACGGACTCACCTCGTGTAGGTTCAGCTCCTTCACCTTTTCCTTGAGTATAACCTGTAAGACAGAGAGCCCAGGATCAGGACACAGCTTCTGCCATGAGCATTCCCAGGAAAAATCTCCATAAGGAGAGATCCCATTTAGCTTCCCAGTAGAACTGGAAACCCTCAGGACACCCAGCAGAGCCAGGGAACGCATCAGATCTTCACCCCCGTGCAGGCACAAGAGGAAGGCAGCACTGGCACAGCTATAACCACTAATACGAGGACCAAATCCAGGAGGTCTCCTCCCAGATTTAAACCCCCTGGGTTCCCACACTCTGCAACAAGCTCCTGCAAAGACGTCTGTTACTTCATTTTCAATCCATCCAGGCTAAACACCTGGAGAGGGCTATAAATCCAGCATGACCACCCAGTTTCCTGCTCAAACAACAGATGAGAAGCAGAAAATTACACAAGCCCTGGAAAAAACAGGCTGTTGAAGCAGCAACCTGCTGTTGACTTCTTGGCTGTGTTTATTTTAACATGGGCACTGGTACATGCAGAAAATGGGTGGGTTTGTCAAGGTGACATGGAGGTGGTCCCTGCAAGGGGCCGCTATGAAAGCCCCATGGCTGCAGGTGGTTTGGAGCAGACAGGTCCAACCCAGGGAGCAGAACTGGACTCCACAAAACACTGTTTGTTTGCTGGGGAAGTGACAGCTTTACTGCTCACCAGTGGAAAATAAGGCAAGGGTTTGCCCAGTTGAGGTGCTCCAGGGGTGGTGATGTCTCCACCCCTCAGGGAGCTCATCTGAAAATGCAGAGATGTGAAGACTAACGGGTGAGAGATGCTCCTGGAGTGCCCAGCTGGCAAAAAAACCACTTAAATCAGCAGAGATGGAGGTTTCCCAGGCATTACAACTTCTCTCAGAAGACCAAAAGCCTCCCAAGAGGAACACCACAATGGAAACCTGCAGGAGTGACTACTCTGATGAAGATGACAACTTACTGTGTATCATCTCACCTGTTTGTAGGCGTAAAGCTCTTTGTGTGCTTGATGTCTGAGCCTGCAAACAAAACAGGGAGAAACATGAATACAGACCAAAATACCAGTCTTGCTGCAATACCCCAATATTTCCTTCCTTAATCTTTTTTTTTTTTTTTTTAATTTTTCATTTCAGAAACAAGAATGGCCACAAAACCCAACACATTCAAGCAACAGCCAGCTTTCCCTGTAGCTGGGGAGGTAACATCTCCATCCAGAAGCACATGATCTCCTCCCTGATTTTCCACAGAGACATCACCTGCACCATTAAGACTAAATCAGGAGCTGCCATAAATACCCCCAGTTTCCAACCACTTCTGCTACCAACAATCTCTAGACTGAACCTGGCACCTTTTTACAAGTGATAGGTATTCAGATGGGGAAGGAGACCTTCCTCCTCAGAGGTTTCTCACCAAAGCCCTCATCACTTGGGTGATGCTGGGTTCCTCAAACAGTTTTATCTTCAGTTACAGTACCAATTGTGCTGCTGCTGCCTCCCAAACTCTCAGGAAGAATCATTCATCCACTTGGTTGATCAAGCAGACGATGGCTATTTACCCAAAGACGACACTGGAGCAGAAAAGCTTTGGAAGAGAAGCAATGGGATGTCTTCCCTCTCTCACTTCCTATCACAAGAGGCAATTCAATAACTAGAGAGATAACAAGCTGCCAAAAACCGCCAGAGAATGAAGCTTTATCGTGGGATTTTGGGAAGGTTTTATCAGGAGAGCAGACGGGGGTGTGCAATGTTAAAGCATGGGGAGATGAACCCACACGATGACACAAGGGTGCTCCCTGCCCAAGGGAAGGAGACAGGGCCGGAGCAAAATCAGGATTATAAACTACACGAGCTGCTTCCCCTCACCTACCTACTGAACCATGGTGCTTAGCACAATTTGCGTTTTGGGGGGGAATTTTTCCCCCAACAGCATCCATTCCTGGATTAAATCAAGTGATGGAGGGGGAGGGGATGAAGCTATTCCAAAACCTCAAGTCCAGCTTGTGCCAGCAGCAGGAATATGAGACCACAAGCAAAGGGTCGGTCCCACCCTTCCCTCTCCAGTAGGCACAGGTGGGAGTATTTGTCCCCATTCCTGGGGACCAAATGAAACAGCAAACACAAAAGCACATCACAGCCCTCCATAGTTTTCAGTTCAAACTGCTATTAGTAAAACATCTTTCCACAGCAGAACAAGCAGCAGCCCATTTTCTGGGCCTGGTGGAGCGCTCTGCAGGCACCAGCTGGGCAGAGAAGCTGATTATGCTCCTACAATAAACCCATTTAAAAAAACCCCCAACCTAATATTGCTTCTCATTACAAGATGTGGCACTTAGTGAAGCGCTCTGAAAACTTGAGAAGGAAGTCATCAAGGCTAAAGACTTGGCCAAAGACTTCAACAAGAAGTCGGAGTGTGTCTGCAAGGCTTGGACAGCCACAGGGTATCTTCCCCAACCAGCTTTGAGCATAATTTCAGATGGGAAACCACCTTGCCTGTAATATCACTTCTCCAAATATATTCTAGGGGCTGTCTCAAACCCCAGCTGATTCACCCTGAGGTCTTACAAGCTTTCTGGTCCTGCAAGGCTTTTTATAAAAGTGACTTATAAAAGTCCCCCACTTGTAAAAAATGGGTGACTTATAAAAAAAGGATGTAAAACTATATCCCTGCCCTATTTGCTCAAAACCACCACTGTCAAATGCTGTGGGCCTCAGAAACTGAGGAATGGATAAAAATGCACTTTAACACTGCAGAGAGAGCTTGTAGTTGCAGGAAGTCAGTTCATGAGCCCCGAATTTAGCGAGGAGCCATCCCTCCTGCTCTATTGCTGCTGCCTGGCAGGGAACCTGCCTGCAGAGTCACGGATAAAACTGCAGCAGGCAGGAAGGAGAAGGTTGGGGTTGCATCCCTCTGCCAACTACCCTGAGCAGAAATACGAGCAGAAGATGCACAAACAATAGAGAAAACAGGATGAAACCAGCCTGATCTGCAGGGATTCCAGCGACTGGGAAATCGGTTATAAAACACAGATGGGGCAGAGCAAGATGCGTGGCTGGAGACTGCATACAAGGGGGAGAAACTTTTCCAGCACGGGAAAAAGCATCTGTCTCATGGAGCACTGAGCAGTCGCCGAGGCTTTGGCCCTGATGAGCCAAAGCCAACAGAGAGAAGGTGTCAGGCAGAACAAGCCCAAGCATCTGCAAAGCGGTGGGGGGATCTGGACCAGTGATGGGGAAAACACAACCACCAAAGCCATGGATCCCTGCAGCTCCATGCTGCCAGAAGAGCATGGACGCTCAACAGCATGGGCTGGTACTGAGCTACATCGGGAGACTTTGCCAAAAAAACCCACCTCCCTGAAGGTTACCGGGATCACAACGAGCACATCTGGTCCCAAAGCATGCGAGCTCTGTCTGCTCCTCCACGCTTTCCTTTCAAAGCCAGGATCCTGGGCCAGATGGATCCTGGTCAGACCTAGCACAGCTGCCGTAATGAGACCCCGGATCCTGGCAAGCATTACTCCCCGTCAGATCCAGGACTTCATCCATCTCGTGTCAAGAGCTGTGACTCTGGAGGAATTTCTGGCAGATGGCTGACTTAGATAAGAGACCACACAGTGTCTTAAAAGTCAGTGAGTAGCTGGAGACCATGCGTGCACGCACGCTGTCACCCATCTCTGAATTTAATAACTGCTTCGCACGGATTTTGTGATGTCTTCCTAAGCCTTCCACACCTCCCAAAAGAAAGGGAGCACCCCATTTCTCTGGGTGACTCTGAATCATCTGTAGCAAGTGAATGATTAGGGGAATGAAATGCAAAAGAAACTAGGTTTATCTCCAAGATCTGCTTATTTGACATCCTGGAGTAGAAAGGTTAGAAAGACACCAGCGCAGGCTCTTCACCCCATCACTGCATCTCTTTCCCCGGGCTCCTTGGGCTCTTAAAAAGACCTTAAAGGGCTTTATAAGGTCTGCCCCCTCCCATAGACTTTGGGCCACTCTAGTTTGGATAGAGAGGAGCTCCATGCAAGCCGCAGTAGAGAGGATGTGGCAGTGTTTACCCAGGGCGGATGTGCACGTCATTCAAACGCTTAGAAAACACAGTGACACTCGGCTCAGCGTCCCTCTGAACTGGATTTTAGGGGAACACAGGCAAAATGAGGTGATCGTTTTCATTAATTCAGCAGAGATCAAAATTTGATTTCCTATTTCTTCCTTTCTTTTTTTTTGTTAATTTTTCCAAGCGAGGCAGCAGTCACAAGGGTGGGACCCATCCTTTGTACTGGGGTGGTTTGCGGCAGCAGAAGAGCTCAAGATTTGCCTGGGCTGCACACAGATGATGTTGATCTTTGCCTTGCTTTTGCCTGAAAGTCCTACGTGACTCCCTTTTGAGCCAATCCATCTGAAAACATGACTCCTTCCTCCCGCCAGGGCGGGCAGCACACTCTGTATTGACACAGTTGTGAAGTGCAGCCCCCGTGCCCTCCTCCCCAGCACATCCTTTATTCAATGCTGTCAGCTCCGTGATTAGGGGTAAATACACCAGGTACCGGCTCTCCCGTGCTCCGGATGCCTCCCCAGCTGGGGATGTGGAGGAGGGCTGCATGGGATGCTCTGCTCTGGAGCAGGTGATGAGAACCAGGGCTCAGCGGACAGTGTCACGGGCTTTGCTTGTCATTTGCCAAACATTTAGAGATATGTGAGTCATGAGAGAGGAGAGAGAAGGAGAGGATGGGTTGTGTTGCCTCTGCACCTAAGCAGGGCCTGGGGAAAACCACCAGCCACTGTTATCTGCGAATAACTCCTGCAGGTGACAGCGTAGCCCTGGAGCTCCCCACGGGACTGTCCTTGACCTCAGTCATAGAATCACAGAATGGCTGGAGTTGGAAGGGACCTTAAAGATCATCAAGTTCCAACCCCCCTGCCATGGGCAGGGACACCTCTCCCTAGAGCAGGTTGCTCAAAGCCCCATCCAGCCTGGCCTTGAACACTTCCAGGGATGGGGCATCAACAACTTCCCTGGGCAACCTGTTCCAGTGCCTCACCACCCTCACAGTAAAGAACTTCTTCCTGATATCTAATCTAAATCTCCCTCTTCCCCTCTGCTCTAGGTTGGTTTCTCTGTGATGACACGGTGTGATCCCTGCTGCATCTGCTTGCTAAATTAACACCTCTCTTTTATACATCCTGCAGATGTAATTCTGTACTAATGCCCCGCATCTCATTGCAGAAGGGGTCAGGAATGCATGGCGTAATCCAGGAGGCTTTAGCAGCTGGTTTGGAAGGGGGAAAAATTAAATTGAAATTCAGTACCTTACTTTGTAAACCAAACCCTCCTGCCACAGGGCCACAGGTATTTGCTTGCTAAACATCAGGCACCAGCAATGGGCACCAGCAATGGGCGCTAAGTGGCACTGAAGCAGAGCAACCTGGCAAACCCTCCCCGGTGAAATCACGTAGGATGTTCTGCACTTGCAGGCACACAGTCCTCATCCCACTGTCCATCTACAAGGCTTTCCAAACCATGCTGAAGCTTGAGCTTTTCTACCCCACACAAGCTGAGATTACACAGCAATTTCAAAGGAGGTGGATGCTCCTGGGGCACACTGGTACAGCTAAAGCCTGTGGCATGGCAAAACCCTCCAGAACAGGATTCTTGTTTGGCTCTGTTTTGCCAATAATAGAGCTGGGGGTGGTGGTTTGAAGAGCAGTTCATAGAGTCTCTATAGAGTTTAGGGCTATAAAGGGATCATTAGATAATCTAATCCAACCTCCCATCTATCATAGGTCGTTAAGTATCACTTCGTTACTCCCGGGAATGGGAGCCAAAACGTCTCATCCAGAAAGGCTCTCTGTCTTGATTTAAAGACATGAAGAGACAGAGGACTTGCCACTTCCCTTGCTGGCTTGTTTCAACCGTTACTCAGCCTCTCTCTTACAACATGCTTCCAACTTCTAAATTTAAAGATTTTCTGGCTTGATCTTCCAGACATTACTACTTGTTATTTCTTCTTTGGGGCAGAACACACCCAGCAAGACCCAGTGCCCAGGAAAATACTCTGAAAGTCCAAACACCTCTTAATTTTGCAAGCAAGCCATATAGATTCAAGCTCAATCTGGGCAAAACACATCCCTGAGCCTTCTGAACACCATTTGTCTATTTTTCTTGTGTCCCCTCCCACTGGTGTCCCAGTTAAAGTGGGAACACTGGGCACAGATGCAATATCCCAGCACAGACCTTGTTAACATTGAGCACTTAGATACAAATCACCTGGTTGGGGATGACCCCTCGATCTGTATCTGCCATGTCTGCCAGGGTGGACAGATGCATTGCACCTTCAAACAACTTCTTCTTGTGCATAATTATGGGCAAGTGAAGATCTGATGACCAGGCAGTGCAAATTACCCCTGGGTAAGCCTGCGTTTGGGCTGCAAGCTTTATGAGGCTTTGCTTCACACAGAGTTGAAAATAGATGGAAATTATCAAATATTTAGAAGGCAACATTGAAATCTCACTTCTTCGTTCTATGAAAGTGGGACAAAACATTTCCAACACCCTCTGAATAGGAAGTCTGGTGGGACTGGCTGCTGTGACCTAGCCAGATGCTGCCTCTATGGTGCAAGAAGATGTGTCTTATGGGGACAGAGGGAGGGGACGCGATGTACATGCAGCTAGCAGGAAGCTGGGGGCATCCAAAAAGCCAGAAGGGAGGAAAAGAGGATAGAAAAGCTCTTCTGCAACTCGGCAGGAGAGCTCTGGTTATGCAGGATTTCAGCAGCCACTGCTGGCAGAGCAATGCCCTCTCCTCCCACCCACAGGGAAAGGCGCAGCCAGCCCCGCATCCTGGGTCATCAGCACAACTTGTCCCCGTCACCGCCTCGATTCCCAGGCACCGTGTCTTTCCACACCTGCTTCTTGCTTTTTCTCCAGCTGGAAGAGTTCCCCCTCTCAATTAGTGGCCCAACTTTCTCCCCAGTGGTCCATAAAATAATTAAAACAAGCCCCAAACTAGAGCAACCTTTAACCCTCCCATCCCACACCCCATCGTTCAGATTAACAAATTAACTCTGCATCATTAATCTCTAAACTGCGCTGTTGAATGAGCAATTTGTGTACAATAACGAACGGATCAGGTATTAAACATTTCTTAAGCACACAGTACACAAGTTACTCATTAAAGAGAAAACGTGTTGAAACATTAAGCAGAAAGCAGGAACCAGAAAACATCCCTTTCCAATCTTTTTGAGAAGCCAACCATGTTTTCATGCATGTTTGAGAATACAAATAAATATATCTCCTCTTTTTAAAGTGGATAATGTAATTGCCCTGTGGGACTGTTAGCTCCAAAATGTGTTGGGCTCACTGTGTTGCTGTGGGTCTATCGGCTCTATTAGGGATCAAAGCTGTGCTGAGCATGACCATGAGAGAAAGTTAAACCTCCTCCATGGGTCACATCTGTTTGGCAACACACAGTGATGCCATCTTTGTTTTGGGATGGAGGGATTAGTGCTGGGCTCAGTCTGAACCAGGGCAACTGTTGAAAGCAGCTGGGGAAAATTCCCTTACCTGATCAAGTAACAACAGAAGAGCAAACTGAGGATGAAGACGAAGATGGCTGTGCCAAAAACCACGATGTATATGTTGAGAGGCAGGTTCTGGAATCCGATGTTCGGCATCCTGAAACTGTAATGCTGGAAGTCTGAGCTCATGGGTAGGCTGTGGAGACAGGGAGAAAACACAGGGATGTGAGGCTTCCTCAGCAGCATGGGATGCCCTTCGGTAGAGACAAATAGCCCCACCAAAGGCAGGTGGCAGGGAAAGAGAGGGCAGCCAGCAGCACCGCCTCAGCCCCCGGCTGATGGCATCCTGTCCCAAAACAGAACCCCCAGCTCGGTAACCCTGAAAACAAAGCAGGGCTGGATGAGCCAGAGCTAGGATTGTTCTTCTCCAGCTGTGAGCTTTTCCTCCAGCTATTTTCCTCCCTTCCTTACATACATCATCCTTTAAGTTAAATACTGTATCAGATGGACAAGTGGGGATTTGCATCCAAGCAGCCCCAGCTGCAGCCAGTGCCTCCAAACTCTTGTTAATTAGGCCAAAATACTGAAAGCAACCAGAAAGCCTTGTAGCAAGGAAGGTTTTTCTTCCTTTCCCTTTCCTTCCGTGGTTTCCAAGATCGATTCCTCATTCCATAGGAATTCCCCTCTGAAACCATCAAGCATGCACATGAACTGGCGCAGGTCCAACACGCTCCCAGCACATCCTAGGCAGGGTGGCAAGGACAAGGACATTCCCGTGCCATATGGACATTACAGGGTCCATAAAAGAGACTTAGTTTGCTTTTGCCACATGAGATCCAGGACCGATGATTCAAGAGCATTTTTGCAGGTTTTAGCTTTATTCCTTGGTATAACCCCGCCAGCAAAACCCCAAAACAACTTCAAGTGGTGGCAGAGAAGAAGATGCAACAATTTTGGCTGTCAGCATATCACATCTTGAACGTGTGACCAACACCTCCCTCCCCTCGGAGAGACCCAATTAAACAACCACCTGTTGCTTGGGATAATGACTTCGGCATATGATCTCTCCCATGATTTTAGTTTTTATATTTTTACAATAACCCTCATGGAGTGATTTTCAGGAGTCAGGCAGAAAAACCAGCCCGATGTCTCTGTATTGCTGTAAAAAAACCCCTCACTGCCATAATACCACACTGACACTCAAAACCCTTAACTGGAAAGCATGTGTTTATTATTGCTTATTATTATTCCTTTCCATCGCAAACATTCTCTGAGCCATTCACCCTTGAATGATCACAACCATCTCTGGCCAGGCATAAAGTTCACCCGCTCCCAGCTCAGAAAAGGAAGTTAAAAAATATGACTTGTTTTCTTTTCTGCCCATGGGAGAGGGCTGGACACCCAAATAAATTGCACAACAAGCAGGGAAATTACCTGAAGTCTGGACCCTGCTTCCCAAATAGAATTACCACGGGATAACCAAACTCTCCCCCAGACTGGGGAGTTTTCAACACCGCGCTAATTGCACAGCCCCCTATTTTTGCACAGGGTGAGAAGACGGGGTGAAACCACACGACCTGAAGCTGAACATGCCATGGAGTGATGCTCCAAAAATCAAAGTATCCTCTGAATGTCCCACTCCTCCAAGCAGCAGCCCTGCTCCTGCATCTCTTTTCCCCCTTGAGACTCCTTTTTTGCCAACCCCCCTTGGGCTTTCCTCCATCCTCCCACCGTACAGGCACTGCTCATGCATACATTACATGCCTCCCAGCTGCTATGAGGGAGCAGACTCACCTTTCATCCCAGCTGCTCTGCCAGCACTAGCCCCTCACCCGCACCCTTCTCGCGCCACTCGCCAAAGGCAGCATCTCCACTGGTGCCGAACGCCCGTCCGAGAGCCTCCTTGCTCCGGCTGCTTTCAGTTTCCTCAGCTCAATGGAAGTTTCGAGGCGATTTCTGGTGAAGTCTGGATTTGATTAAAGCCTCCAGAGACCAACACGCATGTTCAGAAACTCTCCCAGCCAACATGGAAAGACTACAAGAGTTCGGGGAGCCGGCACACCCCCCTGCGAGCAGTGGTGGGGATGTGATTTTATAGCACAGAACCACCTGGCAGCTCGCACTCCTCCACCAATGCTTGCTCTGCTCAGCCAAACTGGTTTACTTTGCAAATAACTTCGGAAAAAGCCAAAAAAAGCCCCCAAACCTTTGTTCCCAGCTCCAGCAGAGTTAATGCGCAGCTCAGTGCTGCTGCGTAGGGTTGGGTTTGATTGTCATCTCCGTGCTGTTTGCTGGGTCAAAGGGATTTGAGATGGTTCAGGGACTCTCCTCTCGGTCACGCTCATGTGACAGAGGATGTTTCGGCTGGAGGAAAAGGCTACGGCTGCCCCCACGCGCCCTCAGGCTTGTGCTGATAGTCGCTGGCGTTGGCCAAGGTTGGCTGCCTCCAGCCCCTCAACTGCCCAAGAGAAAGTCAAACATCCTCCATCTGGCAAAGCTTCAGGTGATTTTTTGCAAGGAAGGAGAGACCACTCTTGGAGAAGAGGCAACAAAACTAAGCAGCACCATACTATGATTTTTCTTTCCTTCACAACTCCTTTAACTTGTGAAACTCTTGCCAGAGCCAAGGACTTTGGTTCAGCTCTCCCACCAGGAGATGCAGCAGCAGACAAAAGTAAAGATGGCAGATAAAGAAGATCCAGGCTGCATTTAGGACAGCAAATTTCATTAAGCCATAAAAACTCCTTACAGTTGCGTCCAGCTGGAGCCATGCAGCTCTTCCACCAGTCCCCACGACCAGCTACAAACCACCACAGCCCCTGGCAAACAAATGGTCAGTGGAAACCGAGTTCCATCCCACCCACAGCATCCTACTCTCTTCTTCCAACAATACCATTCCCCAACATTTTTCCCCCAAAGGATGTCACCGTTGCAGCCATGACCTACCTGCTGGCCATACTGCTGGGGCTTGCCCTCCTGGGGACAATTCTTCAGTTCCCTACAGTGCAAGTCCAGCAAGTCCCACACCACATTCATCCAGCCCATGTGAAATAACCTCCTCTATATCGGAGCTGCCCTGGTCCTCCCTCACTCCTGCAGCAACAGCTGAGAGATGTTACAGCAAAAAACATGGAGGGAAAAAATAGGGGGAAAAAATAAGTTAGCCTGCACAGGATCCAGGAAACTGTTAACTTTAAAAGACTTCCCTGAAATCTGAAGATTTTAAGCAGCCAAGCTTTGGGGTTGTTTTTTTTTNAGGGGGAGGAACTGCATTTTAATCTGCTTCAGATTTGTGAGAGTGCAGCCAAAAGAAATAAAAAAGGAGCCATAAAGAAGGATGAAAACTTTCTGGTGCTTAACAAAAGCCTCCCTGTTGCTCTCTTCATAGCCAAGGCATTTCAGCGCAGGCAGATGCCCCTCCTGGGGCACCCATCACCCCTGTCAGGTCCCCGCAGACCCTGGCATGAGGAGGCACGAGCTGCCTGGAGAAAATGAGGTTGGTACCGCAGGAACCCTACGAAAGGGAGGATTCACCCAGGGCTGGATGCAGCCCTCTCTGCGGTGTGAGGTTATCGGGGAGGGGAGGAAGATGCTGACTTGCTCCTCAAATATAAAATGAACCTGGCATGATTGCAGGGACGAAGCTGGGGGGAATTTGGGCAGGTGCCTCCCTGATGCCCCATTTCTGATGAGGTCTCTGGTGGCAACTGGGTCCATCGGGTGTGCATGTCCTCACAGAGTGCGAAATTGCAGGGAGAGGACTGTGAAACACTGAGGGCTGGGAAAGACACAGGTCAGTCAGCAGCGCTCAGGACAGAAGAAATAAGTTTACTGAATAAAGATAAACCAAGGAAAGAGGGAGAAGAAAAAGCGCCGAACCAGGGAAGTCCTGTAAGAGTCTCAAGAGCCGGCAGGAAGAAGATCATTTCAGTGCACATAAAAATAAAAAAAGATTATATATATATATACATGCATATTTCTTTACAATACATATATTGCAATCTATTGTACTGCAATATACCATATATATAATATACTGCAAACAATACATTGATATATGTATCAGGCAAATCCTGCCTGACAAATTTGATGGCCTTCTACAATACTGTCACAAACTTGGCGGACAAAGGCAGAGCAATGGATGTCATCTTCCTGGACTTAAGCAAAGCATTTGACACTGGCCTGCATGACACTCTAGTCTCCAAATTGGAAAGTCATGGGTTTGATGGATGGAGACAAGGGCAGTGGGATAGAATGCACCCTCAGCAAGTTTGCCGATGACACCAAGCTTGGTGGCACGGTCGACACACTGCAGGGAAGGGATGCCATCCAGAGGGACCTGGACAGGCTTGAGATGTGGGCTAGTGCAAATCGCATGAAGTTCAACCAAGCCAAGTGCAGGGTCCTACACCAGGTTGGGCAGAGAATGGCTGGAGAGCAGCCCTGAGGAGAAGGACTTGGGAGTCTCATGGATGAGAAGCTCAACATGAGCCGGCAGTGTGCGCTGGCAGCCCAGAAAGCCAACCACATGCTGGGCTGCATCAAAAGAAGCGTGACCAGCAGGTCAAGGGAGGTGATTCTTCCTCTCTACTCTGCACCTGTGAGACCCCACCTGGAGTACTGTGTCCAGTTCTGGAGTGCTTGACATAGAAAGGACATGGAACTGTTGGAACAGGTCCAGCGCAGAGCCACCAAGATGATTAGAGGGATGGAGCACCTCTCCTATGAGGACAGGCTGAGAGAGCTGGGACTGTTCAGCCTGGAGAAGAGAAGGCTCCAGGGAGACCTGATAGCAGCCTTCCAGTATCTGAAGGGAGCCTACAGGAGAGCTGGAGAGGGACTCTTTGTCAGGAAATCTAGTGACAGGACGAGGGGTAACATTTTTAAATTGGAAGAGGGGAGATTCGAATTAGATATTAGGAAGAAGTTCTTTGCTGTGAGGGTGGTGAGGCACTGGAACAGGTCGCCCAGAGAAGCTGTGGTTGCCCCATCCCTGGAAGTGTTCAAGGCCAGGCTGGATGGGGTTCTGAGCAACCTGCTCTAGTGGGAGGTGTCCCTGCCCATGGCAGGGGGTTGGAACTCGATGATCTTTAAGGTCCCTTCCAACTCTAACCATTCTATATGATATATCTATATTGCAAGAAAAAAAATCACCTTTGACTAAAGCAAAGGAGAGAAAATCTGATTTCTCCAGGCTGCAGCACCAAAGGAACTGTAGGGTATTTATTTCACAAAACAACAGCCTGCAAGAATAAAACGGAGCGGTGGTGTCCTCGCAATGGAGCCACATGCAGGGACACAGAGAGAGCTGGGGATGGCAGTGACATGAAGCAGAACAACGCCAGCTCTGTACCTCCTCCTTCACTACACCCTCCAATGAATCAGCCACACAGGGCGGAGCACATCACCTTCTTCCACGACTAAAAACCCGAGGTTTAATTAAAAGCCAAGTTATGGTTCATGGCCTATCGAGAAGTCAGGAAGTGAAGTGTTACAGGTCAGCATTAACTCGCCAGCTTCGCAGTGCTTTGATTACAAGTTGGGCTGTTAAAGGCAAACCTAAATAATCCACCTAGCCAAATTAATCCCTATTATAATCATAGCAAGCACTTAATGTGCTTAATAAGCAGACCAACCTCTTACCCAGAGCTTTCATCAGGAGATCTCAGAGGGCTTAATAAAGGAGGCAATTATCTTCTTACAGGCAGAGAAACTGAGGCAGGGAGCGAGGCAGGAGAGCCACGGTCACCAAGGCTGGGAGGTGACACCAGGGACGCTGTGGTGATGCTACAAGCATCATTCACAGGCTGAAAGCTGCAATTTTTTTCTTTCCTGCTGTTTTGCCATGTGGATTTGAGCTGTGCACTCCTTCTCTGGCTTTTACTTACTTAAAGGAGCCAGTTTCACTTCTTTATTTATTTATTCTAATTTATTTATACACCAGCACATAAAGGGGCTCTGTGAGCACCATGCATTGCACCTACATATAGTCTACGTGCTGGGTGGAGGGATGGTTTCTGTCTCTGCTGCTGTAAATAAAAACCCATTTTCAGGAGGATTTACCTTATATTTTTGAGACAAACAACTTCCTCCACTGGGATTCAAATGACACCCAGGCTGGTCTGAGCCTCCTGAACCATTAAGTAGGTGAGTTAGATGGAGCTGGTGGTCTGAGCCCCCATCACATCCCACTGGCCAAGTTGGCAAAGCCAACACATCCCCAGGAAATTCTGAGCTTTAAAAACTCAACAAATCCAGACATATACAGGTTCCCATCACCCAATCGAAACCACAAATCTCAGGAAAAGAAAACGCTAAGCTGTGGCAAAACTCCAAGCTGAAATATTTTATCGATGGGAAAGTTTTCAAGGAGGTGCGAACCGTGTCTTGAGTTTCAAAGGTGTTACGTAAGTCCGCAACGTGTTTTATACAGGTTTAACCCAAAGGGTTATTAACTCAGTTGAAAGTTAAACTGTGAGCAGCTGACAAGACCTTTCAGAAGTACTCCGAGTCATATTGCAAAGTGAGGTATTCTTCCATGCAATAAATCCACAACAGAAAGGTTATTTAATGGGTACGCCTAATAGAATAATGTTTTTTTTAAAAAAAGTAAGATTTTCCAGGTATTTAAAAAGCAGCAGTGAGAGATATCTGCTTTTAACTTGCAAGCAAAAAAACCCAACCCCTCATGAACCCCAAAAGAAAAGTGAAGTCTGGACCTCAAGCAGCTGGAATTTCCTTCAGCTCCACCTCTGGAACTAGTCCAATGCAAGAATCCACAGCACAGCGGTGGGAAAACTGTAAGCAGCTGCAGCGCCAGCCCCCAAAACCAGCATCGCTGTCACCCAAGATGCCGAGATGCCACACAGCTGCATCGCTGCTGTCTGGGATGGAGCTGGGGGAAATCTCAACACTGCTCCGGATGGGAGTGATGCCCTTTGCTGTCCAAAACCAGGGGATAATAGGATTGAGTCAGGGAAAAAAGGCTGTTTTGGCATGCTGTGATTTTATTAAAGCTCTGATGCTACCGCGGGGATGGTGTCAGGCCACAGCCTGGCCACATCCAGTGCTGGCTCCGAGCACCCAACCAGATCCGGCTCCCTTCACTGCAAAAAGCCAGCATGGACCAGAAGAGGAGCCGGAGCGACAGTGCGTGGCCCAGCAGCGTTATTGATTAGCTGAATTAACGACTGTGTGGCAGAGTGCTCAGAAGAGAGCCCAGGATATTTTCACACATGGCCAGTGTCACTGGCATCCTGAAAAGTCCCTCAGGATGACACCACAGGGTAGAGTTGTACCAAGACCCAGCAAACCTTGGCCAAGGCGATGCTGTACTGCAGCTGGAGAACAGAGGAGACTTTTGGGTGTCAAACACACCAAAACCTGCTTATTTTACCCATTTGGGGGACAGACCTGGATTTTTGTTGTGTGTCTGGACAACCAAGAAACCAAACTAACCTCCAACCAAGAACTGCTTTGAACCTTTGATCCCTCCCCCCCAAGAGCGAATATGATGCTTTTTTTGAACTGGAATCAGGAAATTTCCTGGCCGCATTCCCCAGTTGGCTGACACCAAGAGCAAAACCTTAACCCTCTCCACTGCCTTTGGGAAGGGGAACATGGACAGAGCAATATGACAACAAGATGAAGCCACTGGCCACTGGAAAAAAAAAAAAAAANATAACAAAAGAAGTACCCGGCAGTGAAACTGGTACCACTGTGATTTTCAGCAAGCACTTTTGATTCTGAACAGTTCAACAGATAAATGATCCCACAACCTTAATAATGAAGACCACCTTTAAATGTGAAAATGTTTTTGTTACCATTGGCAGAGAAATGTGCAGAAAATAGGTCAGCTGCAGCTCCCATCATTGAGTTTAAAGTCAAGCGCTTTTGCCCAGCACCGTCGGGAAAGCAAACCAGAGGTTTGCTCAGGGCTGATTTTGCAAGTTCCAGGAAAAAAGGCAAAAATAAACAGAAAAAAAAAAAAAAATCAATAGCGCTATTAAATCCAGTCTGCAGAAGGGGGGAAACGGAGTTTGGAGGACAACTCAGCTTGGGCTCCCATCAGATCACAGAAATGAGAAATGGAAATCACTTATCAGAAGGGTTTGAAGCAGATTCAACAGCTCCTCACTTTGAAAAGCTCACACAAGCTGTCCTAGTAAGGTTCAGTCTGCTTCTCGGCAATGAAATAACACTTGAGGAATTATTTCCCTTTGGCCCTGGGGATTCTTAACGTTTTCCCCTGCTCCTTGTCCTGGCACACAGCCCCAGCTCAGATCTAACGTCATGACCCGCTGAGTTCACTCTTCCTTCTGAAAGTGGGATGGGAACGGATCTGCGGCTGCCTTCTGCCCCCAGCCCCATCTATGCTCCTCACGGAGAAAGCAGAAGGCAGCAGCCCCCCTGTACAAGGTCACGGTGATGGGACCACATCACTCCATTGTTGCCTCCATCCCTGCCTGCTGCCACAGCACCAACGGAGCAGCATTGCCCTGTAACATGTAGCCCTGGTGCTAAAAAAGTTAATAATATGCATGTTATTAAAAGTGGCAGTATTTTAGACCAAGGTCAGGTATCACTGCAGGGTGGGCAGCTACACACTGCAGCCCCTCGGTGCCTATTGCTGAATTTGGAAATATCTTTTGCCCTTCATTTATGGTTGTTTTTCCCCATTTGCAGAGTCATTCCCAACTAATGGGTACCTTGGAGAAAGCAGATCGGAAACCCCATGAGAAAAACTCAGCCCACACTGTTAAAAGGCCAGACCAGAGAAGCTGGTGGTAAACACCCTGGGGAATTTGTAAATTCCTGGGTGATGACACAGAGCTGGGGTAGCAACGGGGGTTCCCAAAATATCACATCTGTAAGAAAATCTCGCTTTGATCAAGTCATCTTCAGGCTGAACAAAAGCAAATCGCTTTCCATGGCGCAGAAGAACGACCAGCTCTTTTATACTGAGAAGCAGATGGACTAAATGACCTCCTGGAACCCTTTTCCCCCTGTTTCCTAAGCTCCTTTAATGAGAAGAAAAAAAAATTAAAAAAAAAATCAGTGCAACATCTAGGGATCAATAATCCTTACAAAATCCTCCTGGAGGTAGGCACCCTGCGCTGGCAATGGAAATCGGCCAGCGGCCATCCGATAAAGGCAGTAAGAGGAGCCAAGCACACTTTGGGATGCAGGAAGGCACAATGCTCTCATTTACACTAAATAAGGTTGCTAGGTTATGGATTTTTTTGAGGGGGGACATATTCTGAAAGGGGATCCAGATGGCTGCAAAGCCTTGCAGTGGAAAAGCAGCATGAGGCCAGAGAGGGAAGAATTCCTCTTTATGTTGCTGCCATCTGCTCCTGGATCCTGGATTTCAGTTCTCAGGAATGCTCTCTGCCGACCCTTTTAATTGCACCATTTACATTTGTGGTAAAAATTAAGAAGAGGTAGCTGGATGCAGAAGCTGGTGTCTGGATTCCGGATAAAAGCCTCTAAAACAAATCCTACAGAGAAGCTGCCCCCCAAAGCCCACACAGATTCTGCAAGGTTTGTATTTTAAGATGCTGACAGTGTTAAAAAGCCTTCAGGAAAACCCAAACAAACCAAACCTCAGCCTGCTGGGAATTTACACTGCTGCCACGTCACCGCCGCTTGCCATTTTTCCTAATACTTACAGAAAAATGAGCTGTGCAGTTGACTCTCCCTGCCTCTGGATTTAACAAAAGTACTGGGTTTGGGGGCAGTGTTTTCTTTTAATATTGTTCCTTCTGCTCCGCTAACAGAGGCTGTGGAGATTTTGCAACGCTTTCAAGTCCAGCAAAAGAATCCTCCCCGGAGCCATACGGATAAGGGACACAAACTGCTTCACTCCCACAGGATCGGCATGAGCAAAGGTGGCTGCAAGGATCACAAAACCCTCCAAATTTAGCCAGTAATGGAAAATTGAACTTTTCAATTCCCAGACTTGTGTAAGTGAGGTCCCTGATGGAGATAAATACACATAAACCCAATGTACACACATCCTCCTCTGTGGAGAGTTTCAGCGCCGAAGGCAATGCCATGGGGTACCGTTCTTCTCCCCTGTTCTCCTGGGCATCATGACCTGACCTTAATGGGATCGAGAAAGTCAAAGGACCTTAAAATTCAGGATTACCTGCAGCATGCGGGGTCTGTAACCAGGGAATGACAGATAACCACGCACAAATTTTTAGCATTACCTACCCACACCCCTGCTTCACTGAAGGACTTTGCTTCTTCTATGGATTTCTTACAAATTGAGCTCTAAATAAGTAAAACTCCAAGTTACAGGTGTGCTACTACTGATGCAGGACTTATTTAAAAAAAAACCAAACAACAAACTTTTGAGAGAGTTATTTAAAGTTTGCATTTTTTTGCAGCTGACTGAAGCAAACCTGCTAAATATTTTCCGACTGCTTCGAGGCCTCCTTGGGCAGCAAAGCTAAAAACCACCAACACGACTTTCAGGCGTGTAACAGTTTGCTGTCAGACTCTTACAAATTCCCAGGCACTGAATCGCCTACTAGAAGGCAAAATATACGAGTGGCACTAACGAGTTGGCTTAGCAACAAGCAGACAGGCTGCCTCAAGTGTCTTTTTAAAGGTCAAGAGAACACATGATGCCTGGGAGCCCTTGCCTTTGGTTTTTACTACGAGTTAGATACTACCAGCAAGTCTGGTTATTACATTGCAGCTGCACAACTTTTTAAAACCAGTCTTTAAAACCAAAGACTTTCCCCGTCCTCAAAGATCATTATCCCTCTTTCAACCCACTCCTACCCTTCTCTATCTTCACAAAAATGGTGGCATTTGAGGGGAAAACCCACGTCGAGATGAAACACAAGGAAAGGTCCCACAGCCACAGGGATTTTCGGGTAACACTGCCAAGCAGCATCATTGAAATTCAGCGGGAGAAGCCAGTTTTCCTCTGCTCCACAGGGGCTGCCATGTTAAATCACATTTGGATTCACAGTACAAGGCTGCTAAAATACCACCGCGGCGGCTATTGGCACATTTCAATGAAAACACTGTGGCCTCATTAGTATAGTGGAAATTATGAGCTTGTCTTTGTATATATTTAAAAGCTCGCCTCTGAAAGTATATTGGGTCAAGGCCAGAAATTCCTGGCTAGGAGCTCCTACCACTCGACAGTTCGGGATTGCCTTGCTCACACAGGTCAATCAACCACGCAGCCATCGACCTGGCAGAAAAGGCATTTAAAAAACACCCTGCAGGGAAAGGCGCGGGGCAGTGTTGCAAGAGGAGGCAGAGCAACAGGGTTTGAACTAAACCCTCCTCCACATTAGCTCTGTGCGTGGTTTTCCTTGTGATCTGGCTAGTGATCACATCCTAATGAAAGCGCAGGTTATAATTAAGAGGATGCAGGAATTTGGGGTGCGTGGAGTTTCATCCTGCCCCCATCACTCCCAACAGCCAGGATAAGAGCATCCCATCGACCCAGAAGCACCGCTTCTCTTTGGAGATGGACCACGAAACACCAAATCCTTTGCAATAACGGGGGAACCTCATGAAATAGCATAGCTTTCAGGATCTGCTCATCTCAATACGTGATTTTCCAGGTCTCTACCAAGGAAAGCTTTCAGGTCAGCTCCCTACTTACCCGCACGGGTGCCGCAAACGCAGCCAAGCCACACAAACCCAACGTATCTGCTGAACGGCTACCACGGTTTGGTGCCAGGGATGCTGGAAAAAAAAGAAAAAAACCACCCCTAATATTGGACAAAAAGCCAGAGTGACTGAGGGAGAGGATGGAGATACTGTTTTTAAATGCTTTGATTTGCAAAGGTTCCTATAAATTGGTTCAGCTCTTAGTAACAGTACAGAGATTCCCTTTTCAAACACAGCAGTGACGTTACATGGCACAGAAAGAAAATGGAAAAAAAAAA
>VXBW01005313.1:229777-244073 GCA_013400375.1 Thinocorus orbignyianus
GGGGACGGTGTGGCATTGAGGGCAAGGGGAGAATGTGGGGACAGGAGGTGACTGTGGGGATGGGAAGATGCATGGGGACATCAGGTGACATTGGGGACACCAGGTGGTGGTGGGGACAGGGACCGAGGTGTCAGGGGGTGAAAATGGGGACAGGGTATAGCAGCTGGGGTGGGGTGATGGTGGTGGCAGTGGGGACAGGGTGGCAGTGGGACCAAGACTGGTGGTACAGAGGGGACAGGAGGTGGCACCGGGGGCAGGAGTCATGCGAGCAGGGGCTGGTCTGCTCTGATCATCTCCACCAGCATTCACACCCAGCTGGCCATGCGGGATGAGGGGAGGGACCTATCCTTATCCCTGTCCCCATGTCCCGGGACTTGACATCACTTGGGAGAGAAATTATGTCAGTCCCCAGCGCCACCAGCATCACCTCCTTGGGACCATATCTCCGTGTCCCAAGGACATGTTTTCCCTCTCCACTTTTCAAAGACAAACCATCGGGTGGGAGGAGAGGGAGCAGCAGGGGCTCTGCGTCCCAGCCCAGCTGGGATGCCCGGTGTGATGGCAGTCTGCACACTGTCTGTCTGTCCACACGTGCATCACCAGTCACAGCAATTTACTGAGCACAGGATCTTGGGTACATCAGTGACTCATCTTAGCCTTATCAGAGCTCCTCGCAAGGTCTGAGGCACTCGGGCTCGTCTGGAGGATGTTATTAATGTGCAACCAAAGTCTTATCTTCTTCCTCCTTTCCCAGCCAGGTGGGCGAAGCCCAGAGAGGCGAGATCGGGCGGTGGGCAAGCCCAGGAGAGGAGGCAGGGCTGTAATGAGCTGTGAGGCTGTGATGAGGAACACATGAATATGGTTCTTCCATGGGATTTCCATTCCTCAGCCTTGTGCAGGGGGCTGTGCCACAGCTGCAGCCGTGTCCTAGTGAAATCTGGTGGCCTTGGCCAGGATGTGGCCTCTTGCAGTGGGAAGTGATGCTACTTTCTTGCCGTGCCTTGCTCCAGGCTCTGCTGAGGGCTGAGACACCAGGGTCCCTGGCTGCTGTGTGGGAGCATGAACTAATCCCAGCTGTGACCTGGTCCCTCTCGCCAGTGGAGGAAGGCAGCAGCGTGAGTGCAGGATGCCCTAACGAGCTGTTGTGGGAGGACTCACAGCATCTTTGGAGACGACACTGGCCCTGACCTTGGGATGCCTGAGCAATGAGACAGCTTTCTGGGTGTTTTCACCGAGTGAAGCCTTATTCCTGCTGTGGGAATCCCCACTTCACATGGGAGGGATTTGCCTGAACATGCTGGAGCTGCCTTTAGCTGGGAGTCCTGGTGTCAGTGAAGAGACTGCAGAGCTGGGGCCCTGCAGGGACCTATTGCCAGCAGCTGACAGGATGAATTTGGGAAACAAATGCACTTGGAGATCAGGTTCTGCTGTTCCTCCCACACCAGCCAGCCCTTGGCACTGTGGGACAAAGCCTGAGGCCATGGCTGGTGGAGAGGAGCAGTGCTGGCTGTGCACACAGACTTGGTCCTAGGCATGTATAGAATCATAGAATGGTTGGGGTTGGAAAGGACCTTAAAGATCATCGAATTCCAATCCCCCTGCCATGGGCAGGGACACCTTCCACTGGACCAGGTTACTCAAAGCCCCATCCAGCCTGGCCTTGAACACTCCCAGGGATGGGGCAACCACAGCTTCTCTGGGCAACCTGTTCCAGTGCCTCACCACCCTCACAGTAAAGAATTTCTTCCTAATATCTAATCAAAATCTTCCCTCTTTCAGTTTAAAACCATTACCCCTCTTCCTATTTTTACACTCCCTGATGGAGAATCCCTCACCATCTTTCCTGTAGATCTCCTTGAAGTGCTGGAAGGTTCTATAAGGTTTCTCCAGAGCCTTCTACAAACTGAACAATCCCAACTCTCTCAGCCTGTCCTTGTAGGAGAGGTCTTCCATTCCTCTGAACATTTTATGGCTTGCTTCTGGACCCGGTCTAACAAATTCATGTCCTTCCCGTGCTGAGGGCTCCAGAGCTGGATGCAGTACTCCAGGTGGGATCTCACCAGAATGGAGTAGAGGGGAAGAATCACCTTTCTCAAGCTGCTTCGATGCAGCCCAGGGTAAACTTGGCCTTCTGGACTGTGAGCGCACATTGCTGGCTCGTGTCCAGTTATTCATCTATGAACACCCCCTGAGTCCTTCTCCTCAGGGGTGCTCTCAATCTGCTTTTCACAGCAGGCTGTGATCATGAACATGAAGGCAGGCAGCCAGACATGGCCGGCTGGGATAATGCACGAAGGCAACAATGTGCTGCATCTGATCGCACCACCCACTCTGATCCATTTTCAAGGAAGAGAGAGTTTGGCCCTTGTTAATCATTATTCCTGAACTGGTTGGTGGAGTCAGCATGGAGCTGCAGGGACATATACTGGCTATGGTGCCTCACTGGGCTTTGTGTGAGAGGCTGGAGAGGGAAAAACAGTCAAGCCCAAATTTGCTGCCAGAGTTTGAGCCGAGGATGCTGCCAGCTGGATGGTGATGTGTGTGAGCACAAGCTTTCCATGGAGCCGGACCAGCCCTGTGGCATGGCCCCACTTACTGTCACCACAGTCCAAGGATGCATGGGGCAGGGTGTCCCCACAGACTGCTCCTCTGGGAGGTCTGCAAGGATTGAGAAATTGGGGGCTGCACTGGGGCAGGTGGTCTGCATGTCAGAAAGTGGGAGTTCAGCTCCGTCTGCCTGACCAGATCAGGGACCAGAGGGAGATAAGAACTGGCATGCTTGGTGCATGGCTCCTTAAATGCCACCTCCTCCTCCAGCTGTCCTAAGCTGCTGTGACCTGAGAGGAGATGACATCCATCCCAAGGAGTTAACAAACACAGACATGAAGGAGTCTGGGATATAGAGGGAAACCACGCTGTGACATTTCACCAATGGGAGAAAATTCCTGGAAAGCAGGAAAATCCCCAAACCAGCCCTGCAACCAGAGACCTTCTGCCTCTGGACATCAGCTCCCTGCCAGGCAGGTTGGCCAGGACAGCAAGGTGGCTGTTGCGACTCCCAGTGCTGGCACTGGGCTTCCAGTCACAACCATATGCCCAGGCTCTGCTGATGGTTACAGCAAATGGCTCCCTGTGATGTACCATCCTCCCTGCCTCTGTTTTCCTTTTGGGAAAGGCTGCTGTCTCCGTGGAGACGTGGCCAAGAAAGTCCCCTTGGCAGGAGGGGAAGGATCAGGTGAGCCATGTTCTGCCTGTAGGCTGGTGGTGTGAGGCTTGCGGGACAAGGGCACCCAAAACTGGCTCATGTGGGGGAGCAGGGACACATCTCCAAGCTCTGATTCACCACCCTGACTGCGAGGGAAACCACACCATTCACTTTCTCCCTGCTCTGTGTGCTCCTATTAATAGAATCCCACTTAATGTATGAGAAGATCCAGTTTTTCCTACTGGATGAGCGAAGGCAGCTGAGAATCCAGCACGGCTGCATGCCCATACCTTATGGCAGAGAGATGAAGTGATAAGGGAGGGTGGGTCTGTCTCATTGGGAAGGTGAAAGATGTCTCCTTTCTCCTCTTATTCTTCTCTGGGATGTTTTGGCTTTGTGATGATGACCTATCCTCGGTCGTAGCAGGGCTCACAGACCAGCTGGTGGACCTCAATCACCTTCTTCCACCCCAGCTGCTTCTGCACTACACAAGCAAAGCCCCAGCTGGCAAAATGCATGAAGCAGATGGAGCAGAGACTGCCTTCTGCTGGGCAAGGGATCTTCTGCTCCTCTTAGGATGCACACACTGCTCCTCTGCACTGATCTAGCCTGCAGAGATACCACAAAGTCTTTATTCTGATTTTGGGGAGGAAGCAGAGGGAGTTAAGGCGTGTGTGCGCTATAGGAACAGCTCATCCTTGGGAAGCTTTTCTCATGGCATGTGAACCAAGCCAGCTGCAAAGCTCTCCTTAGCCCAATCTTGAGTTCAGATGATGCTGGACCATGATTGCCGCAGCAGATCCATTGTCATCCTGAGACAAATAGGGTGTGTCTCTGTAAAGCAAGTGGAGGCTGGAGTAGTGGCAGTAGCCAGGGAGCCTCCCTGACTCACCTTCTCCTGCAGTCTGCCAGGATCTCCTGCTCCTCTGAGGGGGGCCAGATACAAACACTTTTCCAGTGGCATTTCAGCCCTGCTTGTGGGTGGTGGCAGACTTTTGTGTTTCCTTGTAGTGAGTTAGACCTACATTCACCCATGCAGCCCAAGGAAAGCCATGGTCCACTCCATGGGCCTGGTGGACCTAGTATGGTCCCAATAAAGAAGTCAGCTGGCCGAACCCAATGAGTACCTGCACTTTTTGTGCTCTCAAGCCCTCTGAAAGCAAAGGCTGATACCCAACATGTTGTTGCCCAAGGATCTCACCTGAGCAGAAAATCCAACATTTGTCCAGTAGGCAAGAGAACACCTACCTCAGTAGGGATTAGGTGTAATTTTCCCTTTTGGGATAAAAACTAATGAGGAGGCTGTGGGGAGAGACACCCCCTGATTGCCAGCACAGAGGAGGTGATGGGAGGTGTAGTTCTGTAGCATTATCACTGCCTGGTGACGTGTTGCCCCCTGAAGCTCTCCCTCACCACAGCAGGGATTTCACAAGGCTCATCAAGGGCTGATCCTTGGCCAAAGCCTCCATGGAATGAGGCAGAAAGTGTTAGTGAGTCTCATTGATGAACTTCTGTTTGATCTTCCCTTCTTGTCACTGAGATTTATGTTCTGGCTTCTTCCCTCAGACTTCTTCCTGAGCTGTGTTACTCAGTAAGGTCATGCTGCTGAAATCTTAGCCCTCAGCCCATCCAGCAGTGGCGGAAGGTGTGGTGTGGGCTCAAGTCTGCTGGCAGAAGTAGGCTTTGGTCATCTTAGCATGCGTCAGCATTGGAGAGGACATAAAAACAGCTTACTAGACCTTTTATCTCCATATTTTCTCTCTACCCAGTCAAGGGACCTTTCAGCCTCACCAGCTTGTCCAAACTACTCATACAGGTATTGAGGATGGGAGACCTGGTGGACAGAGGAAAAGATGGGCTCTTGCACACCATCTATTTCTCTGGTCCCAACACCCACGGCATGTTGCTGTCAGGTCCTGGACATCTTCTTTGTCAAAGTGTCCTCCTCCAGCTCCTGCTCCTCCCACAAACCTCCCTTGCTCTGCCCCCTTTTTCCTTCTCCATCCACCATAACCATTTGATCTCTCCACTTCTCCTTCCTTTCACTCAATGTCTATGGGTTATCCTTGCTAGCTGATCTGAGAGGGAGCCTGACCAGCAAAGGACACTTGTTGGTCAACATCCGAAGCAGGATGCAGGGAGCCTCCCTCCCTTCGTCCCCGTTGAGGCGGCGTTGTTCATCCGGTAGCACAGGCTTTGCTCCACGCTTGGAGCATAGGATTGCTTTCTCAAACCTCTTCTCCACACCTTTCATGGCGTCAGCAGGACTTTGATTTTTTCCCTTGCCAGGCTGATGTGGAGTGGGGTGGATCAGGGCAGACTCTTCCTCTTCCTTGTATCAGGGCGCAATTACCCTGGAGCTTTGACTCATGAATGACTTTGTGAGTCAAGGAACAACGCTGCTTTTGTGGGGCTTGCCCAAGGGTGACCCACCTCCTTGCGACCCACCTCTTCAGTCCTTGCACCCACCCAGGGCAATCTGGCTCTGAGCATCACATCCAGCTTAACAAGCGGAACAGGTATTGCTCCTGGGTGGTAACCCAAACCGTGCAGCTCTTGCTCTCTGTCGATGTGCTGTGGGGCTCAGATGCAGAGCAGGATCCTGCCTGTGCAAACAGGAGAGGGGAATTCGGGTAATCACCGCTTCCATCCAAGCTGGGAATAAATGGAGTCAGGTCCCATTTTCAGGTGCTTGGAGATGACATGGCACAGCCTGTGTCTGTGTGGGTCCATCCTCATCCTTCTGCTCTGCCCCACAGCATGCCAAAAATGTTCCAGGGAAAAATTAACAACCTGGACATTTCTCAGCAGTGCTGGAAGCTTATGGTGGGGGAGTTGTTGCTGTGGGGCTTGGAGATATAGGCAGGGACTGACTGTGCCAGGAATGCCCAGTCTCAGGCATTTTGGGATGTCCATCAGAGCCCAGAGCTGGGCTCAGACTTGTCAGGATGGGGAGCTGATTGCCATGGGTATTTTCCTGCTACTGAGGTCAGGAAAATTTTTCAAGTGCCTTCTTCTGGAGCAGGGCCACTTGCTGGTGGATGCAGGCAGTTTCCTGAGAAGCGAGGAAGGGCTTGGGAATTCTCATCAGGCAGCCACATCCTCCCTCACCATTAACACTGCTGGGCTCTGCCTGCACCCTCCCCTTCTGGCCTGGAAAAAAGACCATCATCCAGTCTGAGCGTCTTTGTCCTGTGCAGGATTCAGCACTGGTGCAAGGACAGAAGGGCAAAACAAAGCCTCCATGATCACATCTCTCCATGGCTGGGTGTCCAGGGCAGCTCTGCACCCTTGGTGATGTCTGGACTGTGGAGGGATGAGGACTGGGAAGAACAGGAGGGAGTGATGTCTTTGGAAAGAAAAAAAAAAAAGAATCTATAAATAGCATATGAGAAAGTTCCCTAAATGGAGGTTGAACCGGTTTGTCTGAGACAGCGTGTGCATGGGCTGCATGGTGACTAATGCATGGAAAATGTGATGCCACACTGCATTGATGCTGCCAGGGCCACCACAGCCTTGTCCCATGGCTGAGGAACTGCCCCTGTTTGGGATGGGATGTTTGCCAACGGGGACCAAGCTGAGAACTGCCACACTCATTGCCTACAGGGACCAAACCAGAGCTGAGAGCTGAAGGAGGGGAACCAAATGCCCCCTTATCCCTTAGGAGTGCACCAAGCACATAATCCCACCCTTAGAAGATACAGGCAGAGAATGAAGCCATCTGGGACTTTGGTTGCAACCTCCACTCGTTCAACAAAATCCACCAAAACAGAACAATATCGGCAAGGGACACACAGGCAAGGTGGGATGAGAGCTGCTCCTGGCTCACAGCCACGTTCTGTCTCTGCTAGTATCAGTCTGCTGGCTGGGACCAAGGGGAGCTGCTCAGGAGGAATGCAAGGTAAAGGCCAAGCCAGGGTAATGCTTTCCACATTATATTCTCTCAGTTTCCGGCAATTTGCTGCTTCGGGACTTCCTGTGCCAGAGGTTGCATCCGTATCTTTCTGTTTAGCAGCACTTGATAGACTTGTGTTGGGCGGGGGATGATCACAAGTGCAGTATTTCCTTGGGAAAAAGAGTTCAAAAGTAAGAGTGAGCACTGGAGTAGGCACTTCTGTGCAGCTGTGGTTCAGCCCCAGGGTTGCTTTAAATATAATAAATGCCATGCATACAGCAATGCAAAATCCCCCTCCTCCTCTCTGCTGGGTGTAACATGGAGGACTGAGCAGGATTCAGCTGTGGGGCCAGTGGGTTTCCACACGAGGCTGCAATACAAAACATCTGGAGAACATCAGCCATAAAGAGACAGGAACGCTCCAAACTAGGAACCGGTCCAAACTGCCCTTCGCAGACCCAGACAGTTCCCGCCCCCCCCCACCCCCAACACACACACACAGACACACACACACACTGTCTCACCCTGAAGCTCTGCTAGGGCTTCAGTTGGGATTTTGCAATAGGTGCATCCCATCCAGGAGTGTTTGGGCTTTGCAGATGGGATCCATCCCAGGCATGTTTTGGGAGCACACTCTGTTGCAAGTCTCTGTGGGTCCTGGAGTTCTCATCTCCTGTGATCTGCCGCCTGCTGTCCCACTGGTAGCCCCCGGAGACTCAACAGTTTTGGGGATTTACACCCCTCCAAGCAGCTTTGTTGGAAAGAGAAGGTGATTCCCACCTCAACAGGAGCAGCTGCTTTCCTCTAACATGTTAATTTAGCAGTAAGGTGGAGTGTGGGCAAAAATTCATCACCACCTGAGGGGGTTTGAGGGTGATTTGCTTTTTTGGCTTTTTTTCTTTTTTTTTTTTTTTTTGGTGGAAATAGTGGTCTTGCAATCAAAGCAGGAGGAGGGGAGCAGAGAGCTCAGAGCACCTTTATTAAATAGTGTTCCTTCCTCAGAGTCTTGCAGTCATGCTTCAATTCGGAAACACGCTTGTTCAGCTAGGATTGATTTAAAAATAAGCTGAGAAAAGCCTTGCAGCAGTATCTGCAGGGAGAGGCATTCCTGACTAAAGCCAGGGTTAACTTTGCATGGGAGATGATTTCCCAGTGGGTGAAAATTGGAGGAGATTCACTCAAGCGTGGAGGTGATGGGATGCTACCTGGCTCATGGCACTGGAAATAAGTCAAGACGCAGGCAGGCAGGAGTCTGGGATGTCCCCTGTCCCATGGCAGGTCAGCAGGAGATGGGGATGGCAGCATTTGGGAGGAATCATAGGGGAGTTCATGCAACATCAAAGGCCTCTGGGTGTGGAGGGCCACCACTGCAACATCCAGCAGATGGGATGAGCAGAGCTCTTCTGATTACTTAACATTTTTGGAGTTGAAGATACTGAATTTGGGACTTGGCATAACTTTTGCTGACCTTCCTGCCCCATATGAAGAGCAAGTCCTGCATGGAGCAAGCTTTACGTGGCAAATGTGTGTGCATTTTTATCCTGAATTTAATTTAAAAAAAAAGAAAAAAAGAAAAAAAAGAAGAGGAAAATAAATACCCTGGAACCTCTGCAAGAAATGTCAACTCCAGCCCCATTCTCATGGCTATCACTGACCCCAAGCCAGAGGGGCCAATTGACTTGCTTCTTCCACGTCTGCAAAAATCTGGTGAAGTGTCCATCAAACGCCTGCTCTTGTTGTGTGCTGATGAGAGGTAGATGCTGCTCCTCTGAAGTTGCCTTTAGGTTGGGAGCGAGGAAAGTCCCCACCCTACGTACCAAATGCAGATTTGCCTCCTGCAAGTATGGGCAGAGCAGTGACTCCCGATAGCATCGCACACCAGTAAACACAGGGAGCCGGCACAACCTTCCTGTGGAGCCGGCCAAGTCTGGTTGGGAGAGTGAGAAGAAAGAAATGCTGAGAGTGAGGAGAAGGAAGCATCATCAGCCACCTGAAATGGCTCTTCTCTAATCCTTCCTCCAATGCTCACCACTCCAAGGAGGTTTTTTGGGGGTTGTGGGTCTTGGCCTTTCTCAGAACTGTTTGCCTGATGGTTACGGGAAATTTTGCCCCTGTTTATAGGAACATACAGTCCTGCCCTGAGCACTTCCTGGTGTGCAAGGAGGGAGACGACAACTTGCTGTGTCAGTGAATCCTGTTCACAGGTCGTTTCTAACTGTTTTTTCTCTTACTGAACCTCTGTTGGACCTGCTAAAGCAGTCTGCAAACATGGTGTTATGCTGGCAGCAGCATGATGAGATGGTCACCCTGACCATCTGAGCTGAGCTTCTGGGTCTGCCTTTATGCCCCAAGGGGAGTTTGCAGATCACCAAAGCAGGGTTACAAGGGACTTCCCGTGCCACCTGCAGATGACAACTATGATACTCCTGCAAAGTCTCCCTGGCCCTGGCCAACTCTGGAGAACAGATGCTTTTTTGGGAGGTTGGCATCAGTGTCACATAGGGCTTGGAAATTTTCGGGACTGAGTGTAGGATGCCCATGGGAAGCAGCAGAGCTGGGTTTGCAACATGAGCCCAGGGAGAGAAGCCCAGATGTTTCACTACCCCACGTTGTGGGAAATGATCCCAAGCGATCTCCCTTGAGCCATCCCAGCCCTGTAATGGGAGAAGGTTAGCTCCTTGCCGCGGATTAGAGCTGCTCGTGCAGCAGTAAATCAGCATGCAATGACCCAGGTAGAAGGTGGAAACAGCGGTAGGTGAGGAGGGAGAGGTGGGATCCTCTGCTGAAGCCATGGTTAAGGCAGTTGTGCACGGGGGAGTAGATGGGGAGGTCAGCATCTCTCGCTCTGCACTATCTGGGCCAAGAAAGCAAGAAAAAAAAGCACACTGAAATCCTCCAATGCTTAAAGAGAAACAGCCTCTGGGAGCTCTCTGGCCAGGCTGCATCCCCGTGCCTCAGTTTCCCCAGTTGTAAAATGTGGATGAAAATCCTTGAGGGGAACTCACTTGCTCTTGAGTGGGCTTAGGTCTTCACCGATAGAGTGGTACTGGGGGTAGCTTAATGTGTTTTTCTCCACTCTGCTATGAAATCCTCCTGCAAACACCTCTTCAGCAGAAGAAATCTCAACCCAGAAGTACCTTTGCAAAATGGAATTCATTCCAGGAAAGGGCTTCACCCCGCCTTCCACCTTGACATTGCAAGTGGTAGGTGGCAGGTCTTGTAGGGCAGGTGTGGCACCAGGACTCTCCCTATAAACCCTCTCTGCGTTTACCCTCCAGATAAATGGGCAAACTGGAAGAACCAGAACTCAGCAATTGGAGTAATTTCTGGGCGTAGGGAAACCCAGCACGCCACATGTCCACCCCTGTGATGTCTCTGCTTGTCACCAGGCTAATTGGGGAGAAAAGGCTTCACCAGATCTCCTCTTCCTGGGCAGTGCTGGGAGCAGCCCAGATAAGCCGTACCTGTGTGATGCTTGAGTCTGTGCCAGCAATGTTTATTTCTGAGCCTCACAACATCCTGGAAATGAACTAATCCTCATTTGATAGTTGGGGAGACTGAGGCACAGCCTACTGGGATGATCTGTTTTCCTTAGAGATGTCCAGCTTTGTAATGTTGTCCTTCTCAGGTCACTGAGTGGTGGTCTTTCACATTGCCCTTGGGAACAGAGGGAGAAAATATTATCAGGTCCCATGGGAAATGTGTGGGGAACTACACATGGAGAAGAGAGAGCAGGAGGCCCTGGAAACCAGATTGCAGCTGCCTGAAAATTGGAGAATTCAAAGTGAGAACTTTGACTTGAACTGGGGAGCAATATTACCTCTGCAGAGCCGGGATAGGAGACCTGCAGCTCAACACAAAGTTGTCCCAAAGCCTTGGGAGAGGCTCATCTCACTGGGTTGACCCAGAAAATCTGGGATGTGTCCTCAGATATTTGAGGCCAGCGTTGGGCTGTCACGCTGGGTAACTTTGGTCAGCACTTGGCCAAAGTCCATCTTGAACCTGGGTGCTGCAGCAGAGCCACCCTACTTGTGGGGCTTCAGAAGGTGCTCTTCACTGGTTGTCCCACCAGCCCCAGGACGAGCCAGGAGAGCTCATAGTGCCCTTCCAGCCAAGGGATAGCTGTGGGATAGCAGGAGTTTTTAAACTAATAATCTCTGTAATTATTTACAATTTATGGAGAAGACCAGTTCCACAGCAGAAGCACCTGCCTTCATTCACGTAGCCAATGCCCTGTTTTACGCACGGGCGAGGAGCACTTGACCTGGGCAATGCTTCATAAGCCTCTTGGCTAGATGCCTTTCTCATAAAAATGGGATGCATCACATGATCACACGTCCAGCTGGCAAGCTGGTAAGGAGTTTTGACTCAGCTGGACTTGGCTCTGGGTCTGAAACTTCAGACCGTCCCTTGTGAAAATCTACTCTTCTCATTGGAAGGAATTTGCTGGATGAATCTCAGGTCTTGCTGTATCTTTTTATATTGCTGTTGGGATAGAGAAAGCTGAGACACCATGTGAAAATCCCCACTGGAGTGAAGTGGGGTTCAGGTGCTTGGTTAGACAGTCTGTATGAGGGTGGGAGGAGACACTGAGTTGAGGTCCACCTCTGAAGGCACCGCAGGGTGGTAGATCAGCAGTGCTGATCCATACTACTTCTGCTACAAGCTGCTCCCTTTTTTTTGGACGGGGACAATCTCTTCCCTGGAACCAGCAGCTCCCTCCATCCCTCCTGTGCCTGTGCCAAGCTGGAGGCCACTGGTATCACTGTGAGGAGCGAGGAGAGGAGCAGGAAGCTGGGAATTGGGGGATCTATTTCCATCCCTGCCCTTGGCGCAGTGTGGAGCCCTGGACACCCCCAGGTGTTATGTAACCACTTGATATCAAAACACTGATGTCAGAGGCTTTAATTAAAAGCAGGAAAGTGTTTTGGGCATGCTGGGGGTGGATGGTGCGCTGCCAGGTCCCCCTCTCCAGGGTTGGGATATAACCTGAGAAGGGGGAGGTATCACTGTGCCCCTCCAGCCCCTGAAAGCACCCAATGGCTGGTGCAGATGGCCAAAGTGATGTGTCCTCCACATGCGGGGTGCCCTGGGGGACTTGAGGAGCTTTATTCCCCCCCCTCCCCCTTTTTTTCCCCCCCTAGCATCCTGAGGTTTGTCTTGGGGATTCCGAGAGACAGTGGTAGGTATTCAGCAGGATGGAGAAAGGGGCCAACAGCACTAGCCTGAAGTTCAGCAAAGGTAAATGCCACATCCTTGATGCCCGCAGAGCAGGATCTTGGACCACCGTAAGACCGCATCTGGAGACCACGTCCCATTTCAGGCTTTGCAGTCCAAGAGCGATCTTGGTGTACTGGGGCTAGTCCAGCAGATCTGTCAGGCTGGCCAGGACATGCTCAGGGTAGCTGGATCTGTCTTCTTGGTGGGAGAGAAGGGGAAAACACAGCTGTCCCCCAGCTGGAAGAAGAGGTCACCATCAGTGCTAATATTCACTTTAAGGCAGGCATGAGCAAATTTTATCTATTTGCATACTAATATCTGTTTGTACGTTGAGATAATTAATTCTTCCCTATGTCTTAGGAGGGCTATCCTCCTGAGACTTTGCTCAAACCTGCCAGGAACTGAACATTTTCTTCTCACTGGGAGCAAAACACTTGCAACACTGGGCAGAATTCAGCCCCAGGTATGAGGGGAAGTTGGTTCCCAGTGAATTGTTTGGGATCACCCGCTCCACGGCAGGGTGATGCTCACCCGTGAATAAGGCACACACAGCCTCAAGCTTGATCACACTCATAACTCTGATCTTATTTTGAAACAGCTGATGATGTTTTATTCCCCAATGACTCCTTATTGAAAGGTATCACAGCTCATCTCATTCTGCAGCTCAGTTTAGTTTTTATGTCTCCTCCTGAGGAGGAATATTTCTTCAAGTTGTGGCTCAGACAGGACATTTTTGACATAATCAGGCTTTTACTTTGATATTTGTCATTCCCAGACATTTGTTTGCCTTGAGACTCCCCTGCAAAGCTGGGGTTGAGGTGCCAGGCTGCCTTCATCTCCTTGTCTCATCAGGCTCCTCATTTTCTGCTGGAAATCCCAGTCCTGTGGAGAGCCCAGAGGGTAGTTCCCCCGGTCAAACTATCCCATGGTGAATGCAAGAAAACTGTGGAGGTAGCAGGGACTCTCTGATGACAGGGCTCTGACTGTCCTGTTATTCCAAAAAACTGGGGGGGAAGACACAGTAACATCTGGAAATGCACCAGGTAACTCAGCAAAACACCCCCTCATGTGTGGACTGATCCCCTGTAAAATACCAATTACCAGTCTCAGAAGTGGCTGCCTTAGCTTGGGATGTGAAGCGGAACTGAGAGCTGGGGATTTGGATACATACAGGATACATGTTTTTGGTGGCCTTGGTGCTGACGGGATCTTTGTACAGCCAGTTTCCAAAGCTGGATCTCAGCGATTTCCAGTGTGTGGGGCGGGTGGCCTAGGACCATCTAGTGGCTATATCCAGAAACACAGCACTGCTGGTGGAGCTGGGATGTCTTCAGAGCTGCAAGTGCCTTGCAGGGCATGCAGGCTTTTCTCTGGCTAGGTGGGAATGTGGGATTGGGAGAACTTCCGTGGATGCTCCCCTTTCCCCTTCCTCCATCAACAGCAAGGGTCAGGGGCAGCTTTTTTTGCCTGAAGAGGGGTCTGTGTCCACTACCAATAGGCTTTGGAAAACTGTGTTTAAAATTCTGCTTTGCTGGAAATGCTTTGCTCAGGGACTAATGCATTTCCCTGGTCCATGTCAATAGGATAAGAGGAACTGTTGCGTTATCTGCTACAGGTGAAGAGAACAGAGCTGTCCTGCTGAGTTTTTCGGTATATTTACCCCATCATAATCTGCACAAACTCTGGAGAGAGAGCAACAAACTCAGGCTTCACTGCAGGCTGGTCCTTGTAAGAGTCCTTACATCCAGACTGATGTCTGCAGCTGACACCAAGCTCCTCCATGGGCTACGTGTCTTGGGTCTGGTTCTCCAAGAACAGGTGGATTCGGGGCCAGTTATTAATTTCATTTATCCAGTAAATTCCTGAGGACTCTCTGGAATGATGAGCTGTGTTAGATATGAATGTGAGATCCTTGCCTTCGGGAAATTTTTGCCATTTGTAGGTTGTGGTCTTAGTGCCTCCCGGCCCCCCCCCCC